>JZKD02S1729728.1:49492-90337 GCA_000966675.3 Picea glauca | reverse complement strand
CTTGACTTTAGGGGCTTCTTCACTTGGTTTTAGGGCTTCTTCAAGGCTCCTTCAATGGTCCTTCAAGGCTCCATTTATGTACTTGACTCAAAGTGGGAATGTGGAAACAACCAAATGTTATCTCATCATGTGAGGGCCATTCTTAAAAGATACACCATAAGGGGACCACTTTGGAGTTATATACACTTATTTCAAGGATTCTTCAAGTGGACACATCATCATCACTTTTAGGGGATTATGGGCTTTTCTTTGGGGATTATTCTAAGGTTGACATCAATGAAAACCAATTTTCCAACAATCTCCCCCTTTGGCATTGATGGAAACTTAGTAAAACAATTGTGCTCCCCCTGTCTTAATGCTCTAATCCCAATGATTTTAATGTCCTCTTGTATTCATGCTTCTAGTTTTAATGTTTTTCTCTCCCCCTTTGACATCAATGGAAAAGGGTAACTCCCCCTGACAATATTCCCCTTTTTTTCATGCAAAATATTATGGAAATCAATTTGGAGCAGAAATTACTCCCAGATTTTGTTGAAGATACTCAAAGGTCTCCCTAGGTAGAGGCTTTGTGAAGATGACAACAATCTGTTATTTTCTCCCAATATACTCCAACTTGATATTCTACTTTGATCTAGGGGGATATTGGTGGCCACCCACCTATTCCAACTGTCTCCTCTTAACAATTTTTAGTTCAGAATGTTCTTCTGTACTTATTTGTAATTGTGGTTTGTACACTTCCGGGGTTGTTTAAAACCCTACACATCTTCCAGGTGGATATTGGTGGCTTCCCACCTAATCCAAATGGATTATTTTGGAAGTTTTCATGTCCGTACATCTTTCTGTACTTCCAAGGCCATTTTGGGCCCTAAAAAGTATTTTTTTGGATTGCCACAGTCAAAATGTAGACAGATTCAGAGTTTGACAACATAATGTGTAGTTCTAGAAAAGACCTTTCCAACAGGCTATCACGCGCCTAAAACGAAGGTCGTATGCAAAAGTTACAACCTCGGGAAGTTGAGGTACCAACTTACCCATCGGGGCCCACATAAATTTTGGCGTTTCATTGCCTAGGGTTAAGTTTTTGGATGTCTATGGTTTTAACATTCATGCTTAAAGTTAAAAATGCCTCTAGAGCCTCATTGTAATCATTCTTCTCAGATGGATGCACGTAGAAGCCACATCTCTTCTTAGAGATAGCTACCACCATTCAAGCAAGTTGTTTTTAGTTATGCAGTTTTACAGTTTCAACCTATTTTATTTATTCAATAAAAGTTATTGTTCATTGTATATCTGTTGTTGTTCTAAGTATCTCTATGTTATTGTATTAAGTTTGTTATTCTTTTTGTTGCGCTCATAAATCCATATTAGTGGTATCAGAGCGGTCTTCATTTATTTTTCTTCATGCATGTCCTCGACAAGATCCGGGTATAAGAAGTTTGGACTCAAACAAGTCGATCATTTGCAAGATTGGCCACGCCAAGCCCAACAACAACCCATGGGGGACGAGAATAAATATGATGGAGCATGAGATCCTTTTGAAATGTTGCTCGAGGAATCCCTTGCGTGACAAAGGAACAAAATGATGGACAACTTTGCACAGATCCTTTGGCGGCTACCCACATGAGACACATCTTCATCAAGCGGCCATGCAAATCCCTTCAAGGTACAAGTAAATTTTGATATTCCATTATTTGAAGGATTGATAGATGTGGATTCTATAGATAAATTGTTGAATCCGATCGAAGGGTATTTTTCGGTCCACAATTTTTTCGATAGGGAAAATATTACTTTTTCACTCCTCAAGGCCATCCCCCATGTTAAGGACTGGTGGGATACTTACTCTGAGCAAAGGGCCATAGAGGAATATGCAATATTTGTAGTCGCCCCCACATGGGATTCCTTAAGGGATGGAATTAAAGAACAATACTACCATGTTGGAGGCTACGAGGACCAGTACATAAGAAGGACCACGCTGCATCTTTCAGCAATAGATAGTACCAGATTTCACCAACATTTTCCATACCCTAAGCACCAAATTGGGTTTCAAAGACTCTAAATGACATCTGGTGCTCAAATACCGCAGTTGTCTGTATAGATACATTCAAACATAAATGGAGTTTCTGGACATCGCATCATTAGGTGCGGCTTATAGATACACGGTCAATATCGAGCAAAAATTTAAGTAGAAGAGGCGAGAGTTTGGATCTACAAACTCCTCACAGCCGAAGCAAGGAAAAGGTGGCCCCAACCCGCAAAACAAGAGACAAAGAAAATATGGTCGCTCTCAGGACAACCAGTCCAAGCTGCAACCTAAGAAAGGTAATGAGAAGTCGAAGAAGGACATCGGAAAATGGTGTGAATACCACAAAATCCCTTGGCACAACACCGAAAAATGTCGCTCCAAGCAATAATTGGTGGTTGAGTTGAAAGATTCTGAGCGAGAGGAAGATCGTGACTCCGAATAAAATCCAGAAAGTGGGAAGTGGATCATCGACGTCGATCCTAGTGCCACTGTCGCTACCACAAAATTCCAACCAAGAGAACCAGAGGAAGGGGAATGCCTATTTCACTCACAGATGTGGGCAAAGGGGACTCTGCTTCATTTCATTATCAATAGCGGTAGTCATAAGAAACTGATTTCAACAGAGGTCATCAAGTTGATGGACCTTCCGATAACACCACACCCACAACCATACACCGTCGGCTAGCTTCACCAAGGACGAGATCTCCGCGTTAGCCAAAAATGTCATCTTCCCTAGAACATCAAGCCCTTCAAAGACGAGGTATTGTGTGATATTTCTCCCCTTAAAGTTTGTGATGTTGTTTTAGGACAACCATATTTGTGGAAGAAACATGATGTGTATGAGTCTAGACCCCACATTGTTATTATTACTTTGGATAGACAAATGTATATGATACCAGAGGTAGCGTCACCTGTCGCTATTTATTTAATCTCTACTAAGTAATGTAGTAAGATCATTTCATAGACCAAGAATTTCATCTTCTTTGTGATCTGTGCTCATAGTAAACAGAAGGTCGATGCCACATCCATGATCTCTACATAGATCCTCTCTTTGCAACAGAATCAAGTGGACAGGATTGTGGAAGAGTACAGAGACATCTTCTCCTCACCCACTGGGGTACCGATGCACTTCCAAGTCAAGCATCTAGTCGATCTAACCGTCGATGCACCACTTCCTAATGGACCAGTATATTGTCACTCGTTGATGGAAAATGAGATCTAAGAGTTGCTTCAAAAGGGGCACATATGACCTAGCTCCTCCCCTTGTGGAAACCCGATTATGTTGGTGTAGAAGAAAGGCGGGACCTGGCGGCTCTACATTGATTACAGTTCATTAAACAAAATCACGGCCAAGAACCTGTACCCAATTTCATGAATCGTTGACCTTCTTGACCAACTTAAGGGGGAAAATTTCTTCAGCAAGATTGACCTAAAGTCTGGCTACCACCAGGTTCCCGTTGAACCAACTGATGTATGGAAGACAAATTTCAAATCTAAAGAAGGTCTCTTCGAATGGTTGGTCATGCCCTTTGGCTTAAAAAATGCACCAACAAATTTCATGAGATTGATGGATGATGTATCGAGACCCTTCACTAACTATTTTGTGGTGGTATATCTGGATGACATCCTCATCTTCAATAGAAATTGGGAGGAGCACATGCAACATATTCAATAGGTTTTGGGCACTCTGCGACAACACAAGCTATATGCCAACTTGGAAAAATGATCCTTTGGCATGAACATGGTCCAATACTTGGGATACATTGTTGATGAGCATGGGGTACATGTGTATCTAGTTAATGTCCAAGTCATTCGTGACTTGCCAACCCCGACCACACTAATCGAGCTTTAGATCTTCTTGGGACTTTTCAACTTCTACCAAATATTTGTGTTGGGATTCTCCCATATTGCATGGGCCCTCAACCAAGTAACCAAGGGTGGTGGCAAGGAGAATTTCGCATGGGGGCAGGCACACCAACAAGAATTCGATGATCTGAAGCATCGCTTGTACTCAGCTCCAATACTCTCCTTACCTGATATGCAACAATCGTTCGAGATTGAGACTGATGCCTCTGACTATGATGTAGGCACAATTCTCACTCAACATGGTCACCCAGTAGCATACCATAGTGAGACACTCTCAGATACTGTTGGGAAATAACCCACCTATGACAAAGAAATGTATTCCATTGTGCAAGTCTTCCGTCAATGGAAACATTACATTCTGGGAAAGGAGACAATCATCCACACTGATCACAAGCCTCTACAGTTCATACAAACAAAACAAAAGTTGCAGAACGACCGCCATCAAAAGTGGTCCACACACCTACAATAGTTCCATCTCAACATCAAGTATAAAACAGGGAGCACAAATCGTGTCGTTGACTGCCTCAGTCGCCCTCCCGTTGTTGCAATCACCACAGTGCTCCATTCCTATGGGCATGAGGCATCTGATTAGCCCCAAATTTATCAGCGTGACCCTGACTTTGACATCACCTATCAACTCTTGGGTACATGAGATAATGTCACCAATTTTCACATCCAGGATGAACTGTTATGCCATTTGGGCCACCTTTGTCTTCCCATAAGTGAGCATGCAAAGCTGATTTGGGAGAATCACTATAGTTGGATGGCAGGACATTTTGGCGTGGAGAAAATTGTGTTCATTCTACAGAAACATTTTTATTGGCCAAAACTTCGACAAGTTGTCAGCAAATATATAAGATCTTGCACTTCATGTTCCATTTCCAAGCCATCCATCAAGAAGCAAGGTTTATACACCCCTCTTCCTACTCCCGAGAGGCCTTGGGAATCCATCTTGATGGATTACATGTCTGGCCTTCCATCCACCAAGCATGACAATGATTGTGTATTTGTGGTGGATGATCGATTTTTGAAGATGGCCATTATCACAGCCTGCAAGAAGAGAAACACAACAACAAATACTTCCATTCTCTTCATCGAACGAGTGTGGGTCCATTTTCAGATACCACAGACCAACACCTTAGATTGGGACAATAGGTTCCTCAACACATTTTGGTCGAGTGTCTGGTCACTATTGGACACCAAGCTCACTAAATCCACTGCTTTCAAACCCCAAACCGATGGCCATACAGAGGTCGTCAATCAGATGATTGTGCAGATCCCGCGCATGTACAAATCTAAGCATCTGCGTAAATGGGATGAGAGTCTTCCCTATGTTCAACACAACTACAACATGGCTCTCCATAGTTCCATCGACCATATTCCATTTCAGGTGGGGTTGGGATTCCAACCCTTGTGTCCCATTGATGTTGCACTACCTCTTGCAACCACACAGGAAGAGTCTTTCCATGTTCAGTCAGAGGCCGACAAATCCACCAGATTCATTGAGCGGATTCAACACATTCGCCAACAGGTTCATGAGATTTTGCAGAAATCCAATGCTAAGTACAAGCATCGCCATGATCAACACTGGGTGTCGCACCAGTTTTAGGTGGGACACAAGGTCTGGTTACATTTGCAGAAAGAGCGCCTTATAGGGCCCCATCAAAATCTCTTCCCACTTCGTTATGGGCTTTACAATATTACCAAGGTTGTGGGTAGCAATGATTTTGAGATCAACACTCCACCCTTCCTTGGCTTGCACCCAATGTTCAATGTGGACCTCCTTCGACCATATTTATAGAATTATTGGAGACCTCAAAGATCACATAATAGTTGACACAAATAGATCTCAACCCTCACTGCATGGAACAAGCATCCACTGATCAAATAGTGGACACACAGGTTAAGGGCACTCACCAGCAGAGGATCCAACTTTATTGGGTTGTCAAGGCAGGTCAACTCCTACACCAAGGCAAGTGACTCACCCGAGGCCAAATTGAGCAGAAGTTTCCTCACCTGATGGGGGCACTCAACAAAATGGAGACCATTGCTTCCTAAGGTGGGAGGACTGATCCATGTGGATATTGGTGGCCACCCATCTATCCCAATTGGCTCCTCTTAACAGTTTTTAGTTCAACACGTTCTTTTGTACTTCTTTGTAATTGTGGGTTCTACACTTTCGGGGTTGTCTGAATCCCTACACATCTTCCAGGTGGTGATTGGTGGCCTCCCACCTAATCCAACTAGATTATTTTGGAAGTTTTCATGTTAGTACATCTTTTTATACTTCCAGGGCCGTTTTGGGGCCCTAAACAATGTTTTATTGGCTTGAAAAAATAAAACTATAGACATAGTCAAAGTTTGATGGTATAATGTGGAGTTCTCGAAATACCTTTCCAACGGGCTATCATGAGCCTAAAACGAAGGTTGTATGCAAAAGTTACGATCTCGAGAAGTTGAGGCACCGGATTACTCATTGGGGCCCACATAACTTTTGGTGTTTCATCTCCTAGGGTTAGGTTTTTGGATGTATACGGTTTTGACATTCATGAGTAATGTTAAAAAGGCGTTTGGAGCCTCATTGTAATCATTATGCTCAAACAGATGTGCGTAGCAACCACATCTCTTCTCAGAGATAGCTACCACCATTCGAGCAAGTTGTTTTCAGTTCTGCAATTTTACAGTTTCAACCTATTTTATTTATTCAATAGAATTTATTGTTCACTGGATATCTGTTGTTTTTCTCAGTATCTCCATGTTATTGTATTTGTTCTGTTGTTTTTCTCAGTATCTCCATGTTATTGTATTTGTTCTGTTATTCTTTTCTTTCCGCTCATAAATTCAGATCAGAATTGTTCTTGCAGAAAGTGGAACTTAATAGGAATATTTTTGGTCTTGGAATGCATCACTGGATTCTTGGAGTTGTTTATAGCATTGGTGTTGTCACAATGTATTAGAATAGGCTCATCATATCTCACTTGTATGTCTTGTAGGGTTTGCTTCATCCAGCTAATTTTAGTACAACATGTTGCTGCTACGATATATTCTACTTCTGTTGTGGATAAGGATACTAAATATTGCTTCTTTCTCAAACAAGACACTCAGCAGTCACCTAAGTAGAAATATTCTCTACTTGTACTTCTTCTATCATCAATACTTCCTGCCCAATCTTCATCCGTGTATGTGACCATAGTTAACTCATTTCCTTTTGGATACCATAGCCCAAAATCCATGGTTCCTTTAATATATCTGAAGATCTTTTTTATTGCTACAACATGGGTTTCATTTATTGCCGCTTGAATTCTTGTGACCTGTCCAAATGCTTGCATTACATATGGTCTTGAAGTTGTCACATAGAATAGACTACCAATCATTGATCTATAGAGTCTTTGATCTGCTTCTTTATATTCATCATCTTTGCTCAACTTGCAACCGGTAACCATATGAGTACTCACAGGTTTACAGTCTTCCATTTTGAACTTCTTTAACATTCCCTTGATGTACCTGATTTGAGAAATGAAAATTTCTTCATCTAGATGAGATATCCAGAGTCCCAAGAAAAAAGTCAACTCCCCAAGTAGGGAAATTTCAAATTAATTATGCAAATCCTTGGAAAAATTCTGACTTAATCTATCATCATCACTTCCAAAGATGATGTCATCAACATACACTTCAATAATAGTCATACTGCCTTGATCCACTTTTATGTAGAGGTTACTATATACATTTCCCCTTCTGAATCCTTGTTGATGTAAGTACGTGTCAATCTTGAGTACCAAAATCTCGGAGCTTGCTTAAGTCCATATAGATATTTCTTCAATCTAAAAACAGGGTCTTCCTTTTCTGATAGTAGAAACCCTTTTGGTTGTTCTATGTAGACTTCTTCTAATTCTCCATTTAGAAAATCTAATTTTACATCTATCTGATTCACTTTGATCCTTTTGGAGAATTCATAAACCAAGAACATTCTGATTGCTTCCATTCTGGCCATGGGAGCAAATGTTTCTTCAAAATATATTCCTTCAACTTGAGCATATCCATTTCACTCTAGTCTTTCTTTATTTCTTGTTACATGTCCATCTTTGTTTAGATTACTTGTGAAGACCCATTTTGTCCCAATCACAATTTTTTCCTTTGGTCTTGAAATTAGTTCCCATGTCTCATTCTTCTCTATTTGATTTAGTTATTCTTCCATATCCTTGATCCAATGTTCATCATTTCTGACTTCCTCAAAGTTACTTGGTTCAACTGTGGATAATAATGAAAAATATCATTGTTCAGGTGTTTGTGCTTTCCTTCTTCTTCTAGTTTCTACTCTGACACTTCTATCTCTAATGATTTGTTTTGGTGGATGATTCTTATAAACCCAACGATTAGGTGTCCTAGAAGGTGTCTGAAAACCTTACTGGTTGTTTTCTTCTTGTTCTCCTTCTGGTTGCTTGTCTTGTTGTTGTTCTTCTTGTTCTTCCTCTTGTTCTTGCTTTAGTTCTTCATTTTCATGTTCTTCAAAGATGTTTAAATTTATGCTTTCCTTCCTGGTCTTCAACAAGTTTGTTTCATCAAATTTTATATTGATTCTTTCCAATATCTTGTTGAGTCTTATATTGTAGCACTTATATTCTTTTCTTTTGCACGAGTACCCAACAAATATGCCTTCATCCACCTGAGAGTCAAATTTTCCAATCTTCTTGTCTTCCCTGTTTATGTAACACTTGCTTCCAAAAACTCTAAAGTGCTTGACATTGGTTGAATTCCTTTCCATAACTCATATGGAGTCTTTTCACTATTACTTCTGATCAATCCTCTATTCAAGATATGAATGATTGTATGCACTTCTTGTCCCCAAAATATATCACTTAGCTTGGAGTCATTCAACATGGTTCTAGCCATTTCTTGTACATTTCTGTTTTTCGTTTTAGTAACTCTATTTTGCTAAGGTGTTCTAGCTATTGAGAATTGTCTTTTTATTCCTTGTTCTTCACAGAATTCCATGAATTGAATTAAAGTAAACTCACCTCCATTATCTGATCTTAAGCATTTGGTTTTCAAATCAGTTTCATTTTCAACCATTTCCTTGAATACCATGAAACATTAGAAAGATTTTGAATTTTTCTTGAGGAAGCAAACCCATGTTATTGTGGTGTAGTCATCAATGAGTAGCATGAAGTTTAGTTCACCATCTAGTCCTTTTGTTCTCGTGGGCCCACATAAATCAGTGTGTACAATCTCCAATGGTTTTGTTGTAGAGTATTCCTTTGTCTTGAATTCAACTTTTGTTTGTTTTCCATGCTGATAGTGATTGCACATAGTATTTGTTGGATTTGTAATTTCTAGCATTTCTATTATAGCTTCTTGTTGATATGGACAAGATTATCAAAGTGTATATGGCCCATTCTCCTACGCCAAAGACAACTTTCATCTTCTTTTCCAAAACAACATATTTCTTCTCCGATCTCATTCAAGATGTATATGTTGTTTAGAGTCCTTGATGTTGTTGCCACTAGTCTGCCTGATCCTTCTTTCCTTATTTAACATTCTTTTGAATTGGATATAAGTGTATATCCCTGATCACAAATTTGGCTCACACTTAGCAAATTATGCTTCATATTTTCAACAAGTAGGACATTTTCTGCCACAATTGACTGACTGTGCCTTTTCCTATAAGTTTGGCTAAGTTATCATTGCCAAACATGCATTTTCCTATAATTTTGGCTAAGTTATCATTTCCAAACATGTATTTTCCTATAATTTTGGCTAAGTTATCGTTGCCAAACGTGCCTTTTCCTATAATTTTGGCTAAGTTATCATTGTTTCCAACACTAACTGTGCCTTTTCCTATAATTTTGGCTAAGTTATCATTTCCAAACATGACAAAACCCTCTTTTTMTTTCTTTAATGTTACATATATGTTTTTGTCTCTAGTCATATGCTTTGAACATCCASTGTCAATATACCAATGGCTTCTTCCATTTTAGGCTTGTAAGGAAAACCCACATTCCTCAACTTTCAAATCTTCTTGCTTCCTTTTCCAAATTTTCTKTTGTTCCCCTATATGATTGAAAGGAACATGCCTAGCTTCCCTTGAAGAAACTATCAAATAACTTTTGCAATTTATGGCTATGTGTCCAAAATTGTTACWTTTGTATCATTCAATTTCATAACCCGGAG
This sequence comes from Picea glauca, assembly GCA_000966675.3. NCBI lineage: Eukaryota > Viridiplantae > Streptophyta > Pinopsida > Pinales > Pinaceae > Picea > Picea glauca. The sequence goes on along the minus strand of JZKD02S1729728.1, from coordinate 80,280 downwards.
CACCAAATATGTTATAATTTCTGTCAAAYGCTTCAYGAGGATTTCTGGGATAATTGCCTTCATAATGATTCTTGGGATTTTYATAGCTGCTTATGTTCCATGTGTTYCTACCCTTTGCATAGGCTCTACAATTTATGGCTTTATGCCCAAAATTATTGCAAGAATAACATAAGACAAGAAAAATATTTTGGTACCTGTGTSTGGGTGGTCTTCTAGTTGGTGTTGTTCTTCTGAAATCATGATCTTCTTCTTGRGTCTTCTTCATTGCTGGTTGTTGATTCTATGTTCCTATGAATGCACAATCTTCTTCTTGATTCTTCTTTATTTCTAGTTTATGTATGTCCTCCTTTAGAGGYTTTCATTCTTCTTTCTTGATGGAACCCTTGATAGTATCGGCATAACTTGTTTTATCTGCTTCATTTCTTGTCATCATAGAGATTGAACCCTCATCAGTATTATTTTACTTGTATCCAAATCCAGACTTGTCATAGAATGGTTTTTGATTGCAGATGATTTCATCCAATATTTTGGTGCTATTGCCAAAATTTAGTTGGATGTCCTTCTTTTGTAGTTTCTTTCTTAGTGAGACTATTTCAGCTTCTAAATTCTCTACTATTTTCTTCTTTTCTTCCAGTTGTCTCTTGAGTGTTTCTTCAATCACTTTGGTTTCTTACAACTAAATCCTTAGATCTATGATAGTCTGCTTGGATTCTTCAGAATTTTTTCTAGGTTTTTGAAAGCCTTCCTTCATTTTACTTAACTCTTCTTTGAGAGATTAGTTTTTCTTTCTTGCTATTCTTATATCACTTAAGGCATTGATCAATTCTACTTCAAGGTTCACTTCTCCTTCTTCTTCATAGTCTCCTTCATTATTTTCAGTAGTTTCCTCTTGAATCTCTATAGCCATGAAGAGTACTCTTCTTGAGTCACTGTCACTATCATCATCTTCATCGAATGAGGAACTATAGTCTTTTGAATAGAGTCTTTTCATTTAAAAAAATCTTCCTTTATTTCTTTCCTTGTCTTTTTTATGATATTTCTTTTATTTCTTATGAACTTCTTCTTCATCACTATTTGAACCCCTTGCATAAGGAAATTTGGAAGCAAAATGTCCAACTTTACCAAAATTAAATAATTTGAAAGGAAGCTTGCTTTTGTACTTGTCGATTCCTCTTTTCATCTTTCTCACAAAGTCAACTTCCTCTTCATTGTCTGAATCATCACTATTGTTGGAGCAAGGTTTTGACCTTGGTTTGTTCTTTCTTGTATTCTTGGGGGATTTGAAAGATGCTTCCCTTTTGGATGAATTTTCATGTTCTGTTCTCATTTCATATGTTGTAAGTATTCCATGTAATTCATCCATGCTCAACATATCTAGATCTTGTCTTTCTTCTAGAGTTGAGATTTTAGGGTCAAATCTCATTGGGAGAGATATCAATATATTTTGCACAATAACCAAATTTTTAATCTTTTCTCCCAGTCCTCTTATAGTATTCACACTTTCATAAACTTAGAGAAAATAAGCTGCAATATCTTCATCTTCCTTCAATATTAGATGTTCAAATTGTCTTATGTAAGTCTGAATCTTGACGCCTTTGAATTTAGCATCTCCTTCATAAACATTTTAGAAATTGTCCTAGATTTCCTTTGCATAATCGCAATGCATAACCTTAACAAATTCCTAACCTTTTAGACCACTTAGAGTGGCATTTATATCCTTTGAATTGTATTCACTAAGATTTTTCCCAACATTATCTATTGGGGGAGAAGTTGGTGCAATATATCCACTTACTACAACTTTCCAAACATCAAATCCATGTTCATGCAAAAATTATCTCATTCTTATGCTCCAAAAGGAATATTTTTTCCCATCAAACAATGGTGTTCCATTTTTGGTAAATTCTCCTTACTTATCCGTGATTTTCCTTCCAATGGTTAGACTATTCATGAAGGAACCCACTCTGATACTAATTGTTAGAATATTCAATAATACTAAGAGGGGGAGGGGTGAACCAGTATAGAGTTACTTCAACAATTTTAACCTTTAAGAACTACATAAACATTAACCATTAATCATGTCATTCATCATCACATAAACTCACACACATCRCATATATATTTTTACGTGGAAACCCAACTCGGAGAAAACSACATAATTTTTTCTTAAGTAGTTTCAAGATTTTACAAGCACCAACTTGAAGGAAGCTCCCACTCCCCGCATTTTCCAGCACCTATTGGAAGGAGACACTAATCCTATTRGAATATTTTAAATGATGATACATGATCAAATCAACCTTCAAATACAATCCCAAAATCACTTMTTAAATCTGCATACAAAACTGCTCAGAATTGTACCTCAAATCTGCAAACTTGTAAGATTCACCACGAGCTCAATTTTCASTTTCTGATTCTAAAAATTGGACCTCAAATATTAGGATCTATTCTCCTTATAATGAAACAAGTGAATTTAATTTTGACCTACCTAKCTTCAGATATAACCGTTTTATMTCGAACACTTGTTTGGGACTAGTTTCTAGATTAGTCACAAACCCTAACTTCCAACAAATATAACTCTGTACCTGTAATGAATTAGGATATGAAACTTGTACCCAATATTCTTTGATAACTTCTCTGAAATTCCTCCAAGTTTCTCTCCTTAACTCTTCCCCAAATTTTTTTATAGAGAAAATGGCAAGATGACTCGTTTTGAAGACGAAAACCCTAATTTAAAAAACCTCAACTTCCACTGAGTATAAATCCAAACTTGTAATGATTAAAGACCAGAAATTTGTACCCAATATTCTTCACTATCTCTTCTGAAAAACCTTCAAGTTTCACTATCTGAATCATTCTAGAAAAAAAATCTATATTGAAAATTCCAAAATGACCTTAAAAGAAAAAACCCTAGAACAAATCATCACAAGACTTCATCTTCCCTTGGAATTTCGCCCTTCTTTACTTCATCTTCCCTTGGAAATTCACTAATCTAGGATGAAATTCGCTCCTCTTCCTTGGCAAGGTCTAATTGGTGTGATCCAACTGCCAAATGAGGCTCCTCTTATTTATATGAGTCTTCTCCACATGAGGGGGTGCGACCAAGGGTCACAACTTTTGGGTTGCACCTCTTCCTTAAGAATGGTTGACCTTAGGGGCGTATTTACTTTAATTTAGGGGATTCTTCTCTTGGCTTTAGGGGATTCTTCACTTAGCTTTAGGGGCTTCTTATATTGGCTTTAGGGTCTTCTTCACTTAGCTTTAGGGGATTCTTCTCTTGGTTTTATGGGCTTCTTCACTTGACTTTAGGGGATTCTTCACTTGGTTTTAGGGCTTCTTCAAGGTTCCTTCAAGGATCCATTTGTGTACAACTCAAAGTGGGTATGTGGAAACAACCACATTTTATGTCATCCTGTGTGGTTCATGCTTAAAATATATGCCATAAGGGGACCACTTTGGAGTTATATACACTTATGTCAAGGCTCCTTCAAGGCTCTTCAAGGCTTCTTCAGGTGGACACATCATCATCACTTTTATGGGTATATACTATTTGATTTATGAATTCTTATAAGGTTGACATCAAATAAAACCAATTTTCCAACATCAAGAGGCTCATAAATCTAAAATCCACTCAGATACAAAAGATGCTTTTCCTTTGAAGCTACAAGAAGAAACATAAAATGTATGAGGTTTAAAAGAATTAGAATGACTAGGAACATCAAGATTAATGTTGTGTTTCTTCATGGTTGCTTCCAAAGGTTCCATCTTATTCCAATAAAGTGATTCTAGATGATCATCTCATCCATAAAAGGTAGAATGCTAATAAACCTTACTTGCTTTGACATTTCTCCTTTCTCAACATTTAGAGCTTGGGAATGTTGATTAGTTTGATAACCTTGTTCCTAGTATCACACTTATTTTCTGTGCTTGCGACACTTGAATGTGTTTTACTGAGTACATCTAAAATCATTTCCTAATGTAGTTTATCAAATCAATACCATGGAGTAAATGCCAATTAAACATGAAAATAAAACTTCTAGTTTGAACATTTGAATACCTTTGCATCAGTCCCTTGCATGAGGTGATTCATTATACTCTTAATCCTTCGATAGTTAAGTAGTCACTGTTGCAACATCGTTTTCATTTTATCCAGGTGGATATTGGTGGCCACCCACCTATTTCAACTGGCTCCTTTTGACAATTTTAGTTCAACACGTTCTTTTGTAATTCTTTGTAATTGTGGGTTCTACACTTTTAGGGTTGTTTGAAGCCCTACACAGCTGCTAGGTGGATATTGGTGGCTGCCCACCTAATCCAACTACCTTATTTTGGAAATTTTCATTTCAGTACATCTTTCTATACTTCTAGGGCCGTTTTGGGGCCCTAAACAATGTTTTTTTGGCTTGCCACAATTAAACTATAGATGGAGTCAAAGTTTGATGGCATACTGTGTATTTCTCAAAAATACCTTCCCAACGAGATATTACACACCTAAAATGGAGGTCGTATGAAAAATTTACAACCCCAGGAAGTTGAGGTACCAACTTACCCATCAGGGCCCACAAAACTTTTGGCGTTTCATCTCCTAGGGTTAGGTTTTTGGATGTCTAGGGTTTAGGCATTCACGAGTAATGTTAAAAAGGCCTCTGGAGTCTCATTGTAATCATTCTTCTCAAATGGATGCACGTAGCAGCTACATCTCTTCTAAGAGATAACTACCACCATTCGAGAAAGTTGTTTTCAGTTCTACAGTTTTACAGTTTCAAGCTATTTTATTTATTCAATAAAATTTATTATTCGTTGCATATATGTTGTTATTCTCCGTATCTCGGTGTTATTGTATTCAGTCTGTTATTTATTTTGTTCTTGTCATAAATCCATATTAGTGGTATCAAAGTGGTCTGCTCTTCATTTATTTTTCTTCATGCATGTTCCTGACAAGATCTAGGTACAAGAAGTTGGGACTCGAACCAGTTGAGCCTTTGCAATATCGGTCGTGCCAAGCCTGATAGCAGCTCATGGGGGACGAGAAGAAAGATGATGGAGTAGGAGATCCTTTGCACGACAAAGGAACATAATGAATGACAACTTTTCACATATCCTTTGACGACTTCCCACATGAGATGCATCTTCATCAAGTGGCCATGCAACCCCCTTCAAGGTAGAAGTAAATTTTGGTATCCCATTATTTGAAGGACTGATAGATGCAGATGATGTATATAAATGGATGAATTTGCTCGAAGGGTATTATTTGGTCCACAATTTTTCTGATAGGGAAAATATTACTTTTTCACTCCTCAAGGTCGCCCCCCATGTTAAGGACTGGTGGGATACTTACTCTGAGCGAAGGTCCATAGAGGAATTTGCAATATTTACGGTCACCCCCACATGGGATTCCTTCAGGGATTCCATTAAATAGAAATACTACCCTGTTAGAAGCTACAAGGACCGGTACACAAGATGGACCACCCTGCGCCAAGAAAGGGACTAGACAGTACCATATTTCACCAATATTTTCCATACCCTGCACACCAAATTGGGTATCAAAGAATCTGAATGACATATGGTGCTCAAATACCGTGAGTGTTTGCATAGATACATTCAAACATAAATGGAGTTTATGTACATTGCATCATTGGGTATGAATTATAAATATTCTTTCAAAATCGATCTGCAAACTCTTGATAGATGAATCAAGGAAAAGGCGGCCCCAACCCACAAAACAAGGGGTAGAGAAAATATGGACACTCTCAGGACAACCGGTCCAAGCCACAACACAATAAGGGTCATGATAAGTCGAAGAAGGACACGGGAAAGTGGTGTGAATACCATAAAATCCCTTGGCACAACACCGAATAATGTCGCTCCAAGCAGTCACTGGTGGCCAAGATGAAAGCTTCCGAGTCAGAGGTAGATTCTGACTCCGATTCAAATCCAGAAGGAGGGAAGTGGGTTATCGATGTGGAACCCAACACCATTTTCCCAACCACCAAACGCCGGCCAACCGAACCAGAAGAACCAGCGGAAGGGGAATGCCTCTTTCACGCACAAATGTGGTAACGGGGGCTCTTCTTCATTTCATTTTCAATAGCGGAAATTAGAAGAACGTGATCTCAATAGAGGTCGTCAAGTGGCTAGACCTGCCGATGAAACTGCACCTACAACCCTACACCATCGGTTGGCTTCGCCAAGGAAGAGATATCCACATCAACCAACAATGTAATCTTCCCTATGACATCAAGCCATTCAAAGATGAGGTATTGTGTGATATTGCTCCCCTTGAAGTTTGTGATGTTCTTTTAGGACATCCATATTTGTGGAAGTGACATGCTATGTATGAGTCTAGACCTCGTAGTATTATTATTACTTTGGGTATACAATTTTACAGGATACCATAGGTAGCACTGCCTACTGCTATTTCTTTGATCTCTGCTAAGCAATGCAGTGAGGTCATTTCATAGACCGGGAAGTTCTTCTTCTTTGTGATCCGTACTCATAATAAGAAGAAGGTTTCCACAACATCTGTGACCTCTATAAAGAGCCTCTCTTTACAACATAAGCAAGTGGACAAAATCGTGGAAGAGTACAGAGACATTTACTCCTCACCCAATGAAGTACCGACGCACTACCAAGTCAAGCATCGAATTGATCTAACCCCTGGTGCACCTATGCATAATGGAAAAGTTTATCATCACTCGCTGATGGAAAATGACGAAATCAAGCATCATATCCAAGAGTTTCTTCAAAAGGGGCACATCAGATCCAAATCCTCCCCTTGCAGAAGCCTGATTGTACTGGTGTAGAAGAAAGATAGGACCTGGCGGCTCTGCATTGATTACATAGCATTAAACAAAACCACAGTTAGGAACCAATACCCAATTCATTGAATTGATGACCTTCTTGACCAACTTAAGGGGGCAAAGTTCTTCAACAAGATTGGCCTAAAGTATGGCTACCACTGGGTTCCCATCGAATCGAATGATGTATGGAAGACAACTTTCAAATCTAAAGAAGGTCTCTTTGAATGGTTGGTCATGCCCTTTGGCCCAATGCACCAACAAATTTCATGAGGTTTATGGATGATATATTGAGACCCTTCACCAACTCTTTTGTGGTGATATATATGGATGGTATCCTCATCTTCAATAGAACTTGGGAGGAGCACATGCAACATATTCAATAGGTTTTGATCACTCTGCGGAAACACAAGTTATATGCCAACTTGGAAAAATGATCCTTTGGCATGAACATGGTCCAATACTTGGGATAAATTGTTGATGAACATGGGGTACATGTAGATCTATCTAATAACCAAGTCATTCGTGATTGGCTAGCCTCGACCACACTAACCAAGCTTCAGATCTTCTTGGGACTTTCCAACTTCTACTGACGGTTCATGTTAGAATTCTCCCATATTTCATGGGCCCTCATACAAGTGACCAAGGGTAGTGGCAAGGAAAAATTTGCGTGGGGGAAGACACAACAATGAGAATTTGATTATCTGAAGCATCACTTGTTCTCAAATCCAGTACTCTCCTTACCTGATCTGCAACAATCGTTTAAGATTGAGACTGATGCATCCGACTATGTTGTAGGCACATTTCTCACTCAACACAATCATTCAATATCATACCATAGTGAGATACTCTCAGATACTGTTTGGAAATACCCCACCTATGACAAGGAAATGTATTCCATTGTATAATCACATCGTCAATGGAAACATTACATTATGGGAAAGGAGACAATCCTCCACACTGATCACAAGCCTCTGCAGTTCATACAGACACAGGGGAAGTTGTGGAATGACCACCATCATAAGTGGTCCACATAACTGCAACAATATGATACGGGGAGCACAAATCGTGTCGTTGACTGCCTCAATCAACCTCTCGCGGCTGCACTCAGCACAATGCTCCATTCCCATGGGCAATAGGCATCTGAGTGGCCCCAACTTTATCAACAAGATCCTGAATTCTCCACCACCTATCAAATATTGGGTATAGGCGTGAATGTCATCGATTTTCACATTTAGGATGGACTATTATGCCATCTAGGCCACCTCTATGTTCTTGCAAGCGAGCGTGCAAAGATGATTTGGGAGGCTCACTACAGTCAGATGACAGGACATTTTGGCATGGAGAAAATTGTGGTCGTTCTACAAAAACATTTTTATTGGCCAAAACTTATACATGATGTTAACAAGTATATTGAATATTGCACCACCTATTTGATTGCCAAGCCAACCATCAATAAGAAAGTCTTATACACCCCTCTTCCTACTCCCTAAAGTCCTTGGGAATCTGTCTTGATGGATTACATGTCTGGCCTTCCATCCACCAAACATGACAATGATTGTGTATTTGTGGTGGTTGATCGATTTTCGAATATGGCCATTATCACAACCTGCAATAAGAGCATCATAATGACATATACTGTCATTCTCTTCTTTGAGCAGGTGTGGTTCCATTTTGGGATACCACATACCAACACCTCAGATTGGGAAAATAGGTTCCTCATCACATTTTGGTCGATTCTATGGTCACTGTTGGACACTAATCTCACTAAATCCACTACTTTCGATCCCCAAACTGATGGCGAGATAGAGGTAGTCAATCATATGATTGTGCACATCCTGCGCATGTACAAATCTAATCATTTGTGTACATAGGATGAGATTCTTCCCTATGTTCAACACAGCTACAACATGGCTCTCCATAGTTCCACTGACCATATCCCATTTCAGGTGGGTATGGGATTCCAAACCTTGGGTCCCATTGATGTTGCATTACCTCTTGCGACCACACAGGAAGAATATTCCCATGTTCAGTTAGAGGCCGACAAAGTCACTAGATTCATTGAGCAGATTTAGCACATCCACTAACAGGTCCATGAGATTTTGCGGAAAGCTAATGCTAAGTACAAACAACCCCATGATTAACATCAGGTATCACACCAGTTTCAGGTGGGAGGCAAGGTCTAGTTACATTTGTAGAAAGAGCGCCTTACAGGTCCCCATCAGAAGCTCTATCCACTTCTCTATGGGCCTTACAATATCACTAAGTCTATGGGAGACAATACTTTTGATCTCAACACTGCCCCCTTCATTGGCTTGCACCCAATGTTCAATGTGGACCTCCTTCGATGATATTTTCCACCATTATTGGACACCTCAAAGATTGTAGAACAGTTGAAACCAACATAGATCAACCTTGACTACATGGAACAAACATCCATTGATCATATACTGGACACATAGGTCAATGGCACTCACCAACAGAGGATCCATGTTTATCGGGTTCTCAAGGCACGACAACTCCTACACTAAGGAAAATGGATCACCCATGGCCAAATTCAACATAAATTTCCTCACCTGATGGAGACCATTGCTTCCTAAGGGGAGAGTATCGATCCAGGTGGATATTGGTGGCCACCCACCTATTCCAACTGGCTCCTTTTGACAATTTTAGTTCAACACGTTCTTCTATAATTCTTTGTAATTGTGGATTCTACACTTTCAGGGCTATTTGAAGCCCTACACAACTGCCATGTGGAGATTGGTGGCCGCCCACCTAATCCAATTGGCTTATTTTGGAAGTTTTCATGTCAGTACATCTTTCTGTACTTCCAGGGCCATTTTGAGGCCCTAAACAATGTTTTTTTGTCTTTCCACAATCATACTATAGGCCGAGTCAGAGTTTGATGACATAATGGGTATTTCTCGAAAATACCTTTCCAATAGGCTATCACGGGCCTAAAACGGAGGTCATATGCAAAAGATACGACCCCGGGAAGTTGAGGTACCAACTTACCCATCAAGGCCCACAAAACTTTTGGCGTTTCATCGACTAGGGTTAGGTTTTTGGATGTCTAGGGTTTTGGCATTCACGAGTAATGTTAAAAATGCCTCTGGAGCCTCATTGTAATCATTCTGCTCAGACGAATGCGCATATCAGCCACATCTTTTCTCAAATATAACTACCACCATTCGAGCAAGTTGTTTTTAGTTATGAAATGTTACAGTTTCAACCTATTTTATTTATTCAATAGAAGTTATTATTCATTGGATATCTGTTGTTGTTCTCCATATCTCTGTGTCATTGTATTCAATCTATTGTTTACTTTGTTCCGCTCATAAATCTGGATCATCATTTATTCTACGACTCATTCAATGAAATTCACTTGGTCACATAACACCCATACCAATCGACCAAACTCATTGAATTAAAGGGTGATTGGCCATTCCTAGTGTAAATGCATTCACATGGGTGAGAATTTGACATTCAAGCTCCATTTTTGCACCGAGAAATCTATACATTGAGGATTTGTCCCTCCATTTCAACAAGTTCAAATCATGTAAAGTTATGTTGTAAGGATTCATCCAAGGATTTGAATTATCTCATGATTTAATCTTTATTTTAAGATTCACCGTGGTCATGTTGCCCAATTATCCCCTCATTTGTCATTCCATAAGGAGAGTTGTTTCCAAAATCACTTTAGAATTAGAGAGAGTTATAAAGAGGATGATACCCCCAAAAAATAGAGTTTTGGAGGCCATCCCAATCACTCCTCAAGGTGAAAATTTATTTTCATTTTAATGTTTTAATTAGTGACAATACAAATATTTCATTATCTACCCCCAATAATGTTTTTCAAAGTTTTCATGTTTTCTCATTGCATTTGGGTGAACAATATGAAACACCAACGTTATTGGAAAATAGGAAAGTTGGTTCTCTTGTTGTCTTTTGCGCAGGTTCATTGTGAGGTGGATTATGCACTTGAATTTTCCTCTTCTTGCTCCATTCTAGGATCAAATTTGCAAGGAGTTTCTCCCAATGTTTGCCTCTCATTTTCTCTCAAGTTTTCCATTCATTTGATGCATTTAAATGATTAGGGTTTATGCCTACCTCAATGGATCCAACCTAATGTTGAGTGCTTTTGGTCACTTTTTACACCAAATCATGCATAAAAAATGGTGACCATACTGGGGATGAGAGCTTGAATCTCATCCTTTTTTGGATTTAAAACAATATCTCTTTTGACACTTGGTATTAGTCATTAGCGTAATGTAGATTTTCATTTTTCCTCGAGCCACAACTAAGAGCTCCTCTTTTTCCAAAATTGTGCCTTTTCCCCTCTCCATGGAAAACTACTCACCTATTTTAATCATTTCATTGTAGTTGTGTGACATCTAGTTTCAACAATAACACAATTCTAAACTACACATTCTAATTGACACATAGATGTATAGGTGCACTTCTATGGACCACCCAGTTGCTTCAAAAGGGATTTTTTTAAGGATTTTTTGTTTACTTGGATGGTGTAGGTTACATGCTAATTTTCCCCTAAATTATTGACTACTTTATTGATGTTTAATTAATCAAATTAAATTATTTTAAGGAGTTGGAATTGATAAAATAAGAAACTATTAATTTATTTTCAAGAACTTGCCATTTCCTTTATTTCCTTAATGAATTTTTTTCAAGTTCAATAATCTCACACTTCACACTTTGCACACAAAGTTACCATAAGAAAGTGATCAACATTTAAAACCCCTTAATATAATCTATTATCAATAAGTATTTCAAAAAGTCTCTAGCTTGTTACCTCAACACTGAAATTGATTTGTGAAAGGGTTTAGTGAACATAGGGCTAGTAGATTTTGCTAGACAATACCCATAGTTAGATTAGAGTATGGTCTAGGAGGTCAATGATCCAAAAACACTCAAATATCTTCAAATTTTGAGAGTAGAAGTTTATTGTGTTAAGAGAGAGGTCCTAAAGTAGACAAAATGTGTGGTTGGGGGCATGTCTTTCGAAATAGACACTTACACAGAGGCTAGAATGTAGATTTGTTAGATTTCCTCTCACATGGATCGACATGAAATTGAATCATGAGCTTGACCACCCTACACCCCACCCCTAATTTAACATTAGTGACGTAGAAACTTAGTGGCCCATTTCTAAGATCATCCTATGTGACATGCTTAAGGATTGTGAGTGGTACCCAAGACAAATAGTGTATCTTCACCCTTGGATTTTAACCCGTGGACATTGGTCAGTGTAAAAATTCCCTTTCACACCTTCACTTGGATTACACTACTAAAACAATTCATCATCCCTAGTGGAAGGTCATTTGGAAGGCCATATTTCACATAGTGGTTTGCTTGAGCCTTGACAGTATCATAGGAGCACAATTTTTATTTTTCTTTCATCATTAGGAAAGTTGTCACTAGAACCATATTTATCACCAGTGGAAACAATTATCAAACCTTGTTATTCACCATTTGAGATATTGTTTACAAAACCATATTGTTACCACTGGAGACATAATTTTGGAGGCTTCATTGTTGACATAAAAAACATACACTCTAGGACCTTTGAAGACTACTGTGGATTCATACCTATTTTTTGAGTTCTTAATATCGATGCATTGGTTGATACATTATACCCAATAATCCTAGTAGCTAATGCTCATTACTTTTTTATGATATTTTTAGCAAGCCATTACTTACAACATAACATCCACACAAATTTAGTTCTCCCTCATGATCCCATAAGGATTCGCCCATGTATGATTTAGACTGGCATCTAGTTGTGTATCACATTTATTAGCATGGATGATATTTTAGGGAATACCAAACTAGGGAACCATCCACAAGAGGGTCCCTTTATCTGTCCTCCACTTGCAAAGTTGGTACACTCATCATGACTACTCCAAGCCTTCCAAATTTGACCATGACACTACTATTTTGGTTGTTTTTTGTTCCTAGTCAACTTCGTCCTACCTTCTTTACTTCACCAAATGTTAACTTGGTCCTATCTTCTTCTTCCCAAATTGGCCCCTTACCAGATATATATTAGTAACCAACCAAAAACCAAAGGGAAGAAAAACAAGACACATAAGAATATGAACCATGAACAATGGGAAAATGTTAGTAATGTTGGGGTTAGTGACAACTCTAACATGTGCCAAGCCTAACCAAAGGAAGAAACACAACATTCGAGTTAGAAATAATCACCCTTGTACCATTTATGAAGTGGTTGGTCATTACACTAACCATTATCTGAACCTTTCTAATATTCGTTAATCTCTTTCTGCTACCTTCTAGCATCCACTCCCCCAATATGAACCCGGTTCCATTAATATTGAAGCTCCTTCAACTTCTCATATTGATGACCCATATACCTTCACCCCTTTAATTACCTCCCATATGGGTCATTTTCACCCTATGCATGAGTCTACTAAAGCTCCTCCAACTTTGGCTTCCTCAGTTATCCAACAATTGAGTGACCAATCCTCCCAACAAATGTATCTCAATGCTAAGATAGAATCCCGAAGGCTAAGTGACATCCCCACCACTTCTAGTGGACCATGCACTAGTACAATTTAATGAATTTGTGGCTATGTGAGAAAAAATGTTGGTTGTGACATCAATTATAAGCGATATAACAACAAATTTGATGTGTAACAAGAGACTATGATATCAATTACTAACATTAAGTACTAACATAGGTTAGGGATAAACATATAACATTAGTCTACTACTATGTCAATATCAATGAGTAATATTTATTACTATTTAACTTGATTTTAGTTTTTGTCTATTTGAGAAATAATGTTGATCATGACATCTATTATAAGTGATATAACACCAAATTTTATGTGTAACAAGTGACTATGATATCAATTACTAACATAAAATACTAACATAGGTTAGGGGCACATATATAATATTAATCTACTATTATGTCAATATCAATGAGTAATATTTATTAGTATTTAATTTAATTCTAGCAAGATATAGTAATTGTAGCATGCTTTATCATGTCAATATTCACAACCACTAATAGTTTGTATACATTTTTATGTGTAAGGAAACCTCCAAATCAAGTGCCTTCAAAAATTTATTTGGGGCTTTAAACTTAACTAAGATTGAATGCAATTTCCTAAGAACACCCTTATAAGGAGTTGGTCTCTTCCTAGATATCCTTCTTCTTTATGGGGTTTACCATCCTTTTTGTTTGTGAAGGAAGTTGGTGTTTGATTTCTCGAAGTTGGTTCTTAGCTATCATCATGATAAAATGATTAACACATGCATGTTTGATGGATCAATTTGATTATATGCATTTTTCTGAAGGTTAAATGGCATTGTTATTCATATCATTTTCTAAGTTATGTGAATTCTACTAATTGTTGATATGAGGTTATATGCATGGATGTACCAACATTGTTTCGTGGATACCATACCTAACACTACTACAATACAATGCTTTGACATCATATATTTACATCAATAATGCCTTATCAACCCTGTATTTTTCCTAGCATGCATTGCTATTGTGTGTCGTATCATGCATTGTGTTTACATCAAGGTTGCATCAAATTTTCATCATGGAACAATGCCAACAACACTAAGATAGAAAATGGTTCTCTTAGTTGTGTTGACTTTGTGTCATTTACCATTGTAGCATGCATCGGTTTTGCATCAGGGTTGCATTGGCCATGTCAAATGCATCAATGTTACATCATATGCATCGAAGTTTCAACATCATGACCATGTTAGGGTTGTATCAATAATTTTGAAAAAAAAGGTTATAGAATTGTTATCATATCAACACCTATAACCTTTTGAAAAAAAAGGTTATAGGGTTGCATCATTTCTCTAGAGAGCTCAAACTAATCCTTGATGCGTGGGTGTTTAAATCAACACATTGTAAATGTGGTACTAAGTATTCGACTCATTGTACAATGATACTTTATTATTATTATAGTTTTGTGATTTTCCTTACTAGGGTTCTTTAAGATGCTTTAATATGTCTAGACATAACAATTTAATAATAAATGATAAGAGCTTAAAAATAATTTATTAATAATTTTCATTACTTTTTAATTAATATAAATATTATAATTAATAATAATAACTTTATAATGTATTAATACTATTAAAAATTATAAATTCCCAAATGGGGTGTTGAGGAGGCAATGTGACCTTCTTATACCACCACACATAACCATTCATGTCAACCAAACGGCGATTAGTATTTTCATGTGCCAAGGAGAACATGTAGGCGGGAGGGGGCATACGACCTAGGATAGGGTTCATCAAAGTACCCATGTGGAAATTGAATAGTAGGTAGTTGATGGTTATAGTGTCTAGTTTGAAGGTTCCGGAGCTTGTTTTGGAGAAGACCAATTCGTGATTAGAAATGATGTTTCTTGTACACACTAAGAATTTGATATCTAGTAGAAAAATGATTACCAAGAAATTCATTCTAACCATACTTCTCCTCATCATTGATCACCTAACCATATAATGGCTTCCCCCATAGCCTTTAGATTGCATAGTAGATAAGGAGACCCAGTGGAGGAGAATTAAAGGGTAGTTAGGAAAATAGGAAAACTAAAAAACATGGAGTACTAAGTCCTGATCTTGATATATAAATCTAGATAACTTAAGGAGGAAGAGGAAAAGTTAATGGGGATAGTTCATTGCTTGGTTAAAAAGGATAACCTAAAATTTGACACATGGGAGGCATATTTGGTTCATATAGGTCACCCTCATGCTCATAGAACACACCAAAATCTGAGAGGGTGATACGCCAGGTCTAGGAAAATGTAGACCGAAGCTCATAGGATTGAAATAGATTTTGAGGCCAGAAACTAAGCCACCACTATCCAATGATTACATAAACTAGAAGACAAAGTTAGAGGCCACAAGGGAGCCACCAACAATGCCAAAATTGATGAAGAGCTTACACATATGATCCCAAATTCAAGCTTCTCCAGATGTAGGAATACCAAGTATTCCTTAACTTCGGATCTATATTGTTACACATACGAACTAATTTCATTCCATCTAGAGTTTGTGGAGGAAAGACACAACCCAACTCAAGAACTAATCAGGGATGAGCTCCACTAGTTGAATCATAAGTACTATTTTATGTTACATGCCCTACAACTCTCAGAAAGAGTTATGGAGGAGGAGGTATATGAAATGGAGAAAAGCACCAATAGGGTGAATATTTCCAACATG
The DNA here is from genome assembly GCA_000966675.3 of Picea glauca. Lineage (NCBI taxonomy): Eukaryota > Viridiplantae > Streptophyta > Pinopsida > Pinales > Pinaceae > Picea > Picea glauca. Next base: position 64,249 of record JZKD02S1729728.1, on the reverse strand, counting down.
CTATATTGTTGGATGATGATGTAGACTAGATAATAGAGGCTCGGGTCCAATTTTCTTCAATTATTTTTTTATATGATAGTAAAAGCCATAGGCATAGAAATATAAAACTTTGTTTTGCTAGATTTCATTTTTTTTAATAGAGGATGGAGGCTTTATAGCATAAAAAATTCCTAAATTTTGTTTTGGAAAATGATTAAACTATGAGATTCCATAGCATAGGTTTTGAGTTGAGACACCTCATTTGGAACATTTTTCCATGTGTATAATCACTTTTTTCCACATGTAATGTAACATAATTCCTACCCTTACTTACAAAAAGAATATTAAAAATTATAATAAATTATTAATCATAATCATATTTGACTGTGTTTCCTACAACATCACAATCCACAGAGTTCATTACAATATTTGTATATATTAGTTACCTAATCATCGTAGTTATCAAAGAAGACTAAGGTAGATAAAGGAGATTATATATTTAGGTAATCAAAATGCTCAAATTTTAGTGCTTTTTATCATTTTACCTTATTTATGTTTAGTGTTGATGTGTTTGTATGCCCATTAGTTGAGCCAAACATTGGGTGATTTTCGTTCATTAAAATATAACTTATGAATTAACAACTTTAATTCATTAAAATTCACAAAATAGCAATATGAAACCACCACACACACACATGTGTGTATTAAAAATGACTTAAAGTACAATGGATACTTGACATCATTACACTCCTAATTCTATTTGATCACCCACATTTACTTCACCACATGCATTTAACATCATCCTCTTCTTGACCTTCTACAACAATTGCAATATGTACATTTTTGAAAACCAATTTTCTCTTGGGTGTGCAAGGAATAACAAACCACCAATTTTCATTAGAGACATCAGGATGTAAGAGAACCTGTATGGAAGAACAAATGGTTCAACGTGAGATGCCAATGTTTATTGATGTATGTTAATAGAATAAATTCACTAACTAGATCATGCCTAACAAATCTCCTATCAAAAAGATAAAACCATTTACATTTAAAAATTACACATCTAAATGAGATACAATCCAAATCAATTATCTCTTAAATGGTGCCAATATAATCAAGTTGTCCTATTAGATTTGTATCTCTTGAACTTGCACAACTTGTTTAATCAAATGAAAGAGATACACCACAATCACGTTTTTTTTCCATGTTTCACATTCTCCACTCTAAAATGACAATCATATGCCCACACCGTAGGATATTTTCATATTAAAATAAGAAATTATTCTTAAACTTTTAACAATACATAAATATGCTTAATTTAAATTTATGTAGTTACATTATTCATCACATACCATCCTTTCACATCCAATTCACATGTTCAATGCATATTGTTCACTTTCCCTTTCAATTAATCCAATTTATAAACATTTTACAAGGAAAACACTTAATTGCTTAAAAAGAAAAAATATTACCAGTACATATATGTCAAATAGGTATATTTACTCCCAAACCCCATGTTTCCCCATTTATTTCAAGTTTCACCCCTTCTAATCGTTCTTCATCACAATTTCCATCCCACATGATTGGAGCATCTATATGCATTTGTTTATGGAACTTAGACATAACAAATAAATATTCATTAACAATGTACAACTCAACCATGCAACATTGCATGACGCGATCATTACCCTAAAAATACCTTAAGTATTTTCATGTAACTTTCTAAGAAGAGTATCCATACACAACTCACCACACTAACTAATTAAATGTCTTTGACCAAATTTAACAAAAGATATCCCCGAGTATCCATAAAATTCAAGCAACTCTTTTTTTAAAAATTCAAACAATTTCTATTGTTTCATTTTGATTCTCTAGGGATGCTTGTGACATTTATCTCTTTGGATGTGATCCACTTAAAGTCAGGATGACCCTATTTATTATTAATTAATTCTATAAAAGTCATATTACTTGATATTTTGACTTGTATACTAATTGACGATAAAAACAATTACAGTCTAAGATAAAAATATGAGAAAACAACCCTTACAAACACAGATAAATGTCTGATGGCATGGCACAAATCTTGTGTGAAAATAATGGATCCATGTATAGCTACTAGATATATATGTTAAACATATGCATCCTCAAATGGGTTAGAATATGGTAGTAATATTATGAGGGTTGGGGGTAAATTAAGGATTCTAGACTAATTGATGTCACAACCACATTAGTAATATGTACCTTTAACAAATTATGGTGATCATATGTCTTGAGACTTGTCAAATGACCATCAATAGTGAATACCTTTCTCAATGAAGAACTATATATTTTTGGTTTTCTAATTGTTCAAATAACCTTCTTCACGAGATCTAAGGCATTCTTAGACAATATCCATGGTGCAACGAGATCATGTTTTTGGCCATCTACATTCATTGTTTCTTTTTCCTGTATATATTTCCTTGTGATACAATTAAATCTCTTATAGATGCAATTGTATATTTCTCAATGGGAGAAATATGTTTCCAAAGAGAATTTGACACATTCTTGAACATGTGCATTGGATCCAATAAACATGTCATTTAATTTCTTTCCAATATGAAAGATCATAGAATCTGGAATCTTTGTCCATGCCTTTTGGCATGATATCAGGGGGGGATTTTGAATTCATCTAGATCATTATCTATTGGACAACAAATTTAGATAAGTGTGAATTACATTTATCATTAATAATATGATACATATATAAATACATGATTATGACCTTTAAAATATTCTTCTAAGTGTCTCCTGGACTCTCGATGATAGTTCACATCTTGTGACATTGCATATTCCTTATCCACATGGATTAGGTTTCCAACATTCCCCCCCCTTAATCTGAAGGGATGTATGTGAGTCCAACGTGAGAGCTGAAATTTGGAAGTGTGCAATTGAAATCTGGAAGTGGACAATTGCCAATGGTTGAATGTGCTCTCTGAATCTAGTGGTTTTAGGATGAACACAAACTAAAACATTAACATAATTTGATGTATTATACTAAATGGTTGTAATGGTTTAAGGAACACCACAAACCAATATGGTGGTTTACAGATTATGACTAGAAACTTTGGAACTTTGCTCTAGGCTCAATGGTTCCTGAAAATTTTCCTAAGTTAGCTAGAAGCTAGAAGCTAATGTCTTCTTCTATTTGGAAGTGCTCTCAGATGATGGTTTAAATATGACCATAAAATATTTTTTAGTAGAAGTTGAAAGTCTTCTACCAAGTGGAGGTTTAAGAAAAACCACAAACAATTATCTAGCAGAAGTTGTAAGTCTTCTACTAAGTGGTGGTTTAAGGAAAACCACAAATCAATCTGGTGGTAAATCACACTCACTTGTTACTGCTTGATTGATAAGACTTTGAAACTTGAATCCTAACTGTCAATTGTTGATGTTGTTCCCCCTTGTTAGGTACAAGGTGAGAAGATGCAAATACTTTCACTGCAAGATGCGTTAATACTCGAGAATGAAATCTTTGGTATGATTGATATATTGTCTTGACTATTGATGATCATCACCAAGAAGTGATCCACCCATAGTGGTTCTTTACTCTTGCAATTTTTTTTTTAAAACATATGTCTGAATGATGATTGTTCTTTCCACAATGCTCACAAGGTTGAAGATCAAAGCAATGATCTTCCATGTGGTCAACTCACTAACAATGTTGGCATTTCAGAATCTTCTCTCGAACTAGAGCAAGTGAATATAAAACTTCTTTAAGGAATCCATCACTATGGAATTGGATCAGTTTGGTATAATCCATAATATGAAAGTCGACTTCCTTTTCATTTCCGATACCAGTTTTGTGCTTATTGTTCTCGATTTCTTCCCAAGGTCTGATGATTGGATTGGAAAGAGGAAGATAAAATTCATTTGTACTTGAATATGAAGTTGTCTCATAGATTTTCTTCTGTATTGGTTGTTGATCTGAATCAACATCATCATATTCTTCGAAAATAGGGTTGTTCTGAACAATAATTAGTTTAGAATGTTGAAGATTATTTCACTCAAGTGCATTATGAAGAAGTCGATTCTAAGTTTGAAGTAGTGTTTCCATTGAACATATTCCCCCAAACTAATTCAATGCATAGTTCAATCTTCTTTGACCAATCTATTGGTATCATGCTACAAGCGAGGCCTAGGGGGGGTTCTTATCTTGATCGAATCGTTAAAATATCTCTTCATTTGACAAAAATGATGGTCTAGCTTTAAAAATGACATGTATCCTTTATAGACACACTTATCAATTTTTTAAATACCTTGAAATTTTTTATTCACAATGGCATGGACAAGTGAATAATCCTTTTTTCCTTAGACCTGAACCAAAAAATTAATAAAAATATACATAATGCATCGATTGTTGATGAAACCCAATGACTAATTAATAAAAAAATTTAAACTATTACAAAAGAAATGTTATACTTGCATACTCCGAGCCTTGCATGGATTGTCTAACAAATCACACCGTACATTATAAATGACCTTTTAGGTACATGTCATGAAATATCATACATCTAAATTTAATTTCATGGGAGCAACATATTCTCTATCAACGATTCTAAATAAATTCCCATGTCTCTAACTTGACGCTTTACAGGCACAATATGAGACAACATTAAATGCTCCTTTTACACAACCATCCAATGAGGGATGTTATAAGTTATTACAAGAATGGGATAAATTGTATAATCTGTATACTAGAAATATAATGGACCCACTTCGTCCATTGCAATGACAAGTCTTACATTTCTTTTCTCACATACAAAAAAATTAGGCCATGTGCTTCATTGCCTCATAATCTGTAGGAATGCATAACATGTCTTATCCACTCCTATATTTTGTGTTCCAATTGATATATTCAACTAAAGATGTATACTGAAACATGCATTGCAGTCTTGATGGGTAAATGGCATAATAATTTTTGTGGGACATTTTTTTCCTTTACATCAGAGTGGTAGAAAATTGTTTTACATTTTGGACATTCAGACTTATCTTTATGTTAATCTTTGTGTAGGATACAATATTTTGGACATACATGCTATACTTTGTAATTAACACCCAATCTAGTTAACTATTTTATATCATCTTTACATGTACTAGGAGTATATTTTTTGATGTCATTAGTTTATCCTACAACAAGCTAAACACAACTAAAATTAACTGCTAACTAACAACTAGCAACCCAATCATATTCAATAACTTGTAAAGGACATTATACTACAGTACATGTCAAAATATATACCTTAAAAATATGTAAATCTATGTAACATACCCAACCACAGACATGTTGGCCATGCTACTCCCAAATGCACTTCAAAAAATGATTTCAAAATATGGTAATAATTAATTCAAAATACAACATGAAAGAATGCAATAAGCACACATGCAGTAATCAAGATTCATGCCACAAAATAAGATAAATGAACAACTTTCCATGCACAGAAAAACCCAACAAACATGCACACAAAAACACATCTCAAAAAATAAATATACACAACAGAATATAAATTATGTAGAAAACAAAAAGAGCACTTATATTTTCAAGTAAACATTCACCAACTGGTTGTAGACCAAGGCCGTTCCTCCAAACCATAGATATTGTTGTTCATTTACTCTCAACAACAGGTCACCCCTGATCCATGGCTATGAATCCACAAGGACGGGTCCTAGGCCAAATCTAAAACACACAACAGTTGGATAACTAGCTCTCAAGTTTTCCCAACCACGCAATAATCCTAATTTCCATCTATCTTTCCCCTTCAGCCTACACAACCCAAATAAATGAACCCCTTTCTCTGCCATGTAGTCCCTCATGATGTTCCATTGCTCTAATGCTATTGGTTAAGAAATATCCATGTTCAAAACTTTAAGGATTGTCAACTGTGACAATTCTTTTAGAACCATCATCAAACTCACTCCCATAGGCATCCATTCCCACTTGGAATGATCAATAATTCCTCACATCCATCTCACAATGGATCTCCTCCTCTAGCCATTCATTTCCATACTCCAACCAATAACACACGAATTAACAAGAGTGAATGATGAAGAATCCCAAGGAAAGAGTATAAGAGTAAATGTATAAGAACCCCAAAAACAACCCACAAGGGATGTTTATATAATTACATGAAATCAAGAACCACATGGCCTCCCCCCGAATAAGCTCATGTAACCACTTTTCTCAATTAAAGCCAATATGGCCAGATAAAATATAATAAAAAGACTTATCCCCTTAAGTCCCCTCTCTCATGGAATCATAGCCCCCTATCTCTTGTCATTGCCCGTCTTGCAATGAGAAATTTATTTTTATTAATGCATATGGAAGTAGTACATTTCCTAGGCACTCTAGCCCCTTTTCAACTTTACCGTCTCACTAGCCTAATGTTGCATTTACATAATACATTCTAGTTCATAGGTATTAAAACTAGGGTGTTACATACCCCTCCCCTTATTTTGACACTGTCCTCAGTGCACAATACCATACCGATGTTCTTACAATTCTAGGCACTCTAGCCTTTAATCCATAGAAGAAATCCAACCAATTTCTTATATACATAGGCACTCTGGCCTAAAATAAAACATGCATACATAGGCATTCTGACCCAAAAAATGTATAATGATATTCATAATTTATATTTCTAGCAGTAGTTCCAACCAACAAGCTCTCCTTCCCTATAAACTTGCACAACCCAAAGAAATGAACCCCTTTCTCTTCCATGTAGTCCATCGGGATGTTCCATTTCTCTCCAGGGCTCCAGTGCACTCAACCAAGAAGTTTGAGAGTTGCGGATCCAAGAACTCCAGCTGAAACAAGTCCATTGGAATTTCTTCATTTTATGCCTTCATCGTTGAGCTCGATTTCCTTCCAGTTCTCTTTTTCCCAAGCTTCCATCTTCCATAGCTAACATATCGTTTGTATTATACACACACAATCATCATGAGATATCATTATAACAATTTTCAATCATAAATGTAAAATATGTTTTATACAGGAAAACAAAAGTTTCCAAGCATGGGATTCTTTCTCATAATTTGTTTGGCTCTTGTAGCTGCTGACATCAATTTTGATTATGGATTACAAAAATTCCATACCCAGTACCATTATTCCTACATTTTTCTCAACCTTCAATCAACTAAGCCAATTGTTAGCATATCATAACAATTTTTAACTATTAATTTCTCAAATCTATTTTATACAAGAAAATAAAATTTACAGGCATGAACTTTATGCTCATAATGTTTGGCTCTTACAACACCAAGCATTTGTCTTATTTATGGGTTTACATCTTTTCCATATCCAATACCATTTTTTTTGCAATTTTCTCAATTTATACCCAGCCAAACAAATTGTGAGTAATTTTTAAATTCTAATTCTCAATCTATTTTATACAAGAAAAATTAAATTTCCAGGCATGGTATTATGTTCACAATGTTTGTCTCTTGCCACAGTAGAGACCAGTCTTCCTTATGGGATTACATTATTTCCATATCCAAGACCACTCCATCTGCATTTTTCCTCAACTTTCACTCATCCAAACAAACTATCAATATCTCATGTACAATATATATTTTTTCGTGGAAACAATTAAAAAAATCACAAAGTGATCTCATAATTGATTACAACACCAATTCAATCACTTCCATTAATCCAACTAGTAACTAGAATGAAGACATAATCCTCTACACATGTATTATCAACATGTCATTTCTTTCTTCTAGCCATCAATATTTTTATTACTCGATCCCCTCAACAAAGATTTTCTATAATTCACCATTATGTAACTACTCTAACTTGCAACTTTCTTGTTGCATTATCTAACATCTCTAGAAGTGTTCTCAAATTCACGAGTTATCCCTACTCACATCATTTCAGCTATTAGCATAATCATTTCTATGTCATATATACACACATTCACCAAAATGGATTCAATTATTCCTTTAATACCAATCTGTAACATTTTCAACAGTTCCAAAAAGTGATCTCAGAATTGAAACATGCAACAATTCAATCACCTTCGTCTAGTATTCATATTAAATATATTGTCACTATCATTCACTATGCATTTTCAACACCATAATATTTTCATAATACCACAAACAATAACCAATAAAATAACAATCAATGTGCCAATACCCATGGTCACATATACACAATGCATCCCGACATTGACTACATAATACCACATAACTATGTCATGCACTCCACCATGGTGAGTTGGAAGGTCTGGCCAATGCTTCACATTCATCTAAACTCTAATACTGCCCAAATATTTGTATACTATCATCTTCAACCCATACACAACACAAGGAAACATAATTCCTAAGTGCTCTTCGGTGTCGGAAAAGAGGTTGCAATCCAAACACCAACTATACAGGGGAAGCCATTGAGCACTCACATAACATTATTTCCTTTCCATATCCAACCATATCATGCTCTGGAACATGAGTATCCCTATGGGTATTCATTGTTGTAGCAAGAGTATGTCTCCTGACTTGAACTGGTTATGATACCATAACCAATCATAACACAATATGCAACTAACTTTTTTTTATCTAAATGCATTCTAGCATCAACAACATTTACATGCTCTAGGCCTTCAACCATTACATATCGATTTAAATCTTGGAAATTTAACTGAGGGAATTATTACCTCAATTCCCTTCAAGATGTATGCATTAGAAGAAACTAAATGCATACTTGCATAGTTGTTATCAACCTACATGATGCTATATGATCAACTGGTATTTGTATAAGCTCGCAAGCTTCCTCTTCCATCCTTTCGATAACATTCATACCACCCTCATGGGTATTCACATGGATGGAATTCATATGTAGCAACAACATCCACGTCTTTAACCATAGTATATCACTTTTCCTGAATACATAATCTATCATTACTCATACTCAATTGCCATAACATCATGATTGCATAATAACATACTATTCTAAGTCCACAAGCATGTCGTATGCATATCCAAGAATGTACATATGCACAAATACAAATCCATATGAACCAAGCATTCACTATTACCATGCCTAATAATTCATCTAAATTCATTGTATGCATCATGCACTCTAGTGCATTTATGTTTCAATTCACTTATTTATTTATTTTGTAGCTGGTTTTCCTTGAATTTATTCATATCCTTGTTTTCTTGTGTGCTCCCATTATGCTCATATGTACTATTGTTTCTTGGTTTGAGCACTTTCCAACTACGTTCCACTTGGCCATTATGTAATCCAACCAATGTGTTCTATTTACAACAACCTCACATAGGCAGTCATATCCAAATTTTACCTTTATGAAACATTCCAGAACCTTGGAGTGAGGTAGCTCAGAACATTCCATCACTCTACTACCACAACATTCTTGAATCAAATACTATTACTCCTAGTTTCCCATTAGATTACTTCATTTAACAATTCCCTATGAAACCATACCTTTCGCACTTAATACCATTCCCAATGAAAGTCTATTTTCATATAGTGGCACTTTTCAAGTGAAAGAAACTTCATTATTCTATCCCTGGTTTCTCTGCATTGGTATCCCGCTTCCACTAAGAACTCTAATATCAGAAGTGGATTTATTTCTTTGAGTACTTTTAGAAAAGTAGATAAGTCATATATAGCAAATCCTTCCCGGGAACTCATGTTCTTGGCACATAGAGATGACTCACACATCACCTCTTATGTTGCTTGTTCTCTTTCACATCAAGCTTGCAATTATCTACACATCTCTACTTTCAAGGCTATGGAGTCTTACTTTTCCGTTTAATGCCCATTAATGAAATTATTAATCTATTGGATTGATGTCCTATGTGAGGATTCTTTTTTCTTTCCTGCAACTCACTCACACTCTGTAGAAGCTGAATAATAATCCTTTTGTTCCATTCTTCTTGAGTTCTTTATCCACTTTTCATTACTCACATTATAGCTCTTTATTTCCTCATCCAAATTCCACAAGACCTGTCACACTTCCATGACTCTGATATCCAATCCTAGGCTTGAATTTATCCAATTGTATCTTTAATTCTTCCAAATATGCAAGCAACCATTTTGTTAGAATTATACATGTTATAAAAATTTTGTCAATTAAGGCTACACGTCCTTTTTGTGTTCAATTCATGAAGATTTATATCACAATTCTCCAAATTATAATAATTCCAAGTTATTCCCCTCTGAATTATATTTCCAATGACTATACTCATGCCCCAATCCGATCTTCGAGGTAAAAGTTAGGACTTCCAGAAAAGGCCATTTTCACCCCATTTGTGCATTTTCTCCACTGGTGTAATTTGATTGAAATGCCAACTTCGGTCAACTGCATAAGACAATATGTCAAGAAATAGATAAAATTTTATAAGAGGATTAGATAACAATAATTACAAGGAATTCACAACAAATCTCATATTTCCAATTTGATTCTCTAGTAAAAAACTGCAACAATTTGGAAACGCTAACTATCCTTTTCCCCCCTTTTACAGACTTAGAATTTTTAGCAAAACCGACCATCTCTCAATTTGTGCACTTTTGGAAACATTTCACCAAATCAAAGTTGTTTTTCTTGAGGAGTGTATAAAATTTTGAATAAATAATTTTTTTCAGTTTTTTGATCTGGGGTCACTTTTCCTCCGAAAATCTTAAAAATCCCAAAAAATGGCCCGAGATAGTGGATTTTGGCCTATTTCAACATCCCCATTCCAATACCCTTAGGATTTATTCAATTCCTTTGTGGGTTATTTTCGTGTCTTCTTTTGGGACTATCTTTGTGAATTTTGGCTTAATCTGGACCTCTACCAATGATTTGGACCCAGACCTTTAAAATCCACTATTTTACAATTTATGACAAATCCAAGCAGAAATGGGCAATGACCCTCTCTGCCACTTTTGTAGAGATCGTCTCTGCAGAGAAAAACCATAAGTTCCATATCCATCTGAATTAATATGCTCCATTTATGATGAAAATAAGAAAATTTGGAAGAGAATTAATATGCTCCAGTTTTGCCTATGTGGCAATCTGCACCGTCGATCTCAATTTGGAAGAGATATGGATTAATCTTCTTCAGAACCTATTCCCATCAAAAAAACTTAAATTTTTGGTTACACGAACTCCCCAAAAATCAGAGTCTGAAACTTTGTTGGACTGGTTCTATCGAACTTCATCCATTGAAAACTCTAATTAGAGGGGTACGCGGATCCTTCTGAAACCCATGGTCTAAATCACTATCGAACTCCTCTCATCAGAAGACCTCCATCGGAGGACACAAATTTCCATGCTCCTCATCCATTTCAAAATTTGAGCTTTGATAGCCTCTTTCTGAAGACTTGCATTTGAATACTACGTGGCACTAGCTGATTCACCCACTCGTGATAATGTGTCCTATAACATGGCATGTTGATGTGGCATTCTCTTCAACCCTCGGTCCTTCCAAGAAAACATGCTCGTCCTATATATTAGGCGGTCAACGAACATGCCGATCAACAACCACGATCATCTCGAAATCCAAAACTGCACACTGGTTACCTTGGTCGGATTGACTTCATCGAAACTTTTCTAAACAGACTCTTTCAAAGAAAATTTTCCGAAAGAAAATATTTGCGAGATATGACAGCTAAGAATTACCTCAACCCATCGAATGTATCTCATTCTTTCGGGCTTCTACTATCGGTCTTCTCTTTTTCAGACTCCAACTAGTGCCCTACTTCATGATTCTTCTGAAATCTGACTACCAAGGAATGACTAGGATTAACCCCCGATACGATGAACGGTCATCGTTAACTCAACTCGTACCCTCAGAGTCCTCCCTTCAGACTCGACATCATGCTTGATTTTGAAGTCTTTTCGAGTCCTTCTTTTCGAAGGCTTGTAAGGAATGCCTTTCTCTAACCTCTATGACTAAATCATGACCATGGATCCTCACAGTTGAATTAATCTGGGTCGTCGATTACAAATATTCATTGCCACCACAAACACATAGGAATTTGAACTCCAAGGTCAAATTTGACTTTGCAACTCACATATCGACGCCATAAATCACTTCTTTGACTACTCTGAAGCATTGAAATTTGAAATATGCTTAAAATTTGGGGATTTCACTTCTGTTCTTCTCCATTTTTCCCCAAAATTCGTCATAGACAAATATGCAACAACGAGTTTGTCAAATTCACACTAGTTTTGGTCCTGGAGTAATCTCTAAAGTTATTTGTTATTGGCTAAGAGTTCGTCTTTCTTGGATTTAAGGAAATAAATTAACAACCTAAATAAGAGCAAGAGTTATTTCAGGTGACTTGGTTTGGTGGTGTGCTTTTCCTTGAATAACAGTGATGCGTGAGCTCACATTCATGGATAGCAGACAATTATGGTTGTCCTCACTGCTAAAAAGTAAGTTATGATAGGTTGTCCACAATTCAAACGTCAACCAACTCCTCTGCCTCCGTAAGTAATGTAAGGTATGCTAAACTACCACATAGGAAGCCACACCCAAATCTTACCAGTGCCCTTGTTCAATCTCAAGAAACAACTAGAGCCATAAAGTATTTCCATCGTTTGAGCTGCCCTCGAGCCACGAGAACCCCCAAACATACCCTCTCCTCCTTCAAGACAAACTTTACCTTAGCCTATAAGGGTGATCTGCCCCTTGAAAGAAAAGGGCCACCATCAGAGCTACACCATTTCATCTCCCATCTCCAACTCAAGCTAACCATAACAAGATCACCCTCCTTGTCCAAAAATAAGTCTCTCCTTCCCATGATGCAAATCATTTCTAGAACTTTGAGCTCCCACCTTATCCCAACATCATATTGTGTCTCCATCTCTATACACTTCTCCATGATTATAGTGCCGCCCCACATTAAACACTTCGTCATTCCATTGTACCTCGCTCTCTCTCTATTTGAATACGCCATGAATTCTTTAGATGGATAGGGGGTGAAGTACCCTGTTTACCACAACTTTTCATCATCCATTTTCTCCTAACAATACCTTTTGATTTCAAAACACGTCTAACCATTGTTTCATGTTGAAGTGGTGGCTAGGTGTGATGCATGTGCTTTTGTGGCCACACTTGTCAGCACCCCATCTGGGTGTATGCATACCTACTTTGATATAAATATATTTCAATAATTCCTAGATACTATTTACGCATGTCCACACAACATGTCCTATGGAGAAGGGGAGTCTAAGTAAGTATAAATGTGTACCCACATAGGAGGAGGGGAGAGTGAGAAAAAAAAATGTGTATTATTTACACATAAGTTGTTCATGCATCACATCACACAGAGGAGAATGAGAGGTTGATCAAGCATAATCGTGTATTATTCAAACACTTCTATCTACACACTTCTATCTATACAATTGTGTATTACTCACACACATGCACCTACACAACTCATCCCACATATGAGAAGTGGAATCTAACCAAGCACAACTGCATATAGGCACCCACACAACACAACTCACAAAAGAGGAGGGGTGTCAAGGGAAGACACCCACATCCACACAAATTGTCCCACAAACAAGGAGGAGAGACACCCACACCCACATAACACAACCAACATAGGTCCACAACCAATCGACCATATTATTAGTAGCAAATCTACTACCTTTATGAACACCCTTTACCAAAAACAATTTACAATATATTAAAATTTTAGTAGCAAATTTATTGAAACTTTAGTGGCCAATTGAACAAATCTTACAACCAAAATAAAATAACATTTGAAAAGAAAAAAATAACAAAAAATAAAAGATAATATGTAATATAATTAGGTTAACACTTCTTATTATTCCCTACTTTGCATAATAGTGTAATTGATTTATGCAAAAAAATATTTGATTACTAATTACTATGAGGCAATGAAACAATTTCTCAAAGTTAATTTTAGGGAGTTTTAAAAATAATATTTTTACTAATATATATTATTATTAGTGATATGAATAATTTACATTTCTATATATTATTACTATGATGATGATATCAATAATTTACATTTCCTTTTTTATTATAATATTTGAAAATTAAAAAAAAATAAAATAATCTTTAATGTATATAGATGAGTTTATTATTATTATTATTATTTAATAATTAATAAGAAAACAATTTTTATTTTTATTTTTATTTTAAATCACATTAATTAATAATCAATTATATATATATATATATATATATATATATACTCTCAAGATTTCATGTATGACAACAAATGCTATAATAACAAATATATACTCTCAAGATTTCATGTATGACAACAAATGCTATAATAACAAAATTTGTTTTCTTGTTAATTATTAAATAATAATAATAATAAACTCATCTATATATAGACATTTTTTTTTTAATTTTCAAATATTATAATAAAAAAAGGTAAATTATTCATATCACTAATAATAATATATAGTAATAAATATGGATTGAATTAGGAATATGAACATGAATATGTAAGGCCCTCTTTAATGTGCAACGAACCTCTTACCATGTGGACATGCAATTGTACATATTGACACATAAGATTAGAATTGAGACACGTTATTAATTTTGGATGGGGCATAAGAATTTAATAATAAATTAATTGAATTTTAATTAATTGATATATTAAAATTTAAGAATGTGTGTTTCTACAGTTTAAGTGATTTTTATTATTTAGAAGTTGTTTGAACAAATATAAGTTTTTGACTTTTTACTCGCATTATCCAAGGTGAAAAATTTGTTATTTTCATTTAATATAAAATTAATATTTAATAT
>JZKD02S1729728.1:0-12271 GCA_000966675.3 Picea glauca | reverse complement strand
GTCGTAAGGCCATAACTCTCAAACCGTGAGGAGTTATGTGACATTCCACATACCACCATAAATGGGATGACATGTACTATCCATCTAGAATAGTATTACCTTCAAATATAGAAAAAAATCATACCGTTATCCATCAAACAAACTTGGGTCCATTACCCAAACCTTTGTGCTACGGGGATTTCTTCAAGGGTTGACATCAATGACAACCAACCTTAATAAACAATATATTCAAATATTTTTATTGATACATATATATATATATATATATATATATATATATATATATATATATATATATATTGTTTTCAATAAGGACATGATGTATGATTATAGTATGTAACTTCTTCATGATTTCAAAGATTATGAATTGTTAACAAAATTAATTTATTGTGTTTACGATATTAGGGTTTTAAATGGAATTGGAAAATGGATAGATCTATCAAAAAGCAAAATCAAGTTACTATCTAATGGATCTTTTGCTAAATATATACATTAATTTAGGGATATAATGCAACTAATTTACATATTTACTTTTCAAAGAAATACATATAAAGGGGAAAGAAAAAATTGAGAAGTTTGCACACAATGTAAACAACTTACTCTTAAGAAATATAGCATTAACAATACCCAAAATTGTCTTGCACGTAGACATGGCTGAATTCGTCAAAAAAATAAAGATAGACGACAAAGAGACTGCAAGATCACAAGTTATGCATAAAATCTATGTTCATTCTAAAGCCTCTAAGTTGTCCAAAATACTAGAGATTCATCTGTTAAAGAACATGTTTTAGTTTATAAAATATTTACTAAAATCTACATATGAATTCTAATTAATATAGCCACACATAATTATACATCAAAATTCCCATGAACTAAATAGAAGCAAATACAAAAGTTTAGATACATGGACAACATCGACCCAAAGTTGCATATTGTGAAAAACCCTTGGTTACTTCATTGACCCAAACTTGGGTTTCTAATCCATCATTTCCACTATAAATTTTGGGCTTATAATCCATCATTTCCAATTTAAAATTCTTTGCATATGTAAGTATTGATGTATGATTTTAAAACTCGGGTTATAGTGTTATTCGTGAAATTCGACCATGTTCATGTGCATGGACAGGTCGAATTCAGGCATGTCCATGTACATGGACAAGGCCGAATACCTGCTCTCATTTCTATCCCTCTACTATAAAGGCTTGGTTTTGGTCCCTAATAGGTATGTTGACCGCCAAGCTTTAATTCCTAAAGGTTTGATAGGTCAAAGATTGCATTATTTTCAGTTTCAAAAAAGGAGGTTAGATGGTGTTGTTTTCATTGTTTCTAGGAATGTATTTGTATCTGATTACTGGTTGATCTATTTTTTCTTATAGGTATATCTGGTTTGGGTAAACCAGTAGTTTTGATTCATCGGATTCAACTTGGTTTGTGTTTACGCCTAATGTTGTCTTTCCATCTCTCTCTTGATCTGTTGTTGTTGTAACAAGAATGTTTGTTGGTGAATAAAGGAGGTTATTGGTGGGATAATCAACAGTCTTTGTTCCTAGTTCTTTTCCTCATAAATGAATGAAGAAACTGGTGAGGGTAGTGTGTCTGTTGTGGTGTGCCAATATTTGTAGGTGGTTTGTTCATATGCTACTATAAGGGTATATTGTTTATGGGTTATATGGGGTTGTTACCCTCCTGTCCTCTGATTGATGTGATAACAAAGGATGACCTAGTTGAGTTTAGAGGGAGTATAGGGAAAGTAAAGTATGGGTTGTTAGCTATTGTAATTATTTGTAGGATGGCTACTCTTACTGTAAGGGAGGATCTTCCCTTGCACCCAATGCACCTGAATTCAGTCCTGGCCATGCACATGGACATGGCCAAATTCAGGGATTTCTATAATTAACTACTAAAACAAGTAAAAACTACCTAAAAAACATTTTAAATCATACTTGCAAAAAAATGCCAACAAACACCATCAACGAATGGAAACTTAGGCCCTGTCCATGTGCATGGATAGGCCGAATTCGACAAATTCTATAATTAACTACTAACACAATTTAAAACTACCTAAAAAACATTTTAAAACATACCTACAAAAAAAATGCCAATGGCTGCCACCAACGATCACAACCAACAAACTCCAATGGCCACCACCAACGAACGACAACGACCACCACCAATGAACATTCAATAGACTCTCACCGGTTTGGAAAACTGTCATATGGCAAATGGGAGGGTGATATATAAAAAGGTTTTCAACCGAAAGGCTTTTTTGAACAAAAAAGTTTTCGGTCGAAAGAATATTTCGGTCGAAAAGATGTTATAGGATAAAAAAATCATCAGGGTAATCTAGTACATGATAGTCGAGGGCACCATCATGGTACCGTTTGATTTCATGTCAAAATTTTCATCTGAAAATTGTTTCAGCCAAAAACATTTTCCTTTTGGCCGAAAGAAACAGGAGTTCAGCCAAAAAAAGGCCGCTAGGAATTTTGAAGACTCGATTCTCACAAAAGTGTAACCCACCTTCATTATTTTACCCCATAGTAAATTACTGTGGGATCCAAATCCTCATCAAATAATATTGCTAGTAACTTGTGAAGCTAGATGGCTTCAAAACTAGTGGTACTATTTTCCATATACTCTTCCTCTGGTGATATAAATGTCATTGAAGTTTCCTTTCTGTTGAACCAGGATATCATGGATCATCCCAAGCTAAAGAAACATACTCTGCAGGTATCTTCTTCACTTTTTGTGAAGCCCATACTCTACAGGTATCCATCGATCCTTGAACACCATGCTCTCAGACCCTTCTTGAGTCCATACAAGGCCTTTTTCATCCTACAAACATGGGATTTCTTCCCACTGATCTCAAATCCCTAAGGTTGGTCTATGTATACTTGTTCCTCAATTATCCCTTTGAGGAACTATGTCTTTACATCCATCTGATATATTCTCCATACCATAATGGAGACTAAGGACATCAAATCTCTAATGGAAGTATATCTGGCAACTGGAGCGAAAGTCAACTCGTAGACTACTCTCTGCCTCTAGGAGAACCCTCTCACCACAAACATCACTTTGCTCTTCTCGATTATGACATATGTAGCATGTTGGATCTTGTAGAGCCACTTGGAACACACCACTAACTTCTCCTCTGATATTGGCATAATGTCCCATACATCATTCTTCATGATGGTGGTGTACTCATCCACCATGGAATCCCGCCATACTTGTTTTTATGCTTCCTCCTGATAATTGGAAGGCTTAGAATCTATGATGTTTCTCATCAATGTCGTGTAGTTTGAAAAACTCTCCGTAGGTTTTCTCTCCTTGAATGTGCTCCTAGGAGCCTCAACGTACTCCTGAGCATCCCTCAATGTATGAGGGAATCGTTGAGGCCTCCTGACATAACTGGAAGAAGACAATGGCTTCTCCTCCTCACCTGAAAGTTGTGGACTTGAACTAGAAGTCGTTGGTGACCTAGGCTCATAATTTGGAGCTTCCTTCTCCTCATCCTTTGTCACTAGAATAGGATCACGAGACTTCCTGAAAGAAAAATCATCCTTGAAATTTACATCCTTGAAAAGTCTCATTGTAACCCACAAAAAAACCCTTCCTACTAGAAGGCCCCAAATTGGTCATGTTATCTATAGGTACATGAATATAAAATGGACAACCAAAATGTGCAAATGACTCGCCTTTGGTTTCACACCAGTGAATGCCTCTTTTGGTATCTTATCCTCAAAGATCCTATGCAGATGTCTGTTTTGGATGTAGACTGATGGGGTGCATGCTTCTTCTCAAAGAAACATTGGCAAGTATTGGTCATGAATCATGGCCTTAGATGCCCCTATGATGGATTGATTCTTCCTCTTTGTAACTATGTTTTGTTGTCGGTTGTATGGAAAAATAAATTCCCTCTTGATCCATACCTCCTTTCAATTTATGCTCCTAACTACTATCAAGATGAAGGACAATGTTGAGATTCATTTAGGGGTTATGAAGATAATTTTCCTCACACTCATAGAATCCTTTTCAGAGACTTTAATTTTATTCTTAACCTCACAAGAAAAAAAGTGGATCCTTGCATATCCATGATCATTTCAAAGACAATGACAGATACCTTATAGTAGACTGGGACCTTGTCAATTTTCAACTCTTAAGAGGTAATTTTACGTGTAATAATAGAAGGTTGGGTTCGAGGCACATTACCAAGAGGTTATTTATTTTTGGTTTATATCTCCTTCTTCTTGGAAATGTCCATAATTTTTCCTTAACTATCCCTTATTATGGTTTCAACCATAACCCAATCCTCTTGTATATAGAAGAGAAAGAAGAATATGGACAAATCCCTTTTATGTTCAATCCCACCTAGCCACATCACCAACCTACCTGAGACATTATTCAAAAAACCTAGTCCACCCATTCCATGGTTCCTCCTCCTTTATATGAGAGAAAAAAATCAAAGCAATTAAACAAGCAATAAAGGCATGGTCTCACTTCCCCCTTCTCTCTCCACAAAAAGAAAGAGAGGAATGTCTCAAAAATATCTCACCCATACAACATTCAATGGAAAATGAAGACATCATGAAGGATATAAATACCATGGAATTGGAAGCAACATGATCTCTTCTAAAAGATTGAAGAAAGGAGTAACATTTGAGATTAAAGTCATGTAGCACCTAGCCCAAAGCATGGGACAAAAACACTAATTTTTTTCACAAATAGAACAATGGCAAGGACATCTAGAATAACATTTATGAGATTTACCTCCCTAATGGTGATCATGTGGAATCATTTGATAAAAATCTTGAAGAAACACATGATCACTATGAATCTCTTTATTTGGAAGGTCCCCAGGCCTCCAACTTGGCATCAAACAATATGATATGCAACATCCCTTACGTTTGTTGGACTTCATGTCTACAAACATAATTCATGAACAAAGACAAAAATAGAGAAATATAAAACATCACACGCAAAAGAGACAAATAGATGGGGGAAACGGTAATCTTTATTTCTCATATAATGGAGAAATGACTTAAAAGTATCAAGAAGCTCCTCATAGGATTCTTGATTTAAACAGAAGATTCTCAAGAATTTCTA
Source organism: Picea glauca (assembly GCA_000966675.3). Classification (NCBI taxonomy): domain Eukaryota; kingdom Viridiplantae; phylum Streptophyta; class Pinopsida; order Pinales; family Pinaceae; genus Picea; species Picea glauca. Next base: position 7,168 of record JZKD02S1729728.1, on the reverse strand, counting down.
GGAATATGGAAAGACAAACACTTGAGAAACCTCCACCCAAAATAATGTAACTGCAAGGTGTGTTGCCACAACCCAATAATCTCCACCTTAACAACATTTTCTTGATACCTTGCCCAATGAATCAAACATCACCTTCCTACAAGCCAAGAGAATCCAAACACCACTATAGCTTGTCTAACAATACTGGTTGCGTGAACATGTATGTAAAGTTTGCTCCAGTATGGACAACTCCACCTCCATTGAATCAACATAACCACAAGCTAAATCGTTGCAACCACTGTAGGAGATACTCCTACTTCTCAGATATTGAAGCACCCATTTCCATGATATTTTCCTGGTTTTGTCACGTGTCCACTAACAACACCAACTACATGTGAAATGTTTGAACATTCCATCGCAATCATCAACCTTCATACTGCATTTTCATAAGGTACACGAGACATATAATCCTTTCCTTCTTACTACTAGGACATAAACTTGAATAAATATTACAATGGAAAGCTAAAGGGATATTTATCGATTTCAAAAAATTCATACTGAACCTCATCAGTGACAACCACAACTTACAATTTTTCCCATCTTTGTATACTTCTATGCCCAAGATTTGTTTTGTTGCTCCTAGATCCTTCATCAAAAGTCCTAGCCAATTGAGCCTTTAACCTACAGATCTCAACCATGCTTTGCTTGCAACAAGCATATCATCAACATAACACCAAGATAATGAATATGCCATAAACACAATGATCATACTCACTTATTAATAAACCTTGGCTTATGAAGAAGGAATCAACCATCTTGTACCATCACATGGGTACCTATAGACCATACAATGATTCATTGAGTTTGTAAACAAATCTCCCTTTGTGATCCTAGACAACTCTTGATTGTTCCATGCATATATTTCTACTAATGATGATTTGTGGAAAGTAAGATCCCACAATCTGCATACCTTAGCTCCATCACCATAACCAACAAAGATATAAAAATTTGTTCCCTTGACCAAATCCAATCAAGTGAGCCTTCACCTCTCACCTTTAGGCTAATTTCATTGTATTATCCTAATCCCTTTAAATGCTTGATTACATGCAATGCATGGGCTCTAAAAAACATGAGCTATCAAAAACCATGTTCCCAAAACCACGACTCTTGATCTAACTTCCCCCCTTTTTCCATAACCAAAAATTGGAAAAACTTCCCTCAAATTTAGGGTATCCAAGAATATTGCATGCTCCCCCCTATCACCTAGGTCATATAGACTTTGTTGGTTGCATTTAAAAATGGGGTATGCATTCCTAACTAGGTCTTATAATCGTATGCCCATTTACATTAGAATAACTCCACCTCGAGATTTCCATTCAATACTTTCACTGTTGCTTTGAATTTGAGTAAGCCCATCAATACTCCACTTCGATGATTGACTTACCACCATCACTGCCAGATCTAACTCTGCATCCTATGATAACTCATCATAACGGTCCATGATCATCTCATTGAGGCATTCCTTCAAACACTTCACATGCATCCTCCAAATTGTAGAACTTGGCATACATAAGCAATATACCCAAGAGGAAACCTTACCGATGCCATGGATTCCAACTCCACTTCCTCACCAACCTTTCTCCTTAGCGTCCAACAACCTTTTGAACTCATAGTGTTTTTCCTCTTCAAATATAGAGTGTCAAACCCTCGGTTCCCTTGAAATAGACTCTCCTTCTCTGTGCATGAATGAAAATCTTCCCTTAGCTCTCACAGACCTCCACCGTACCTCAACTCTAATACCACTTACTGGACTTCATGCCTATAAAGAGAATTCATGAATAGAGAAAAATATATATATATAAAATGTCACACACAACAAAGATGAATAGATGGGGAGAAATGGTAATATTTATTGCTCAACCAATGGAGAAATGGTTTATAGGTCTCAAGAATCTCCTCATGGGATTCTTCATTTAAACAAGAGATTCTCAAGTGTTTCCAAGCATATGTAAATCCAAATGCTTGAGAAACCTCGTGCCAAAAGAGTGTAACTACAAGGTGTGTTATCATAACCTAACAACGTCATCTTTAGAGAGGAAACTAGAGTGCTAATGAAGGTTATCATAGAACCTTAGATTGAAGAATCTCTTCGAGCAATGGAGTAGGATAAATCCCCTAGGACAGTTGGTTTCATTGATCATTTCTATCAATCTTGTTGGCACATCATTAAAGAAACGTTTCACTGCATAATAAAAAAATCCCAATGAAAGATAAAGTAAGGAGGTGGAACCAATTCCTTATCCTTGGCCCTAATCCCCGAAGAAAAAAATCCCACATTCTTCAATAGATTCCTTCCTATCTTGCTTTTTATTGTCTCTTAGAAGATCTTAACAAAAATAATTTCTAACTAAATAAGTAGGCTCCTAACTTAGATAATATTAGAGGAATCAGAGGGGTTTGTGCAGGGAAAGAAGATTATAGATAACATTATTCTAGTCCAAGAGTCCATCCATTCAGGAAATCAAGCAAGAGAGGAAGTCATGATTATCTAATTGGATATGGCAAGTGCCTTTGACAAGAAAGACATAAATTTTTGTTTACAAAGATAAAAAGGTTTATGTTCTCCCAAAACTTCTCAGAATGGATAAGAATGTATGAGGGCCACGTGTTGCTCCCCTAGTCAATAACAAATTAATTGAGTACTTCCAAGGAACTAGGCATAGAAAAATTTAGGGGGTATATCTCCCATGAGCTATTTTTCCATATTTTTTCCCCAAAAAAGATTCATCAATTTCCATTTTTTCTAAAAATGATTCACCCAATTTTTTTAAAATATTTTTATTTTTACCTAATAAATAACCAATTTTATAGAAACTATATAAAATCCTTAGAAATTTGAATATTTTTACAAAATTATTGCCAAACATTTTATAGTTTGCATATTAAGAACTAGTAATATTCACCAAGGTTTCTACAATTTGAGATAAATTTCTATCCTTAAAATTATCTCTGCAACTGGGGGTATGAGGTTTTGAATCTCCTTGACAACACCTCATCGAGGAAATTATGTGAAACCTCCACACTAACTACCTTTTTTTCCTCGGAGATTTGTTGTAATGCTTAGATAATGAATATGACATAAACACAATGATCATACTCACTTCTTAATAAACCTTGTCTCACCATGAAGGAATCAAGCATATTGTACCATTTTTTGGGTACCTATAGGCCATACAATGATTCCATGAGTTTGCAAACAAATCTCCCTTTGTGATCCTGAACAGCTCTTGATTGTTCCATGCATATATTTCTGCTAATGATGATTTGTGGAAATTAATATCCCACAATTTGTATCCCTTAGCTCCATCACCATAACCAATAGAGATATACAATTTTGTTCCCTTGACCAAATCCAACCAAGTGAGCCTTCACCTCTCACCTCTAGGATAATTTCAATGTAGTATCTCAATCCCTTTAAAGGATTCATTACATGAAATACATGGGCTCTAAAAAAAATGAGCTACAAAAAACCATGTTCCCAAAACCATGAATCTTGACCTGATTTCCCCCCTTTTTCCATGAAAAAAAATTGGCCAAACTTCCTGTTAGCTCCCAAAATGAACCCGTCCCTTTGGTCGCATTTTGTGGTGGATAGCATTGCTATTGGTAGTTTTCTCAAACGATTTTTTTGTTTTTCTAGCTGCAAGGCTTAGGTTTTGATTTTGTTTTAGAAATAAGACGACCCACAAAAGTCCTCTTTTCAAAATTTTCATAAATTGCTTTCAACAGCTAACGTGTGTTTAAAAGATGGGTGTTAGCTGGTGAAAGTGGCAACTTTCAATAGCTAAGGAGCATTTTTCATAGGTCCATGCGCTGGGGAAAGCGTTGGTTTTCAAAACATCCAAAGAAGCATTGTCGCGGGTCGAGTACTGGTGAAAGTGAAGACTTTTCACAGCTATGGAGCAGTTCTTACGGGATTGTGCACTGATGAAAGTGAAGACTTTTCACAGCTACAAAGCAGTTCTTACAGGATTGTGCGCTGATGAAAGTGAAGACTTTCAACAGCTAAAGGGAGTTTTTCACAGGATCGTGCGCTGGTGAAAGCGGTAAGTATCAAAAACTAAGGGGCGTTTTCCACGGGCCGTTGGCTGGAGAAAGCGGGAATCACGTGCGTGTTATCCACGTTTCTAAAAGATAATGATGATACGATCATCCCACATCATGAAAATCCAAATCATGCGCTGATGAAAGTGGGTAATGATGGAGATTTAGTTGTGTACATCAAAATAGGATTACGATGCGGATTTTGTTCAGTGACGCATGTTGCACACTCATGGCGCCGAAAATGGTAATTCTGAATCTAGCAACTCAGGTACAGAGGAAGTACTGCCGTGCTGACAACATCAAATCAGGTCATTGCTTCCATATCACACTCTGTTCACGAAGGTTTGTTAAAATTTCAAATGTTAGGAAACAGAGTCGACTCCCGAGTGCTTTCAACAGTGCACAACCTCGGCTTGAACAACAGTTATAGGGGTTGATATACAAAATTGTTGGGGTTTTCAAGCTACAGAATGACGAGGAGACGCAGTGGTTCCCTACTCAGAAAAGAGCTGGAAAACCTATCTTTTTTGCAGACACATTTCGAAGTCCAGAAACATTTTTCAAACTCAGGGTGTATTGAATTCCTTGAGAGGTTGCAAAATGGTTGCCACCAGTCGACAACAGAAGCTTTTGCCAAAGATTTTGATGGGAATAAGGCTCGTGTTGGGTCCTTGGAAATCATAGTAGATGAAGCTGCCATTGATGCAACAACTAGCCTACCAAGATTGGGCCAGAGTTGGTTTAAAACCACTGCCACCAAAAACTTGAATTTCAGAGCTTATTTAAAAGAAGAGTTCAAGCACAACACATGGAAGAAGGGCATGTCGGTTTCTTATCTAGAGGAGGAATGGCAAGAGTTGTTTAAGGATATCCAACTCTACATTACCTCAGAGGGCAGGTATGGCAAACTCATGATGTATCATTTTAAGCTCCTGGACCATTTCACAGGAAAGACTCTCCTCAATTTACCTTTTTTCCTACATAACAGTTTAACTAAGGTTTGCAAGAAGATCAGGGCTCAACCCTTGAGCATGAAGAATACTCTATGCCACTTCAGCCTCATTAAATTGATCATTCTAGAGGAATTAAAACAACAGGGAAGGAGCTGGCAACATTTTTTATTCTGGGAGGGTTTTGAAACACGAACTGAGCCTGCAAATGAACAGGGGAAAGGTTCAAAGAAACAATTGACTCCTCAAAGTAGTTCAAGGAAGAGGAGGACCCTGCTAGGACCTCCATAAGACAGAATCTCTGGAGTGAATCCTCACAGGTCGAAGAAAAGGTTATGTTTTGAGACCACTACATAACAGTCCACAGAGAAGCCTTCAGAGAAGAGAACCAATATATTAAACTTGCCCTATCCAGACTCAGAATCAGAGCAACAAGATCAATGCCCTGTCACTAAGAGTCTTGAGCAGTCAACTGAGTTTGCACAAAACTATGAGACTTTCACTCATACAGAGGAAGGAGAAACATCAAGAAGTTCTAATTCAAAGAAATCTTATAAAATCAAGCATTTGAAAGAGGTCATTGCTCAGCAAGAGGTTTTGGAACGGGTAATCAAAGAAAGGTACAAGAAGTTGTTTGATAACTTCGCAAAAAAAAAAACGCTGCGTTTGAGAGACTGGGTCGGGAAAGTGTTAAAGAGAAGAAAAGAAAGCAGAAACTCACTAAAGAGTACAATAGTCTATGGTGGCTTGCCAAATGCCTTAAAAGGCAGATAAGAAGATTGAAACAGAAACAAAGGAAAAAATCCCATCCAGATCTGAAGGTACTTGCTCAAGTCGCTGTTAATATGCAAGGTGAGAAATCAGAGACACACTGAGTTTTGATGGAATCAAAATTTTGAAGGTGAAAACTTGTTTTGGGCGCATTCAGGGCTTTCACCAGCGCAAAGCAATATTTTATGACCCATTAGCTGGTGAAAGGCAGTTCTTTCACCAGCTAACCAGCGAAATATTAAACGAGTTAGCTGTTGAAAGCTAGAAAATATTTTTTGAAGCCAAGGACAGAACAAGTCATTTCTCTCAAGTTATGAAGGGGTTCCAGAGTATCAAGGGAATGAAAATTGCTTGCAAAGGATTCGACATCAGAGATTTGAGTGATTTTTGAAACCACATGTAAAACAAACTTCCTCAAATATCGATCATGAACGTTGCAGAAATCAAACTGTCAAGACAAGTGTTTTGCCACATTGCATCACATCAAAGATTCCAGGAGATGAAGGATGCAGATGGCAAATTTTTGAGATAAAGGACAATTCGAGTGCTAAGTTTAGTTGTTTAGTCTTTATCTTCAAGTTGTTTAGTTAGATTTGAATTACTTTTATTAAATACAGATCCATGTTTTTAGGATCTGTAAAACCAATTGTAAGAGGCTATAAATGCCTATTTTTGATATGAGATAAGGGTTCAAACTGGGAGATATTTTATGCCACTGTATAGACTCTTTTTGCAGAAATAAAGTATAGTTTCCTTTCGTTTCCAACATCAGAATTGTCCATCTTTCATTCTCTGTACTTTGTTTTTCAGTTTATTTTAGTTCATAAAGACTGTTATCTCTTTATTGAGCTCATAGACTTGAAATTAAAGGATTTTTCTCTGTCTTGTATTAATCCCTACATTCCCTTGTATTGGCAATCAAGAATAGTGTTCTCCATCCTCTATTTCAATTATTTGATCTGATTGTTGTTTCCTGAAAGCACTGTATCTTTAGATGTGTGATGAGTTGTTTCTTACATAAATCATTAAAGACCCCATTGTCCCAAACACATAAAAATCATTATTTCTAAGTAACCAAGCATCCTTAGCATACAACCCTAAGGAGTTTCTTGGAGTGATAACAAATTGGCGCCGTTTCCGGGGAGACGGAATTCAATCTCTGCTTTCCTGGGATATGACACAGAGATGATCTTTGATGATAGACAAAGATTAGACACTTTCAGTTGGTTGTAATAATCTATCTAGCGACTCCACAAGTTCATCCTGGCTCCTAAGAGGATCAGTACTAGGGTGAATCCTCAAGAATCACCGATCACACCAGTGTCCAATCCAGAATCAATTCTCAGGAAGGGAAAGACGATTCA
>JZKD02S1729717.1:63169-76579 GCA_000966675.3 Picea glauca | reverse complement strand
CATTATAGTTCATAAGGGTTATAACCAGGATGTTACATCCCCTCCTCTTATTTTGGCACTGTCCTCAGTGCACAACACCATTCCAATGTTATTAACATTACAAATCCAGTCCCTCTTGCCTTAATCCACATAGGAAATCCAACCCAATATTATATACATAGGCACTCTGGACTAAAATTAAACATGTATACATAGGCATTCTGACCCAAAACATGTATAATGATCTTTAGAATTTATATTTCTGGCAGCAATTCCAACCAACAAGCTCTCCTTCCCTCTCATCCCTACACAACCCAAATAAATGAACACCTTTCTCTTCCATGCAGTCCCTTAGGTTGTTCCACTTCTCTCTAAGGCTCCAGTGCACTCAGCCAGGTAGTTTCAGAGTTGTGGCTTCCATAACTCCATCTGCAACAAGTCCATTGGAATTTTTCATTATGCCCTTGTCATTTAGTTACTCCAACATCACTTTCTTCTTTTCTCTCATAGTTTGGTAACTTTCTAGATCCTCAACATTCATCGTTTTATTACAACATTTCGAATCAACAAACATGTCAATTCACAATTTGTGCATAATTTTTTTTATTTTTGTTCATAATCTAAGAGTAAATTTTCATAATCCAGTACAATACTTATATGTGTGGCTTGTGGATCTACATCCATATGGTTGTCTCGTTAACTTGTCTCATTATTTTCCTTGACATACCCATTGTGTGCATGCTTCCAATCAATATTTTACAAGAACTATCAAAGTCTCCCCTTCCTTGCGGTCACTCACCTTCTAGGCCCAGGCTTGGGCATCCCCTTATCTGCTATATAGTCCCTTAGGCGATCCATCTTGCCTGACCAAGGATTTCTTGCACAAGAATATTTCTAGGGACACAAAGTCATCATGTCACAACAGTATCCCTTTCCATGTTTTCTAGCTAGCATATCCAACATATCATATGTATTATACACATACAGTCATCATGAGATATCATTATAACCATTTTCAATCATAAATGTCAAATCCGTTTTATACAGGAAAAAAAAAATTCAAGCATGAGATTTATGCTCATAATGTTTGGCTCTACAGCTGTAGATATCATTCTTCCTTATGGGCTTACATCCCTGCCATATCCAATACCATTCCACTGGAAATTTCCTCAACCTTCCATTCGACCACACAACTGTTAGCATAAAATGACAATTTGTAATTATTAATTTCTGAAATTGGATTTATACAAGAAAATAAAATTCCCATGCATGAACTTTGTGCTCAATATGTTTGTCTTCTACAGTTTTAGATATCATTATTCCATATGGATTACATCCCTGCCATATCCAAGACCATCCTACCTGCAATTTCTTCAATTTACATTCAGCCAAACAATTGGTCAGTAATTATTAAATTATAATTCCCAAAACTGTTTTATATAGGAAAAAACTAAAATTTCCAGACATGAGCTTATGCTTATAATAATTTGGATCTTGCAGCAATAGGCATTGGTCTTCTTTATGGATTACAACATTGTCATATCAAAGACCCTTTCTTCCTGCAATTTCAACATTCCACAGTCAAAAAAATTGTCAATATCCCATGTACAAGATATATATATATATATATATATAAATATATATATATATATATATATATATATGGTAACTATTCAAAACAAAATCACAAAGTGATCTCACAATTGTTTACCACTACAATTCAATCACTTCTATTAATCCAACTATCAATTGGAATGAACTCATCATTACATACACATGTATTATCAGCCAATAATTTCTTTCTTCTATGCAAAAATATTTTTATCACTCTATCCCCTCAACAAAGATTTTTTGTAAATTATCATTATGTAGCTTCTTTAACCTGCAACTTTCTTGTTGTAATATATAACAATTCCTGAAGGGTTTTCAACTTCATGAGATAGAAATACTCACAAAATTTTAGTTGTTAGCATAATCATTTCTATGTTATATAATATATATACATGCATTCACCCAAATGCATTCAATGATTCATGTATTATCACTTGTAACATTTTTAATAGCTCCAAAAAATAATCTTGGAATTGTAATAAACAACAATCCAACCACCTTCAACTAGTACTCATATTAAATATAATGCATCTATCCTTCATCATGTATTTTTAGCACCACATACTTTTCATAATGCAACAATTAATTACTAAATAAAATGACAATCAATGTGTCAATACCCATGGACACATCTATACAATGCATCCATGCATCGACTACATAATACCACATAATTGTGACATGCATTCCACCACGATGAGTTGGAAGGTCTGGAAAATTCCTCAACACATCATCCACACACTTCCTACTGCTTTCCTGACTATTTGGATACCTTACTTTTCAACCCAAACACAACACCAAGAATATAATTTTCAAGTTCTCTTCAATGTTGACAAGGAGGTTGCAATCCAAACATCAGATATATAGTAGATATCATTGAGCACTCACATAGTGCTATATCCCTTCCATATCCAACCATATTATGGTCTCACACATGAACAATTCTATGGATATTCATTGTTGTAGAAGGATTATGTCTCCTTAATTAACCTAGTTATGATCCCATAACTAATCATAACATAATATGCAACAAACATTTTATCTAAATGCATTCTAGCATCAACAACATTTATATACTCTAGGCATTTGGCCATTACATATCAATTTAAGTTTTGAAAATTAACTGAGGGAATTCTTACCTCAATCCCCTTCAACGTGTATGCATCAATAGAAACTAAATGCATACCTTCCTGGTTGTTATCAACCTACTTGTTTCTATTTGACCAATTGATATTTGTGGAAGCTCACAGATTTCTTCCTTCATCATTCTGATCACCATTCCTACCACCCTCATGTGTCTTCACCTGGATGGAAATCATAAGCAACAACAACATCCACATCTTTAACCCCGGTATATCATTTTTCCTGAATACATAATACATCATTAGTCATACTCAATCATTATTTCATAATAATAGACTATTTTAAGTTCACAAGTATGTTATATCCATACTCAAGCATGTGAAATTACACATCCATATGCACCAAGCATTTACTGTTAGCATGGCTACTAATGCATATGATTTTTAACTTCATTGTATGCCTCATGCACTCTAGTGGATTTTTTTTAATTCACTTATTTATTTATCTATTTATGTTGTAGTTGTTTGTCCTTGAACTCCTTCGAATCCTTGTTGCCTTTTGTGCTACCAGACTTCTCATCTTCACTATGATTCCTTGCTATGAACACTTTCCAGCCAAGTTGCACTTGGCCATTGTACAATCCAATCAACATGTTTTATTTTCAATAGCCTCTCCTAGACAGTCATATCCAACTTTACCTTTATGAAACATTCCAGCACCCTGGAATGAAGTATCTCAAACACTACATCACTCTACTACAACGTTCCTGAATCAAATATTATTACTCCTAGTTCTCCATTATATTACTTTATTAGCATTTCCCTGTGAAACCATACCTTTCAAACTTAATACCATTCCCCAATGGAAGTCCATTTTCATTCATTGACACTTTTCAAGTGAGAGAGAGCATTCAATTTCTCTGCATTGGCATCTTGTTTGCACTGTGAACTCTGATATTAGAATTGGATTTCTTTCACACTTAATCTTTGCAACTTTATACACCTATATTCCTTCAAGGCTAGGCAGTCATACTTTTCCTTTTATGCCCATCCGTGACATATTTAACCTGCTAGCTTCATATCCTATGTGAGGACTCTTGATTTTGTTGTACCTGCAGTTTATTCAGATTTTGTGGTTGTTGACTAATACTTTTGTTCGATTATTCTTGACTTCTTTCTGCACCTTTCATTACTTTCTCTGTAGCTCTTGATTGCCTCATCCAACTCCTAAAATCTCTTTCATGATTTCAAGACCCTAACATCTGATTGATATTATTATACCTCTAATCCTTCCAAAATATGCAAGAAATCATCTGGTTAGAATTATACATATCATACAAGATTGTTAATTAAATTTACAGGTACCTTTTTTGTTTAATTCAAGAAGAAAATTATATCAATCTTCATATTATAACAGTTCCCTATTATTTTCCTCTAAATCCTCTGAATCATCATTCCAATGACTATACCCTTTCCCCAATCAAATATCAGAGCTGGAAGTTAGGGCTCCCTGAAAAACCACTTTCATCCCCCTTAGCTTATACAGAAAATCAAAAAGTGCAAAGGCGCTTCCTTCAAACGAGGTTCCATGGACCACGACTCGAAACCACAGCTTAATAACCCTTTAGCACCCCATTCTATCTTTTTCTACACAGGAGCTTGCACGAACACCAAGTCTAAGGGCTCGTTTAATTCCAGGCCCTTTTTACCTTAGCATGGGACCATCATTGGGACCAAGTCCTATGGACTTCGGCCTTTGGTTGTTTTCCCTTGTCAACTTATTTTTTCCCCCGGAGTAACGATTCGCCAAACCCATCAGTCATTCCACTAGAAAAATGGATGGTCGAGATTTAATCTCCCGTCGAATGGACGGTCTTTCCCCCATCTGGAGGCTTCAACAAGATCCACCATTTTGACTTAATCAAGTGTTGAGATGGATGAATATCAACCAATTCAGATATTCGGCGCTCCAGGGCTCTGGGATATTTCCATTCCCGAGTCTTCCACTTCCCTGAAGTGGCAATCTGTTGAAGTACTTACATTGTTCATCCATGGTTTAATCAAACGATCGATATTTAATCAAGCATTCAGACAGATGGTCCTCACATGCTTCAGAAATTAGGTTCCATGAGGCTCTGGGATAATTCCATTCCCGAGTCTACCACTTTCATGGAGTAACAATCCTCCAAAGTACTTACCCTGTTCTTCCACGCCTTAATCCAACAATCGAGAAAGGTTCTGAAGGGATCCTAGATCGATGGGCTGCGTGCCTTTGCTAATTCAGGCTTCAACACTTTTCAACACTTTTCACTTTTCACTTGTCACATACTCCCAGAGATGACATGGCACACTGACGTCACCTAGGGTGACGTGGACCTATGGCACATGTGTCACGTGTCACTAAAAAAAAAATAGATCAAGGTCCAAAAGGTACAAAATATGGGTGACATGCATTTTGTGACACATCACCCCTTCAATGTGGCATAAGCCATGTCATCAACCACAAGGATGATCTACAATCATTATTCCAGATCCGACGGTCCGCGTGACATCACGGATTTACACTTTCTTGCATTCGACACTTCGGGGCTCTGGTGCTTCGGGGTTTTTCTCTACAACATACTTAGTAATCTCTGAAGTGGTGAAGTTCCGAAGTCCAAACTTCACTACCCTTCCACCACTACTAGATCCGACAGCCTGCAACACTCTCGAAGTCCTTCCCTTGATCTAACGGTCGACATAAATTTCAGGACTTCAACGCTTCGGGGCTCTGGGTTGTATCATTTCAACAAGGTTTAAAAATCTCAGAGTGAAAACTCTTGAAGTGGTAAACGTCAGGTGACCACGATAAATGGTGTAGATCACTTCATGCCTCCCATCAGATCGGATGGCTGACGAGAATTCGCGACTTTGGCCTTCAGTAGTTCAGGCTTTTCCTATCTACCAAGATCATCATAGTAGCGAAGTTATGAAGTCTTACATTTTGTTCTTGGCTTCAATAGATGGCTAACGATCAATCAACTAGATCTAACGGATGGGACTTAATCTTCCCAACTTCTTGATTTCTCCTTTATCTAAAAACCCTCATTCACCTTCCCTCTGATCCAATGATCCAAATATCCCTTGATCCCACAGTGGTGATCGTTCCCAAATTCAAAAGGGACAAGAACGATCCCATGATCCCTTACAAAGGAGCTCTAACGTTCTGTCTTCTATGTGATCCTATAACTCCATCTCTCCTGAGCTTTACAATTTCAAGGTCATAAATCGATCTCCACCACAAGAATCTGACCAACATAACCATCCCATACCATTCTGATGTTTCAACCAGTAGCTCTGATACCAATCTTTAACGTACCTAGCCTCCCACTGGCTGGGATACGCTACTTAAACATGATGCAACACACCCAGCCACTAGCAGGCGTGGCATGTTGTAGTCTCAATAATTAGTTCTCTAAAATTATCTCGAAATTGAAAGACTTCTCATTGATAAAAGAGGCATGAAAATCACATGCATAAGACAAGATCCCTGCTACAACATAAAGCAGTAAACAACATTCCATGCACAACAAATAACCAGTAGACTGGCACATTAAAAATGCATATCTCAAAGATAATTAAATACACAATGGAAATAAACATTACACAGAAAACACAAGAGCAGTTATCTTTGCAAGTAAACTTTCACCAACTGGATGTAGACCAAGGGTGTTCCTCCCAACCATAGACATTGTTGTTCTTTTACTCTCAACAGAAGGTCACCCCCGATCCAGGGCTATGAATCCACAAGGATGGGTGTTAGGCCAAACCTAAAACACACAACAGTTGGTTAACTATCTCTTAGGTTTCCCAACCACACAACAAATATGAACTTCCAGCTCTCTTCCCCCCTCATCCTACATAACCCAAAGAAATGGACACCCCTCTCTGCCATGCTATCCCATTTCTCTCCAAGGCTCCTGTGCTACTAGTCAGGAAATCTCCCTACTGGAAACTCTGAGGATTCTTAGTTTTGGATAGTTCTATCTGAAGTGCCATCAATCTCATACTAACAGGCCTTTCAACACTTAATTTATCACAGGCCTTTTAGCACTCACAACAATCCAAGGTACACTAGCTCTCTTCTACCCCGCCTGCACAACTCAAGAGAATGGACCCCCTTCTTTGCCATGTAGTCCCTCAGGTTGTCCATCTCCTTCCACGGCTCCAATGCTTTTGGTCAAGAATACCCATGATGGGACTCTCAGGATTCGTTTTTGTGATCAAACTTAACCAAGAGCCACCCAAACAACCATTCTTATCCATGCTTAGACCAAGAGCACATGAATTCATCTCGAGTGAGTGAAGGAAAAAGGAAGAAGGAGAATAATAAGGAGAAGAAGAACCAAGGAGAAGAAGATGAAGAAGAACAAAAACATACCCTGAGGGATGTTTAAATTACATGAAGACAAGAGCCACATGGCCTCCCTACCAAGAAGCTCATGTAACCCCTTTTCTCCATAAAATCAATTATGGGTAAAATAAAATAATAATAATAATACTTATCCCCTCATGCCCCCTCTCTTGTGGAATCATATCCCCCTATCTCTTCTTTCCTTGTCCATCTTGCATCCAATGGTGTATTTTATTAATGTATATGAAGTATTACATTTCCTATGCACTCTATCCCCTTTTCAACTTTATCGTCTCACCAACCTAAGTCATATTTACATAATACATTATAGTTCATAAGGGTTATAACTAGGATGTTACACAATTCATCCATCATTCACACTTGTCTACCCCATCACAACAACCACATGTCATACGATAGGATAAATTTGAAGTAAATTATTGAGATGGAGAGGACAAGAGTGGAGGATGTCTAAGGAGTAAGGGAGGAGGTAAAGAGCTTCACTTTCTACCCTAAGTAGATTGGATCTAGGAAAGGTGGAGAAGATAGATGGTGGGGGAGACATGGTAAGGGAGATGAAAGGTGAAGGGAAAGATCTAAAAAGCGAAGGTAGAAGGTAAAGGTATATTGAGGAGTAAGATAAGGGGTCAATATATTTTCCTTCTTCCCTAGGTGGGGGAAAAGGGAAGGAAAAGATAAGTGAGGGAGTTGGTAAATGTAGAGAGTGGAGGAAAATGTATGATGGAAAGGGTTAGATAATATTTCCCTCCACCATAGGTGAAAAATCAAAAGGAACGGGAAAATGAAAAGCTAAGGAAGGCATAGGCAAGGGTAAAAGGATGGAAATGGAAGGTGGGGAAAACATGGTAATGTATATGAAAGGAGAAGGGTGGTGAGATATAAAGATGGAATGCATATGTAGGAGTAAGTAAAGGTGTCAAGATTTCCACCTTTTCCATATGTAGGGGAAAAGGAAAGGTGGTGGTATGTGAGAATAGTGGGAAATGTGGAGAGTGGACAAAAACATATCATTGAAATGGTGATATACTATTTCCCTCCACCATAAGTGAAAAATAAAAAGGAAGGTGAGAATAGAAATGTAAGGAAGGTAGAGTCAGGGATGAGGAAGAAGGATAAGATAAGGAAAGGTAGGAAGAAAAAAGGAAAGGAAAAGTGAAGGGGAATATAGTGATGGAAGGGTGAAGCGGAGATAAAGGAGGTGTGGAAAAGAAGAGGGAAGGAGGGAGGATATGAGGGTGAGGAGGGATATTTTTGCACTATCAACTTCTAGTTGCATTAATTGGAGGGAAAAATATCAATTGAGAATATTGATGAACTAATTACTATTTTGGAAGACCACATATTTTCCCAAAGGAAAGAAAGAGACTCTTATTATCTAACTATTTAAAGTTTGCACATTAAATAGACCCATGCATTTTTATAACAATGTTATGTTTAAATATTTCTAGAACATTTGATACACAACATACTATACAAATTGTTTCTTCAAATATATTATTGAGTCCTCTAAGGACCAAAATTACATTCATGAATTATTTCCACTTTCCAATAAAATTTATTCTTATATATGAACTACAACATCTATGCCATATTTATATATATTGATATTTGCAAGGTTCTTTCTTTCCCATCCATATCCAAACTATAGTATCAAATAGAATAGACTCAAGAGATGTGTCCTCAAGGGACAATAGCCAATATTGTTCTGATATTTTTTTGTGTATTTCCCTTAAGTAGGCTTCCACCAATCAAACTTAACATAATGATTATGGTTGTTATAATCTTGGAAGATATCCGAGTTGGTCCTTGGCATCCAAATAATTTCCCCATCATCCTCTTTTCCTCATTTAAGAAGAAAGATCTTTCCTTTTTCAATATCATTGATAGGATTGAATGGTTGATTTGGCCTATTGCACTTGTTCCAACATATACTAGTTCACTCGTCATATTTTTAAAATCATCGTCCATAATACTTGATCCCAATAGAATTTATACATTATATTAAGGATTGACACTTTTCCTTGTCTTAGGCCAAAAGTTCTAAGAAGATGAATCAATTACAACCACTTTTATATGATTGTTGTACATCTCATATAAACTATTAAGAACTATTTCACAATAATTTACCTTAATTTTCCATTCCTCTAGAACAAATGGGGATTCCTCACTAATAATAACATATTTTCACATTCTTAGGTATGATTTTATTATTTCCTTTAGTTATTTTAAATATACCTTATTATATTTTGGATGTAAAAAAATTGACTTCATATGTCCAATTTAGGTCTTCATATATTTTAACCTTGCACAATTAATTCCTTCAAAAATATTCTTAATAAAACAAAAAATATACAATGGTACACACACACATACGCACATTATACAGATTTTTTTACCCTAGAAACCCAAATCGAGAAAACCAACAACCCGTTTAGAGTTGCACCTCTAATCTTCTATTCATCGTCATCTCTTCATTGTTTACAATATATATATATATAATCCTGTGACATCCAAAACCCCTGATATATTGACTTGGATTAGTCAACAACCAAAATTAGAAAACCATCGATGAAAACCATGTGCCGAAAAACCACTAAAAATGGATGCAAAAAATGCAAAAACACAAATTTGAGGGCACTACCCCCAAACCCCTGCACGCCTGGTGTAATGTGGACACTAGTTCTAGTCGAGAAAAGAATATAACACATACCCAAAATTATCCCACTTGTTGTTTCATTTTCATACAATGGGGTTACACGGTTACATAGTCAACAAACTAGGGCAACAATGCCCACAAATCGTCTGCACCAAGAGAAATTCTCAGTGCTCATAGATTTTATTAATGAATCTACAAAATTCTTCAAAGTTTCCACCTTCATAAKCAACACCTTCTTTTCTTCAACCATGTCTCTCACAAAGTGATATTGAACATCAATATGATTTGTCTTTGAATGATAAGTCGGGCTCTTCACCAGGAAGATTGCACTCTGACTGTCACAATCTATTCTTATAGTTTTTGGTACCAACCCAATACATGAAAACAATCTATGTAACCATATTTCTTCCTTGATTTCATGAGTGGTTTCCATGTATTAAGTTTCTGTAGTTGAGAGTGCCACTATAGACTATATTTTTCTCATCCAACTGACTGCTCCTCCAAACCGGTTAAACAAATACTCGTTTGTATATATTTTGCAATCCAAATATCTAGCCCAGTATTCATCAACAAATCCATGTATGTCCAACACTATGTTCAATCCTGGTCTTCCTTGGTAGCACAATCCATAACTAGTAGTGCCATGCAAATATGTGAAAACCCTCTTTGTTGTCATCCAATGCTCCTTCTCTAGTTTTGACACATACCTACTCAAAACTGCCACTACATGTGCAATGTATGGTCTAGTATAGAAAACTGCATACATCAAACTTCCAATTGCACTAGCATATGGAACACAGGACATGTCCTCGTCCTCTTCTTGCGTCTTGGGACACTGATATGTAGATAACTTTACACCTACAAGAATGGGTGTTGAATTTAAGTATCAAGTCCGAACATATAAGTATCAAAAACTTTATACGACATCCTTGTTGATTGATTTAACCCATACATGGATTTTTTCAGCCTACATACTAGTTCTTTCTTTCCCTTAACAACAAAGTCTTCTAGATGCTTCATGTAGATTTCTTCTTCCAGATCCCCATGTAGAAATGTTATCTTCACATCTATTTGTTCTACTTCAAAATCAAATGTAGAAACAACGAATAAAAGAAATATAATAGAATTTGACTTGGAAACCGGAGAAAACATTTCACCAAAGTCAATTCCTTCTACCTAAGAATATTCTTTTGCTGCTAACCAAGCTTTATATTTCTCCACTTTTCCTTCTGCATTCAGCCTCTTCTTAAACACCCATTTGCTTCCCATGGGATTTATTCTATTCGAACACTCCACTAGATCCCAAGCCTCATTCTTTTCTAAGGCTTCCATTTATTCAATGATGGACTTTCTCTAGAGTTTTCCATCCTATGAATCCATTGCCTCCCTAACAGTTCTAGGATCATCATCAGTAATAAACAAAGAAAAAATTGAACGAAAATTAGGTGGAGAATACCTTTTCAATTTACTTTTTTCCTGAATCGATCTCCTCAATATTGAAGTATAAGGATGTTCTTCTTCTAATTCATGTTATTTTGTAGAGTTTGATTCATTATCCTTCAACTCAAACAGTATTTTCTCTGGTTCTTCCTTCCTTTTTAGGAATTCTTGTTTGACAACATCTTTAATTTCTCTAAATACCATATCTCAATTATACACTACCTTTTTAGTTTCTGGGTTCTAAATCTTGTAACCTTTCACACCATCTTTATACCCAATAAAGATACACTTTTCAACCTTTTTATCTAGCTTAATCATGTTTTTCTTTGGAACCTAAACATAGGCATTACAGTGAAATATCATGAAATGTGTTAGAGAGGTCTTCTTACCGGTCCATACCTCATGTGGAGTCTTTTCATCCGACACTGATGAGGGTGATCGATTGACTAGGTAACATGTAATACCCACTACCTCTTCCCATAATTCATGTCCTAACCTGGCACCACTTAGTATGCACCATTATTTTTCCATCAACATCCTATTCATCCTTTATACAACTCAATTTTTCTAAGTTGTATATGGATTATTCTTCTTCCTTTCTATACCACACTTCTCATAGAATTCTCTGAATTCATTTATGTAGAACTCTCCACCATTATTGGTCCTCAACACCTTAATTCTTTTCTCTCTTTGATTCTCCATAAGAGCCTTAAACTCTTTAAACTTGTCAAATACTTCATATTTCTTCCTAAGGATATATATCCATGTATTCCTTGATAATTCATCTATAAATGAGACATATTACACATATTTTTCCAAACATGGAACCGACATAGATCCAAACACATCATTGTGCACCAATTGCAAAATTTTCTCTTTCCTCGATGCACCAGAGGGGAATCTTACATGATTCTACTTCTATATATAAATGTTCACAAAAATCAAATTCCAGAGAGAATTTAGACATACCTTCAACCATACCTTTACAATGTAGTATTTGAATTCCCTTCTCTCCGATATGCCCCGGTCTTTGATGCCAAAACATAGTCTTTTATCTAGAGACTATAGGATTTTTTTCTTCTTCATCTCCAATCTTAGGAACAATGAAACTGTTGCATCCATCACTAATAGTGCTTCCCTACAACTTATACATAGTTCCAATCCAAACTCCCTTCAACAACATCATTGCTCCGCGAACCATCCTACAAGTTTCTTTCTCAAACACTACTTTTACTCTTGCATTGTCCATTTTTCTTATAGAAATCAAATTTCTATCCAATTCGGGGATGTACAGTTCAAGTCCTTCCATCCATGAGCTTCAAATTGAAATTTCCTCATACTATGATTTTGGTTGTCGAGTCATCACCTAGGAAAAAATCACCTCCATCATATCTTTCATATTCGCAGAACCACTCCCTGTGGAGAATCATATGAAAGGATGTGCTTGAGTCAACCAACCATGCCTCATGATCTACATGTGTGCTTGAAGAATCCAAGTATGCATCCCCTCCTTATTTTGAGGAGTTTTTTTCTTCTATAGAAGAAGCATCTTCAGATCCCTTCCCTCTCTCAACACTTTTGGATCTACATTTCTTTTTGCAGTGCCCTTCTTTTCCACATCTCCATCGTATATTTACAAACTTTCCAGGAGATTTAGATTTACCCTTAGATTTAAATATCCCACTTGAGGACTTAGATATATTTCTTTCCTAGGAGCATCCTATTGCAAATAATGTATTTGTTCTCTTTCAATAGAACAAATGATGAGACCAAGGATGAGACCACATCATTGAAAGTTAAAGTAGTTGTATTACTACTTATGGACACAACCAGACTATCCCACGAGTTTGGTAAAGAGAAAAATAAACCGATGGACTTATCTTCATCAGAAATATTAATATAAATAGATAATAATTGACTTACCAATGTATTGAATGAATCATATGATCTATCATCGAGTATCCATCTTTCATCCTTAGGTTATACAACGTCTTTCGCATGAATAGTTTGTTTACCATTAACATGGACTGACACAAAGTCCCTAACTTATTCCATAAATCCTTGTCCATAGCTTCCCATGACACATTTAGTAGTACTAAATCTGAGAGACACAACTGGATTGTGCTCTTTTCCTTCCAATCTAACTTTTCCCGATATTCTATTGATGTTTTTGTAGGTGTAGTACCTGGATCCACATCGATCCATATATATATATATATATACAGAGA
>JZKD02S1729717.1:11384-23529 GCA_000966675.3 Picea glauca | reverse complement strand
TGAAAAATTATTCGTTTTTTTCCACATCCACAAAGTTGGGATAAAAGAGGGCCAATCGAACAATCTCAAAAATATTTACTCTTTGATCATCTTTATATAAGGATTTGAAATAATTTTTTCCCATCTTTTCCAGTCCTTCAAAAGATGAAACATTCCTTCCCTCCTGGTCATGCATATTCCAGATAGTATTTGAGGCTTTGCGACCTTTGGTGAAAGCACGAAAAAATTGTGTGTTCTCATCCCCCTATTTGAGCCATATGGCTCGACTTTTTAATCTCTAGGTCACCTCTTGATTTGCTAGTAGTTGTCTATGACGAGATTCCAGAGACTTTAGTGTTTCCCATGAAGATTCAGAAAGGAATCCTGAGTCGGACAAAATGTAGGACTTAATTTGATCTTCTGTGTGCTTTATTTCTCTTTCCTCCCTCAGTCTTTTTTCCTATGCCCAGGGAATGGTCAAAATTTTAATCCTTTTGAGATTGTTCGCAAAGTGTAGAACCGCCGGTGAGCTCGACCTGGGATCATAGGACCTCCAGTTTGATTGAACCAATGAAAGAAAACTTTCATTCTATAGCCAAGAGGCATTTTATTTGAAGGGTGAAGGAGCCTTGATTGACCCTCCCTCCAAAACTAGCCAGATCAGAGAGTGATCAAATACACCCTTGGCACTGATCCATTGTCTCACTTGTAGGTTTTCCTCCAAAATTTCTTCTGAGACCAAAAAACGATCTATTCACTTTGAAACCCTTTCATCCCCTGTTCACATATTCCTCTAGGTTGGGATGGGTTTTCTAGGGGCTATGTCTAAGAGACCGTTTGCAGATAGAAGATGTGTGAACATAGCAGAGAGATGGTCCAGGTGTGCAGATGGACCCCATACCTATGGTGATCCCAAGGAAAAATTGAGATCACCCCCCAGGATTAAGTTATCAACCTTCAGTGGCTTGAGTTTGAAGATCGATTCCTATAAGGGGGTCCTTTCCAGATATGACCCATAGATATTCAAAATCCTAAGTTCCTTTCCCAAGCCTTCCATGAAAAGATCCACTCCTAGAAAAGATTTGAGTGCCAAGGAGTTTAGGAGTTTGATATATATAGAGCGCCACCCAATAATTAAAACTCCTCATCTACTAGAAGCATCAATACCCTTAAAATGCCAACCAGGGAGCAGTGCGGTTAGGGTGGAAGATGTTGTAGTTGAATCAACCATTGTTTCTTGGAGCAATAATATATTTGATTGTTAAGTGTTAATCAACCATTTGAGGGAAGATTTTTTGTGTGGGCTCTCCAGACCCCTACAGTTGATGGAGAGCACTTTCATGGGGGAACCTTCCCAGGGGCATGCACTTCTCTAAGTTCCCCAAAAATGGACTTTTGATGTATGAAAGCAATATCGATACGGGCCTGAGATTGAGACTTTGAGAGGAGGGAGGTTCTCTCGCGACCTCTATTTTGGGTGCCAACATCTGGATCAAGACCAAGCCCGACATCCTTTGAGGGGGGGGCGAGGATGGTCCTATTTCTGAGGTGAAAAAGAATGGAAGGTTCCTATGAGGATTAAGAGGAGGGATCACCGGTGGAATTAGTGTAGGGAGGATCAGTAGGGGAGGGGAGGAGGAGTGTGAGGGAGTCTAGGGAGGGAAGATGTATTCATGAGAGGGGCTTGGAAAAAGAGGGGAAAGGGGAGCGTAGAGTTCTAAGAGGAGGGGGGTTGTCCAATTTTAGGAATTTGAAAGCTCATAGGGGATCTAGAACCAACAAAGGTATAGAGTAGTGCAAATTCAAAATAGAATCAAAGGAGGGTTCCTAAAAAGTACCTTGAGAAAGTAGAGGAGCTCGCTCTCGTTCCCAAGGGGAGGCCATTCCAGTAGCCAATTGACCCGAGACTGGAGCAAAACCACCAAGCCACTATAGTGCCCCAACCGAAGAACTACTTGGAGAATGTTGAGAGTCTGAGGTATAGGATGTGGATGGTGAAGCCGAGTTCGATGGAGAGGACCCTCCCTAGTGGGTCACTTCTTGTGGAGGCCGAGAAGAGTATGGATGTCCATGGAAGGTTGTGGGAATTCTTTTAATATATTCCTGTGTGCATGATAATGCCTACATCGAAAAGGGATACCCTCATAATCAAGTATCTGATACTTAGTTCAGCCTCGATCCGTAATGTTGAGTTCTTTCCTTAGGTAGCCTCTGATGTTTAAAGAGACTAAAATGTAGGCCAAATCCATTTCCCCCATCTCCCTAAAAGTGAAATCTGCATCCAAATGTGTTCCCAACATATTCCCAATAACTTGGAAGACTTTAACATACCAAAGGTGAGGCGGAAGCCCTAGAAAAAGAACCCAGATGGGGAAGGAGTCCATGCGCTCGCTAGCTGCATCAAAAGTTGGATCCCATAGTTTTAGAAGAACTAGGAAAGATTTGATGTTCCAACAACTTGAAAGGTCCCGGGAAGCCTGCTCTACCTGTGAGAAGATTATCGAATCTGTAGGGGTGGGAATTGTGACGCCCCCCAAGTAGAGACCACCCAAGACTTAGTGTTTTCTCCTTGAAGTGGCATCCATAGACCTTTCCCACCAAAAATTTGTTCGCCATTTCCACCACTTCTTCCATGGATAGGTCTTTGCCCAAGATGAGACTCAAGGAGTCTGAGATGACCCCAATATACTTGTTCTGCTTCTGGAATTTGTTAATTGTGTGAGGGTCCTGGCCCTCAACTAATACGAGGGGTTCTAAGGAAACATCAGTGCCATCGCATGTACTACCCCACCCATTGATATTTGTTGGTGGAAGATAGGAGGCTATAAAACCCATCGGCGAACCCCCAATGATCAATTCGGTGAGTAGTCTCGTACCCACGTCAAGAAAAAATTTGGAGCCTAGGAAATCAGGGTCTAAGTTTTGTGCACCAAGAAGGGACGAAGCCACATCAAACTCCACCAAGAGTGGACCCCTAGAGGACGGAGAAAACTGCGGGAACTCAGGGAAGAAATTCGGGATGGAAGGATTCGAGGAGTCCCAGGGTAGAGAGGCCGGAAAAGGTGAGCCCATCGAAACTAATGGAGAAGAAACCCCCACTCCAGAAACAAAATCCACAAACCCTTGAGAGGGAAATGGAGATGAGATCTGAGTCCCCAGGGGAGGAAATCTTGTAGAGAAACCTCTTGTGGGTAGTAGTGGAGAAGACAGTGCAGAGGCCAAAAAAGACATTGAAGTCTGCGAAGAGTACAAAATATGGGAAGAGGTGCATGCAGATGCACCCCAAATGGATTCCACATCAACCATCGGGAGGTACCTACTGGAACAGAGAGGAGGGCTACCACCTGGCAGATACCAATGGAGGGGTTCAGAGGGGTCCAATGTGTAGTCAACCAATTCCTTGTAGGTTGTCATGGATCAGGAGAAGTAGAAGTCGGAAGAAGGGAGTAGGCTCTAGCATTCGACCNAGCCCTTCAAAAGATGAAACATTCCTTCCCTCCTGGTCATGCATATTCCAGATAGTATTTGAGGATTTGCGACCTTTGGTGAAAGCATGAAAAAATTGTGTTTCTCATCCCCTTGTTTGAGCCATATGGCTCGACTTTTTAATCTCCAGGTTGCCTCTTGATTTGCTAGTAGCTCTACGACGAGATTCCAGAGACTTTAGTGTTTCCCATGAATATTTAGAAAGGAATCCCGAGTCGGACAAAATGTAGAAGGACTTAATTTGATCTTCTGTGTGCTTTATTTCTCTTTCCTCCGAGGGAATGGTCAAAAGTTTAATACTTTTGATATTTTCCGCAAAGTGAAGAACCGTCGGTGAGCTCGACCTGGGATCATAGGGCCTCCAGTTTGATTGAACCAGTGCAAGAAAACTTTCATTCTATAGCCAAGAGGCATTTAATTTGAACGATGAAGGAGGCTTGATTGACCCTCCCTCCAAAACTATCCAGATCATAGAGTGATCAGATACACCCTCAGCACCGATCCATTGTCTCACTTGTAGGTTTTCCTCCAAAATTTCTTCTGAGACCAGAAAGCGATCTATTCACTTTGAAACCCTTGCATCCCCTATTTGCATATTCCTCTAGGTCGGGTTGGGTTTTCTAGGGGCTATGTCCAAGAGACCGTTTGCAGATAGAAGATGTGTGAACATAGAAGAGAGATGGTTCAAGTGCGCAAATGGACCCCATACCTCTGCTAATCCCAAGGAAAAATTGAGATCACCCCCCAGGATTAAGTTATCAACTTTTAGTAGCTTGAGTTTGAAGATCGATTCCCAGAAGGGGGTCCTTTCCAGATATGACCCATAGATATTCAAAATCCTAAGTACCTTTCCCAAGCCTTCCATGAAAAGATCCACTCCTAGAAAAGAGTCGAGTGCCTAGGATTTTAGGAGTTTGATATATCTAGAGCGCCACCCAGTAATTAAAACTCCTCATCTACCAGAAGCATCAATACCCTTGAAATTCCAACCAAGGAGCAGTGTGACTAGGGTGGAAGATGTTGTAGTTGAATCAACCATTGTTTCTTGGAGCAATAATATATCCAGTTGTTGAGTTTTAATCAACCGTTTGAGGGAATATTTATTGTGTGGGCTTGCTAGACCCCTACAGTTGACGGAGAGCACTTTCATGGGGGAACCTTCCCAGGGGCATGCACTTCTCTAAGTGCCCCAAAAATGGACTTTTGATGTCTGGAAGCAATATCGATATGGGCCTGAGATTGAGCCTTTGAGAGGAGGGAGGTTCTGTCGCGACCTCTATTTTGGGTGCCAACATCTGGATCAAGACCAAGCCCAACATCCTTTGAGGGGGGGGGTGAGGATGGTCCTATTTATGAGGTGAAAAAGAATGGAAGGTTCCTATGAGGATTAGGAGGAGGGATCACCGGTGGAATTAGAGTAGGGAGGATCAGTAGGGGAGGGGGGAGGAGTGCGAGGGAGTCTAGGGAGGGAAGAGGTGTTCGTGAGAGGGGCTTGGAAAAAGAGGGGAAAGTGGAGCGTAGAGTTCTAAGAGGAGGGGGGTTGTCCAGTTTTAGGAATTTGAAAGCTCATAGGGGATCTAGAACCAACAAAGGTATAGAGTAGTGCAAATTCAAAATAGAATCAAAGGAGGGTTCCTGAAAAGTACCTTGAGAAAGTAGAGGAGCTCACTCTCATTCCCGAGGGGAGGCCAGTCCAGTAACCAGCTAACCCGAGACTAGAGCAAAACCACCATACCACTATAGTGCCCCAACCAAAGAACTTCTTGGAGAATGTTGAGAGTCTGAGGTATAGGATGTGGATGGGGAAGCCGAGTTCGATGGAGAGGGCCCTCCCTAGTGGGTCACTGCTTGTGGAGGCCGAGAAGGGTATGGATGTCCACGGTAAGGTTGTGGGAAGTATTTTAATATATTCCTGTGTTCATGACAATGCCTGCATCGAAAAGGGATACCCTCATAATCAAGTATCTGATACCTAGTTTGGCCTCGATCCATAATGTTGATTTCTTTCCTCAAGTAGCCCCTGATGTTTAAAGAGACTAAAATTCAGGCCAGAGTCATTTCCCCCATCTCCCTAAAAGTGAAATCTGCATCCAAATATGTTCCCAACATATTCCCAATAACTTGGAAGACTTTAATAGACCAAAGGTGAGGTGGAAGCCCTGAAAAAAGAACCCAGATGGGGAAGGAGTCCATGCGCTCGCTAGCTGCATCAAAAGTTGGATCCCATAGTTTTAGAAGAACTGGGAAAGAGTCGATGGTCCAACAACTTGAAAGGTCTCGGGAAGCCTTCTTTACCTGTGAGAATATTATCAGAAACCAACCTTGAGAGAGGTGTCAAATCTGTAGGGGTTGGGATTGTGACGCCCCCCAAGTAGAGACCACCCAAGACTTAAGTGTTTTCTTGCTGAAGTGGTATCCATAGACCTTTCCCACCACCAATTTGTCTGCCATTTCCACCACTTCTTCCATGGATAGGTCTTCGCCCAAGATGAGATTCGAGGAGTCTGAGACGACCCCAATACACTTGTTCCGCTTCTGGAATTTGTTAATTGTGTGAGGGTCCTGGCCCTCAACTAATACGAGGGGTTCTGAGGAAACATCAGTGCCATCGATGTACTACCCCACCCATTGATATTTGTTGGTGGAATATAGGAGGCTATAAAACCCATCCGCGAACCCCCAATGACCAATTTGGTGAGTAGTCCCGTACCCACGTCGAGAAAAAATTTGGAGCCTAGGAAATCAGGGTCTGAGTTTTGTGCACCAAGAAGGGGTGAAGCCACATCAAACTCCAACAAGAGTGGACCCCTACAGGATGGAGAAAACTACGGGAACTCAGGGAAGAAATTCGGGATGGAAGGATCCGAGGAGTCTCAGGGTAGAGAGGGCGGAAAAGGTGAGCCCATCAAAACTAGTGGAGAAGAAACCCCCACTACAGAAACAAAATCCACAAACCCTCGAGAGGGAAATGGAGATGATATCTAAGTCCCCAGGGGAGGAAATCCTGTAGAGAAACCTCTTGTGGGCCGCAATGGAGAAGACAGTGCAGAGGCCGAAAAAGACGCTGAAGTCTGCGAAGAGTAGAAAATAGGGGAAGAGGTGCATGCAGATGCACCCCAAATAGATTCCACATCAACTGTCGGGAGGTACCTACTGGAATAGAGAGGAGGGCTGCCGCCTGGAGGATACCAATGGAGGGGTTAGGAGGGGTCCAATGTGTAGTCAACCTCTTCCTTGTAGGTTGCCATGGATCAGAAGAAGTAGAAGTCGGAAGAAGGGAGTAGGCTCTAGCATTCGACCGCTAGAATATAGGGAAGCTCCGACCAACCGTAGAGGGGGTTGCACGGGGTAAGGGGAGGAAAAAGAGGAAANGTGAGTAGTCCTGTACCCACGTCGAGAAAAAATTTGGAGCCTAGGAAATCAGGGTCTGAGTTTTGTGCACCAAGAAGGGGCGAAGCCACATCAAAATCCAACAAGAGTGGACCCCTACAGGATGGAGAAAACTATGGGAACTCAAGGAAGAAATTCGGGATGGAAGGATCCGGGGAGTCCCAGGGTAGAGAGGGCAGAAAAGGTGAGCCCATCGAAACTAGTGGAGAAGAAACCCCCACTACAAAAACAAAATCCACAAACCCTCGAGAGGGAAATGGAGATGATATCTAAGTCCCCAGGGGAGGAAATCCTGTAGAGAAACCTCTTGTGGGCCGCAACGGAGAAGATAGTGCAGAGGCCGAAAAAGACGTTAAAGTCTGCGAAGAGTAGAAAATAGGGGAAGAGGTGCATGAAGATGCACCGCAAATAGATTCCACATCAACTGTCGGGAGGTACCTGCTAGAATAGAGAGGAGGGCTACCACCTAGAGGATACCAATGGAGGGGTTCAGAGGGGTCCAGTGTGTAGTCAACCTCTTCCTCATAGGTTGCCATGGATCAGGAGAAGTAGAAGTCGGAAGAAGGGAGTAGGCTCTAGCATTCGACCGCTAGAATATAGGGAAGCTCCGACCAACCGTAGAGGGGGTTGCACGGGGTAAGGGGAGGAAAAAGAGGAAANGAGCCACTGCCAGTCCCCAATGAGATATTTGTTTTCCTTGAGCTGAAAGACTAAATATTTTATTCCTTGTCGCATATCCTATAGTGGGAAGGGGAAGAGGGGTCTATAGTGAGATTATGTAGTCGCATCTAACCCAATTAGGGATAAAGTGGATTTTTGAGAGTTGATGATCATCCATGTAGCATCCTGAAAGAGTTGGACAATATCAGCTAAATTTTATGCATCCCTGGTTCTGCCACTACAAAACATTAGGAAATCATATACAAATAGTAGATGAGTAATTATGAATTCTAGTGAATTATGAATCCCCTGAAGTTCACTCAAGGAGGTGGTCGATCCAATGGCCTTGCTTAAACCTTCTGCAACAAGGAGGAAGAGAAGTGGAGAGAGGGGGCATCCCTGCCTCAAACCCCTTTCTGAGGTGAAGAGGAGAGGTTGCCCCATTAATCAGCACAACAAAAGAAAACAAAGGTGATGCAAGACATTATCCATTTCATGAAGGGTACCTCAAACCCCCAGTGAGTGAGTAGCAGCTTGATGAAAGACTAGCTTACACGATCAAAAGATTTTGAAAGATCAATTTTCAGTATGGCCCCTTTTGACCTCAATGTTCTGAGGCTGTGAAGTCCTTCTTTTGCCACTCCATTAGCTTCATGAATGTGACAATCATTTAAGAACCCAAATTTTTCTTTTGAAATAACTTTCGAGAGTATGGGCTTAAGGCGCCCAGATATGAATTTTTCCACAATTTTGTAAATGCAGTTGCATAGGGAGATCGGCCTGAAATTCTCAAAGGAGAGGGGTTAGTCCTTTTTTGGTATAAGAGATAGGAAGGTTGTGTTGAAAGGACGATGCATCATACAATTCCTCTTAGTTTCTTCCACCACTTGGAGGAGATCAAATCCTAACAATTCATAAAATCCAATATAGAATTCTATCGGCCATCCATATGGCCTTGAGATCTTATCCTCTTGGAAGCTACGTAGAGTCTCCTTTAATTCATTTTCATTTATTTCTATGAAAAGTTATTCATTTTTTTCCATGTCCACAAAGCTGGGATAAAAGAGGGCCAATCAAACAATCTCAAAAATATTTACTCTTTGATCATCTTTATATAAGGATTTGAAATAATTTTTTCCCAGCTTTTCTAGTCCTTCAAAAGATGAAACATTCCTTCCCTTCTGGTCATGCATATTCCAGATAGTATTTGAGGCTTTGCGACCTTTGGTGAAAGCACGAAAAAATTGTGTGTTCTCATCCCCCTGTTTGAGCCATATGGCACAACTTTTTAATCTCCAGATCGCCTCTTGATTTGCTAGTAGCTATCTACAACGAGATTCCATAGACTTTAGTGTTTCCCATGAAGATTCAGAAAGGAATCCTGAGTCGGACAAAATGTAGAAGGACTTAATTTGATCTTCTGTGTGCTTTATTTCTCTTTCCTCCCTCAGTATTTTTTCCCGTGCCCAGGGAATGGTCAAAAGTTTAATCCTTTTGAGATTTTCCACAAAGTGTAGAACCGTCGGTGAGCTCGACCTGGGATCATAGGGCCTCCAGTTTGATTGAACCAATGAAAGAAAAATTTCATTCTATAGCCAAGAGGCATTTAATTTGAAGGGTGAAGGAGGCTTGATTGACCCTCCCTCCAAAATTAGCCAGATCAGAGAGTGATCAAATACACCCTCGGCACCGATCCATTGTCTCACTTGTAGGTTTTCCTCCAAAATTTCTTTTGAGACCAAAAAGCGATCTATTCGCTTTGAAACCCTTTCATCCCCTGTTCGCATATTCCTCTATGTCGGGATGGGTTTTCTAGGGGATATGTCCAAGAGACTGTTTGCAGATAGAAGATGTGTGAACATAGCAGAGAGATGGTCTGGGTGCGCATATGGACCCCATACCTCTGCTGATCCCAAGGAAAAATTGAGATCACCCCCTAGGATTAAGTTATCAACCTTCAGTAGCTTGAGTTTGAATATTGATTCCTAGAAGGGGGTCCTTTCTAGATACGACCCATAGATATTCAAAATCCTAAGTTCCTTTCCCAAGCCTTCCACGAAAAGATCCACTCCTAGAACAGAGTTGAGTGCCCAGGATTTTAGGAGTTTGATATATCTAGAGCGCCACCCAGTAATTAAAACTCCTCGTCTACTAGAAGCATCAATACCCTCGAAATGCCAACCAGGGAGCAGTGCGGCTAGGGTGGAAGATGTTGTAGTTGAATCAACCATTTTTTCTTGGAGCAATAATATATCTGATTGTTGAGTGTTAATCAACCATTTGAAGGAAGATTTCTTGTGTGGGCTCGCCAGACCCCTATAGTTGACGAAGAACACTTTCATGGGGGAACCTTCCCAGGGGTATGCACTGCTCTAAGTGCCCCAAAAATGGATTTTTGATGTATGGAAGCAATATCGATACGAGCCTGAGATTGAGACTTTGAGAGGAGGGAGGTTCTCTTGCAACCTTTATTTTGGGTTCCAACATATGGATCAAGACCAAGCCCGACATCCTTTGAGGGGGGGGGCAAGGATGGTCCTATTTCTCAGGTGAAAAAGAATGGAAGGTTCATATGAGGATTAAGAGGAGGGTTCACCGGTGGAATTAGAGTAGGGAGGATCAGTAGGGGAGGGGGGGAGGAGTGCGAGGGAGTCTAGGGAGGGAAGAGGTATTCGTGAGAGGGGCTTGGAAAAAGAGGGGAAAGGGGAGTGTAGAGTTCTAAGAGGAGGGGGGTTGTCCATTTTTAGGAATTTTAAAGCTCATAGGGGATCTAGAACCAACAAAGGTATAGAGTAGTGCAAATTCAAAATAGAATCAAAGGAGGGTTCCTGAAAAGTACCTTGAGAAAGTAGAGGAGCTCGCTTCCATTCCCGAGGGGAGGCCAGTCCAGTAGCCAGCTGACCCGAGACTGGAGAAAAACCACCAAACCATTATAGTTCCCCAACTGAAGAACTACTTGGAGAATGTTGAGAGTCTGAAGTATAGGATGTGGATGGCAAAGCCAAGTTCGATGGAGAGGACCCTCCCTAGTGGGTCACTGCTTGTGGAGGCTGAGAAGAGTATGGATGTCCACAGTAAGGTTGTGGGAAGTCTTTTAATATATTCCTGTGTGCATGACAACGCCTGCATCGAAAAGGGATACCCTCATAATCAAGTATCTGATACCTAGTTCGGCCTCGATCCGTAATGTTGAGTTCTTTCCTCATGTAGCCCATGATGTTTAAAGAGACTAAAATGCAGGCCAGAGCCATTTCCCCCATCTCCCTAAAAGTGAAATCTGCATCCAAATATGTTCCCAACATATTCCCAATAACTTGGAAGACTTTAACAAACCAAAGGTGAGGCGGAATCCCTGGAAAAGGAACCTAGATGGGGAAGGAGTCCATGCGCTCACTAACTGCATCAAAAGTTGGATCCCATAGTTTTACAAGAATTGGGAAAGAGTCGATGGTCCAACAACTTGAAAGGTCCTGGGAAGCCTGCTCTACCTGTGAGAAGATTATCATAAACCAACCTCGAGGGAGGTATCGAATCTATAGGGGTGGGGATTGTGATGCCCCCTAAGTAGAGACCACCCAAGACTTAAGTTTTTTCTCGCTGAAGTGGCATCCATAGACCTTTCCCACCAACAATGTTTTTTTCCATTTCCACCACTTCTTCCATGGATAGGTCTTCACCCAAGATGAGATTCGAGGAGTCTGAGACGACCCTAATACACTTGTTCCGCTTCTGAAATTTGTTAATTGTGTGAGGGTCCTGGCCCTCAACTAATACGAGGGGTTCTAAGGAAACCTCAGTGCCATCGCATGTACTGCCCCACCCATTGATATTTTTTGGTGGAAGATAGGAGGCTATAAAACCCATTGGCGAACCCCCAATGACCAATTCGGTGAGTAGTCCCATACCCATGTCGAGAAAAAATTTGGAGCCTAGGAAATTAGGGTTTGAGTTTTGTGCACCAAGAAGGGGTGAAGCCACATCAAACTCCACCAAGAGTGGACCCCTACAGGATGGAGAAAACTGTGGGAACTCAGGGAAGAAATTCAGGATGGAAGGATCCAAGGAGTCCCAGGGTAGAGAGGCCAAAAAAGGTGAGCCCATCGAAACTAGTGGAGAAGAAACCCCCACTACAGAAACAAAATCCACAAACCCTTGAGAGGGAAATGGAGATGAGATCTGAGTCCCCAGGGGAGGAAAACCTGTAGAGAAACCTCTTGTGGGCCGTAGTGGAGAAGACAGTGCAGAGGACGAAAAAGACGCTAAAGTCTGCAAAGAGTAGAAAATAGAGGAAGAGGTGCATGCAGATGCACCCCAAATGGATTCCACATCAATCGTCGGGAGGTACCTGCTGGAACAGAGAGGAGGGCTACCACCTGGTAGATACCAATGGAGGGGTTCGGAGGGGTCCAATGTGTAGTCAACCTCTTCCTCGTAGGTTGCCATGGATCAGGAGAAGTAGAAGTCGGAAGAAGGGAGCAGGCTCTAGCATTCAACCGCTAGAATATAGGGAAGCTCTGACCAACCATAGAGGGGGTTGCACGGGGTAAGGGGAGGAAAAAGAGGAAATGCCTATGGTAGC
Source organism: Picea glauca (assembly GCA_000966675.3). Classification (NCBI taxonomy): domain Eukaryota; kingdom Viridiplantae; phylum Streptophyta; class Pinopsida; order Pinales; family Pinaceae; genus Picea; species Picea glauca. Next base: position 11,435 of record JZKD02S1729717.1, on the reverse strand, counting down.
GAGAAACCATAGAGCCCATTTTTTTCAACCATTTTTTGTGTCATGATATAT
>JZKD02S1729706.1:106797-119588 GCA_000966675.3 Picea glauca | reverse complement strand
TAGATCAGGCAACATACAATGCCCTCACATACGCTGAGAAGGATGCCTTAAAAGATCAAAGGAAGAAGGATGGAACAACGATGTTTTACATACATCAAACCATGCATGAAAGCACATTCCCAAGAGTTGCATCAACAAAGCAAGCCAAGGAAGCATGAGACATATTACAAACCTCTTATCAAGGTATAGACAAAGTCAAGACCTGAAAACTACAAATTCTTAGAAGATATTTTGAAACTCTGTTAATGAAAGATACAGATTCAATAGATTCATTTTATACCCATGTCATTGGCCTAATAAATCAGATTAAGTCTCATGGTGAAAGCATAGAAGAAAGAAAAGTTGTTGAGAAGGTACTTAGGAGTCTTCCTCCTAAATTTTATAACCTTGTTTTGACATTAGAAGAGAAGAAATATCCGAGTCAGTTTAGCCTAGATGAACTGCAAGCTTCCCTCATTAATCATGAAAACATATTGAATAGGTCAAGTATGTCATTAGAGAATGCATTTTCCGTGTAATCATCTATAAGCCGTGAAAGAGGAAGGGGGAGAGCTAACTCTAGAGGCAAATAAAGAAGTTTTGCTAGAGGTGGATGCAATAGCAGTCCTAGAAATACCGGTGGAAAAGGACCAAGTCAAAATAATAGTAAGCCAAGCGGTCAGAGAACTGAAAAATCAAAGATTTAGTGCCATTACTGTAAAACGTATGGACATTATGCATATGAATGCAGGAAGAGACAGTATAATCAGAGAAAGCAAGGTCAAGATCAATCAAACAACACAAGCATCCCCTTCAACCCTATGTTTATGGCATGCATTGAAGTAATGCCTATAGTATCCCCAATTGAATGCAATGTTTCTCAAGCAAGTCCATGTGACATATGGTATTTATATTCAGGATGCAGTAATCACATGAAATGGTACATATAATTGTTTTCTAGTTTGGATAAGTCAATCCAACCCAAGGTTACACTTGGAATATATATCCAAGTCACTATCTTAGGAAACAACAACATAAACATTTTAACTAAACAAGGAGAACAAAAGGTTATTCTTGATGTATATTATGTTTATTGTCCGAAGCATAATCTGATGAGCACAGGATAGTTGTTACAGAAAGGATACATAATCTATATGGAAGATTATCACTATGTGATTATGGACATATATCCAATCAATCATCTTATTGAAAGAATCCAAATGACAAGTAACAAGATGGTCCCATTACAATTAAAGCCAACCAAGAAGAAAAATACAATGCTAGTTGTTGGTAAAACAAAATATGCACAGTTAGACACTGCATTTACAGCAAAAAGTGCACGCAGTCCCAATGAAGAATATAGTGCACTTAGTACCAAGAAAAGAAAAAATGGCACAGAGATGTAGGAAGCTTTCCAATATGAAGTGAAGATCATTTATGGCAATGACATTTCAAATTTGGAAATTTGAACTTTGGAGGTCTAAAGATGCTACACACAAAGGAGATGGTGAAAGGATTGCTATTAATAAAAAAACTGGAAAGAATATGTGAATGCTACATATTTGGAAGGCAACATAGAGAACCATTTCGAGTTGGCAAGTCTTACAAAGCAAAATCTCCACTCGAAATAGTACATTCAGACATTTTTTGGTCCAATGCAAACAACATTTATAGGAGGTAGTACATATTTTCTCACATTCATTGATGATTTCTCAAAAAAGACATGGATTTATTTCCTAAAACATAAATATATAGCATCAGGTTGTTTTCAACAGTTTAAATCACTTGTGGAGAAGCAAAGTGGTTATTACATCAAGTGTTTAAGAACTGATAAAAGAGAAGAATATATCTCATGAGCATTTCAAAACTTTTGTAAAGTTCATGGAATCTACAAGCAATTTAACGCACGATATACACCACAACAAAATGGTGTGGTGAAGAGAAATAACAAAACCATCATGGAAATGGGATGCAGTATGTTGGCAGCTAAACATTTGTCAAATGAATATTGGGTTGAGGAAGTAGCAACTGCAATATACATCATGAATAGATTTCTGACAAAGAGTGTGAAGAACAAAGTTCCTCAAGAATCCTGGATAGGTATGAAGCACAATGTGGCACACTCAAATGTTTTTGGTTGTGTCGCATATGGACATGTTCCAGATGAGATGAGAAACAATCTAGACAACAAAGGACATAAATGTATATTTTTTGGGTACTCTAAAGAAACAAAATGATATAAGTCATATGTTACTGTCGCAAAAAAGGTCATAATCAGTCGCGATGTTCAATTCGTGGAGAATGAATCATGGGATGGAAGCATAGAAAACACAGTCAAAATTATTGATGTTATTGAGCATGATGACACAAAAGAAGAAGTGGTTTAAACACCATGTACAAGTCAGCACACAAACCCTTCTACACCTGGCACTATGATGCAAATTACAGTGCATAATACTCTAGTAAGACCAGCAGGTGTGGAGTCTACACCTAGAGCACAACAAACACCAACAAATAGTCCAAGTAGTTCTACATCTCCAAATCCAACATTAGTAAGTCTATTACCAAAAAATAAAATAATTATGTGTGACATCTATAATGAGGACATAACAAATTCATTTTCAATTTTTTCTCTGTTTTCACAAATAGATGATCCATTAACCTGTAAAGAAGTTGTCAAAAATGATGTATTGGCACAAGCCATGGATGAAGAAATCAAATGCATAGAGAACAATCAGACATGGAAGTTAGTATATGTACCTGAAGACAAGTATGTGATAAGTGTGAAGTGGATTTATAAAACCAAACAAGATGCAGAAGCACAAGGCAATTTTAGTTGCAAGAGGTTTTACACAACAACCTACAATAGAATTCAATGAAATTGTGAGCACTAGAAGTCACACCTATACTGTTGTAGGTGTAAACCTAATACCCATTAGAATGTAAAGGATAAATGTTTATAAAAGGTGGCAAATGGATGGAAATATCAATGAAAGATTTCAATCACAGATAACTCCATGCAATATACACCAACAAACAAGGTTTTGAATAGATTCAAATTAGGTTTTAAGAGATAAAGTGATACATGGAAGACTTAACAAGAAAAGTGTAATATGCATATCATTTACATCAGAGAATACTAACACACATATGAAGAAACTCTTTGAAATAAGAACCTCTTACAATCAAAGAGAAAATACTCTGATACACTTACATACAATATCACAATAGATCCTGTATTGCAACAAAGAAACAATCAGCCAGATGAATCATTCAACAAAGACTAATATCAAAGTGAAATAGCAAACGATGATAAAAAGAAGAAAAATCGATTTCCACCATTAAAAATATCTTGGATCTGGTCCATACATTAGGAGAAAAACTTTGTTACAGAGACAATATCAAAATAGGAGTTTTTGTGTCACACCATTCGAACCCTCTTTAGTCTTACAATGCCCTTTAAATAAATAAAACTATCAATGCCATCTTTACAATTTATTCCCTCAACTTCCTCATAGGATTACCATGCCTAAGGGAAGCATGGAAACGGGTGTACAATGAACAAGAAACAAACTGTTATCTTAGTGAAGGTTGTTGGCAACGTATGCAACAACCTTTAATAGTTGATGATGTGTCCATAAGAGTGCATCTTCTTGAGGCAGGTGGCCTCCCAAATCAAAAATAATACTCAAAGTGATGGTACAAATCCATCTTGACATCTGGAAGCTCCCTTTCCCTCCAAAATCTCCAAAAAACTGAGTTTGCAGCGCAACGCTGCAAACTATCCCGAAACAACCAGTTTGCAACACCAAGGATTCTAGGCACTATGAACTTTCATGTAGCGGCCTATTTATTTTTTGAAAAATATTTAACACATCAAAACTTATACCAGGTGTCCAAATATGATGCAAAACTTCATAATCTTGATATATAACTGGAGGAAAAACATCAAGGCTGCTAGTTATGGTTCAAAACTCATAGCCATCACCAAAAATTTTGTACATGCATAGAACATAAACTTTGACCAAAATTGATGCTGGTTTTTTGGAAGATCAATGTATTTATCTTTTAGTTCTAGATATTCTCTTGGTAGCAACCTTGGCCAGCATGTCCAAGTTTTTCTTTTCCAATTCTTCTTTGAAAGGTTGTAGCTATGCCTTCAATTTCCTAATTTTAGCTTGATGGGTTATGTTCTTCCTGTAGATATTCTTGAGCTTCCTATGAAGGGGAAACAATGTTTGAGCCAAGAATATTGCCTTATCAATAGTCTCATGATACATGTCCAACATCTCATTAATCTTCATCTTGGAACCCAAGTATTCCTTCTTCAACTTATCAACTTCAACTCTTGCTTCCTTGAGCTAGCTCTTGAGCCTTTTAAAGGTGGGGTTGCTTTCATGTTGAGGAGTGGTGATGTCAATAACTTCTATAGGCTGCTTATAAGAATGAGATTTTCCTTTTTGTTGGGATGAAATCTCTACTATATCATCCTTCACAAGGACATGCTTCTTGGTTGTTGCTCTAGTAAAAGGCCTTCTAGGTTTAACCTTGTCTACAACAATGGGTGGAGAAAAAACAAGATTTTTTCCTTTCAATCCTCTTGGTTTTCTTGAGGGAACCTCCATAGGGATAGGATCTGCCATTGGTGAATTTTCTCTATCTGGAGGTTGTGAAGAACCACATGTTTTTGCTTCATTTGTTTCTCTGATAGTTTCATCACTCATAGTCACCCTTTTCTTATTGCTAGCCTCTAAATGCACAATCCTCTCGACGAGAGCAGGAATTTGTCTCTTGGACTGTGGAGTGGGGAAAACATATAACTGAAACTGTGATGAAGTTAGGAAGGTTTAAACAATTCTCGAACTAAGGGTTCACAATGCCTAGTTCATAGCGCATGCTAATGATGAGAGTCAAACAACCAATTCACAGCGTTAAGGTATTCAGTGGGACAAATGACTTATTTGGAGAGGAAAATATGCATTGTGGTCAAGGTAATAGTATGGAATGGTGAGAAAAATTCAGGGCGCCATGGAAATAGATTTGAAGGTTGGAAACAAAAGAGTTTGAACAATTCACAATGCCAATAGATAAAGCAACATAAACCCTTCTTTCAACCTTTTAAACAACATGGAGACCATCAAGGAGTACCTAATAAACCTGGTTTTGATATTGATGCTTGTAAACCTAAGTTGATATATTATTAATTTATCCAAACTTGACGATCCTCTTCATCCAGTCTACGATGCTAGTTTGCAACACCAATTTGCAGCGCCAAGTTTGCAGTGCCAAATTCAAAATCAATAGCGCACTTCAAGGATATTGTTAGAAATTTCGTGACATAATCCTTGAAAAATTAATTAAACGAAGGTGTTGAAAACCATAAAATCCCCTTTAACACGTTTCTTAATTGCAATGATGGCAAATGAATGCATGAGATACTCATAAGTACGCTACGAACTCTCCTAGTGAGTTGGCAACAAATACATCTAAATTTTGACTTGACATCTAAATGGTTGGATGGTGACAAAGGCAAAGACATGACAACTTGATGTATAATCCACCACATAGTTTTCATTAATAATTTGTAAAGTGTTTCGGCCATCAGTTTATCATCTGACCTCACACTTTAGGGGGCATCTGTTACACATCAAAATTCACACTTGAGTGGTGCACCCTAAGTGTCGCATGCATAGTCGCAAGTGTCGTATGCACCTTACCAAGTGTTTCATTCTCTTTGTTAAGTGTCACAAACTGTTGACACCATGAAATGCATTTTTCACAATCCCTAAGTTAGTTTGGAAGAGAAACACAACCATTTGGGTTCTGGAACCACACCTTTTTCATGGAAATTTGACCATTTTGGGGAATTTTAGAAGGGTGGTGCTCCCCTACTCATGTTGAGGGGGTGTCAGTGCCCCCCCTACCTTGTTAAGGGGGAACCATGTATATTTTTACCTTGTACAATATTTTACTGCAAAAATATTTTCAATAAAAGAACATAAAAGATACAATGGAAAATACACACATTACACAAAGATTTTTCCCCTCGATACCGAAACTTGGAAAACCAACATATTCTATATTCATTCATTGTGATACATTTTTTAAAATACAATATACATATAGGAGACAGTGATATCCTAAACCCTAACCTAATGACTTAGAATAGTCAAAAACCTTAATTCCTTAATAAAAAATAGAAAACCATAGTAAAAAACCATGTGTCAAAAAACTACCCAACAATGGACATGAAAATCGAGGCGACATGAAAAACGAGGAAACAAATATGACACATTTCCCGAGGATTTTTTTTTTCTTGCGAAGAATATAAAACATACCCAGAATGCCAGTGGCACTCTGTCTCTCATTAGGGGGTGTGCTAGTGTTTTTAGAGGAAAATATGGGATCTTCCACCTTTTCCTAAGGGCCAACTCTCAAGAGATGAGGTTGTTTTGGTCGACTCCTATACTATGTCTCTATCTTAGAATAAAATTCCAACTTAAGGAGCCATATTATCAACCTCCCCTCACATTTGAAGTATCTCTGGATAACCCCGAGCATCTTGTCAAAGAATTCAAGAATGTGACTTCTAGGTACTCCCTTGGACACGTTTTCCTCTTGATACTCTGGCTTAACAAATTCCTTTGAGAAGGAAGAATTTAATGACTTAGATTTGAACCATTTATCCCCATAGTTGGGTATCTCTATTTCAAAAGAGATATAATGCTCTGAAAAATCAAACTCTAATATCCCCACTTTAGTTTTAGTCCCATTAAATTTGAGTGCAAACTCTTTGGCCACCTCTGGATTCCCTCTCTGTATCTTTTGACAGAAATGCATACAACCTACCCTCTGAAAATATTCCCTGAACAAAGGTTCGGAGTTAAGGAGATACATATCATAAGGTTATGTCCTCACAATATACCCTCCCTTGTGAGTCTTCTTGTATTGTTTACTATCCATAACTATTGTTGGAAGAATGATTTTTGTAATTTGTTATGACAACTAGGTGTGTGGAAACATAGTACACAAAAATTTAGGGTTTTAATTACATAACTATTTTCCTAGAGCTCACCTTGTCCAAAGCTTTATACACATCAATCTATGCACATAAATGGTATGATATATAACACACTTCAAACAGGAGGGATAATGGAACAACAATTGAGATTTATAATGAAAGGAAGACAAGTGAGAATTATTTGCTAAAACGAGATTTCAGCAACACAAATATCAGTTGGCAACACTAATGATGTATGCAATTTAAGCTTGGTTCTACAAATGATCAACCATACTCCTTAGGTGTAATAGTGGTCTCCTTTAATAGGTTAATATTAAACTTCAAATTGATGCAGAAGACGAGTGTTTCAAGAATTTTTGAATTGAGGGTTCGTAGTGCCTAGTTCATAGCACACACTAATGATGAGAGTCAAATAACCAGTTCACAACACCTAGTTCGTAGTGCATGATAATGATGAGATTCAAACAACCGGTTCATAACGCTAAGGTATTCAGTGGGACAAATGAATTATTTGCAGAGGAACAGATGCATTGTGGTCAAGGTAATAGTATGGACCGGTGAGAAAAATTCAGGGCGCCATGGAAATGGATTTGAAAGTTGGCAACAAAAGAGTTTGAACAATTCACAATGCCAATAGATAAAGAAACATAAACCCTTCTTTAAACCTTTTAAATAGAATGGAGACCATCAAGGAGTACCTGATAAACCAGTTTTTGATATTGATGCATGTAAACCTGAGTTGATCTATTAACAATTTATCCAAACTTGACGATCCTCTTCATCCAGTCTGTTGTGCCAGTCTGCAGCACCAGTTCCCAGCGCCAAGTTTGCAGTGCCAAATTCAAAATCAATAGAGAACTTCAAGGATATTGTTAGAAAATATGTGAAATAATCCTTATAAAATTAATTAAATGAAGGCGTTGAAAACCATAAAATCCCCTTTAACACGCTTCTTAATTGCAATGATGACAAATGAATGCATGAGATACTCATAAGTACGCTACAAACTCTCCTGCTGAGTTGGCTGCAAATACATATGACTTTTGAATTGACATCTAAACAGTTGGATGGTGACAAAGGAAAAGACATGAAAACTTGGTGTATAATACATCACATAGTTTTCATGAATAATTTATAAAGTGTTTTGGCCATCAATTTATCTTCTGACCTCACACTTTAGGGGGCATCTGTTACACATCAAAATTTCACACTTGAGTGTTGCACCCTAAGTGTCGCATGCAATGTATCAAGTGTCGTATGCACCTTACCAAGTATTTAATTCTCTTTGTTAAGTGTCACAAACTGTTGACACCATGAAATACATTTGTCACAATCCCTAAGTTAGTTTGGAAGATAAAACCAACCATTTGAGTTCTAGAACCACACCTTTTTTTTATGTAAATTTGACCATTTTTGGGAATTTTAGAAGGGTGGTGCTCCCCTACTCATTCGAGGGGGTGCCAGTGCCCCCCTTACCTTGTTAAGGGGGCACCGTGTATATTTTAACCTAGTACAATATTTTAATGCAAACATATTTTCAATAAAAGAACAAAAAATATACAATGGAAAATACACATTACATAGAAATTTTCCCCTCGAAACCCAAACTGGGAAAAACAACATATTCTATATTCATTCATTGTGATACATTATTTACAATAAAATATAAATATAGGAGATAGAGATATCCTAAATCCTAGCCTAATGACTTATATTAGTCAAAAACCTTAATTCCTTAATCAAAAATAGAAAACCATAGGCAAAAACCATGTGTCAAAAAACTGCCCAACAATGGAAATGAAAATGAAAATCGAGGAAAAAAATGTGACACGTTTCTCGAGGATTTTTTTTTCTTGCAAAGAAAATAACACATACCCAAAACGCCAATGGCACTCTATCTCTTAGTAGGGGATGTTCCAATGTTGTTAGAGGAAAATATGGGATCTTCCACCTTTTCCTAAGGGCCAGCTCTCAAGAGATGAGGTTGTTTTGGTCGAATATTATACTATGGCTCTATATTAGGATAAAATCAAAAATTAAGGAGCCATATTCTCAAACTCCCCTCACATGTGAAGTATATTTGGATAACCCTAAGAATATTGTTAAAGAATTCAAGCATGTGACTTCTAGGTACTCCCTTGGACAAGTTTTCTTCTTGATACTCTGGCTTAAGAAATTCCTTTGAGAAGGAAGAATTTAATGACATAAATTTGAACCATTTATCCCCATATTTGGGTATCTCTATTGAAACATAGATAGAATGCTCTGAAACATCAAACTCTAAAATCCCCACTTTAGTTTTAGTCTCATTAAATTTGAGTGCAAACTCTTTGTCCACCTCTAGATTCCCTCTCTATATCTTTTGACAGAAATTTATACAACCTACCCTCTGAAACACTTCCCTGAAAAAAGGTTCAGAGTTAAGGAGATTCATATCATAGGGTTATGTCCTCACAATATACCCTCCCTTGTGAGTCTTCTTGTATTATTGACTATCCATAACTATTGTTGGAAGAATGCTTTCTAGAATTTGTTATGAAAACTAGGTGTGTGAAAACATAGTACAAAAGAATTTAGGATTTTAATTACATACTTGTTTCCTAAATCTCACCTTGTCCAAAGATTTATACACATCACTCTATGGAAAACAATGGTATGAGATAGAACACACTTCAAATAAGAGGGATAACAGAACAACAATTGAGATTTATAATGAAAGGAAGACAAGTGAGAATTATTTGCTAAAATAGGGTTTCAACAACACAAATATCAGCTGGCAACACTAATGATGTATGAAATTTAAGCTTGGTTCTACAAATGATCATCCATAATCCTCAAGTTTAATAGTGGTCTCCTTTAACAGGTTAATATTAAACTTCAAATTGATGCAGAAGACGAGGATTTCAACAATTCTTGAACTAAGGGTTTGTAGCGCCTAATTCACAGCGCACGCTAATGATGAGAGTCAAACAACTAGTTCACAACACTGAGGTATTCAGTGGGACAAATGACTTATTTGTAGAGGAAAAGATGCATTATGGTCAAGGTAATAGTATGGACTAGTGAGAAAAATTCAGGGCGCCATGGAAATGGATTTGAAGGTTGGAAACAAAAGAGTTTGAACAATTCATAATGCCAATAGATAAAGCAACATAAACCCTTCTTTCAACCTTTTAAACAACATGGAGACCATCAAGGAGTACTTGATAAACCTTGTTTTGATATTAATGCCAAAAACCTGAGTTGATCTATTAGCAAATATCCAAACTTGACGATCCTCTTCATCTAGTCTGTGACACCAGTCTGCAGCACCAGTTTGCAGTGCCAAGTTTACAGTGCCAAATTCAAAATCAATAGCGCACTTCAAGGATATTGTTAGAAATTATGTGACATGATCCTTGATAAATTAATTAAATGAAGGTGCTGAAAATCATAAAATCCCCTTTTACACGTTTTGTAATTGCAATGATGACATATGAATGCATGAGATACTCATAAGTACACTATGAACTCTCCTGGTGGGTTGGCAGCAAATACATCTGAATTTTGGATTGACATCTAAACGGTTGGATGGTGAAAAAGGCAAAGACATGACAACTTGGTGTATAATATACCACGTGGTTTTCATGAATAATTTGTAAAGTATTTCGGCCATCAGTTTATCTTCTAACCTCACACTTTAGGGGGCATCTGTTACACATCAAAATTTCACACTTGAGTGTTGCACCCTAAGTGTCGCATGCAATGTCTCAAGTGTCGTATGCACCTTACCAAGTGTTTCATTCTCTTTTTTAAGTGTCACAAACTGTTGACACTATGAAATGCATTTGTCACAATCCCTAAGTTAGTTTGGAAGAGAAAACCAACCATTTGGGTTCTAGAACCACACCTTTTTTTATGGAAATTAGACCATTCTTGGGAATTTTAGAAGGGTGGCGCTCCCCTACTCATGCCGAGGGAGTGTCAGTGCCCCCCCTACCTTGTTAAGGGGGAGCCATGTATATTTTAAAAAAATACAATATTTTACTACAAAAATATTTTCAATAAAAGAGCAAAAATGATACAATGGAAAATACACACATTACACAGAGATTTTTCCCCTCGAAACCGAAACTAAGAAAACCAACATATTTTATATTCATTCATTGTGATGCATTGTTTACAATACAATATACATATAGGAGATAGAGATATCGTAAAACCTAACCTAATGACTTAGATTAGTCAAAAACCTTAATTCCTTAATAAAAAATGGAAAACCATAGGAAAAAACCATGTGTTGAAAAACTGCCCAACAATGGACATGAAAATCGAGGAAACATGAAAAACGAGGCAAAAAATGTGACATGTTTCCCAAGGATTTTGTTTTTTCTTTCAAATAATATAACACATACCCAAAATGCTTGTGGCACTCTATCTCTCACTAGGGGGTGTGCGAGTGTTGTTAGAGGAAAATATGGGATCTTCCACCTTTTCCTAAGGGCCATCTCTCAAAAGATGAGGTTGTTTTGGTTAAATCCTACACTATGGCTCTATATTAGGATAAAATCTCAAATCAAGAAGCCATATTCTCAACCATTTCCCTCATTTTCTCATGGTGGTTGATCTTCTTAAGACTATATATTGAAGGTATTTCCATGGTGAAGGGGGAAGGAAACTGTTGAAGTATCATCATTTCGATCTTAAGAGATTCATGCAAGTGGTTGGATGACGAGAACTTGGAGAAGGTACTGCAACATCATATATGGATTGGAAGTTCTTGTAACTTGTTTTCTAAATTAATATAAAATTGGCCTATTCCCTTCATGTTCATGTGTTCTACCTTTTCTTTTCTATTGTCATTTCAATCTTCATAGATAGATCTTCTTTGTATAATAATTTAGAGTAGGAGGAAGAGTTCATTTGTTGGTATTTATAGTACTTAATTTACGTTGAGGAGTTTGGATATCAAGCCCAAGGGTTGGAGAAGCGAGGACGAACATTGCAATAATGTACGCCACATTCTTATTCTCTCTTGCTTGATTGGTTGAGTTAGATTTAAATGGAAAGTAGCAACCATTTATTCACTTCTTTCTTTGGACAAAATAAGGGGTCTTGGTCCAAAGGAAATCTTAGCCTATCCACAGGGTAATATTTCTTATAACAGGGAGTCAAACACTAATTGAGAATAAAGAATATTGAATCCACTAAAAGATTATGCTTACACTAAAATTAAAAAGCAGACTGAATGTACCATAATCATCATTAAACCATGTGAAATCATTATTAAACCATAGGTGAATGGTCATATCCATAAAATATGATTATTAAACAAGAGGTATAGGCATATTGCACTTAAGTCTTGGGTGTCGAGGGGATTAATGGTAGAGTATAGGTTGTGCATAGGCTTACATGGAGCTAGGGGGGTCTAGATCATGGTCATGTTCATATAAGTACTCATATAAGTACCCCATTGGAAGAAGAATAAAAACTTAACACTCACCTTACAGGCGAGGCTAAATTTCTCTGTTGCACATATCCTTTACTTGTTGTGAGACCTACCTCTCTGTTAGATGGATAGGGAGAGAGAAAGGTATAAATAGGGGGAAAGAGAAGGAGGAAGGGAGGGATAGAGAAAGAGGGGAGAATAGAGAGTGAGAGTGAGACTAAAAAAAATGAGAGAGTGAAAGAGGTGGTAGATGTAGGAGAGAAAGAGAGAAGATATAGTGGGAGGGAGGGGGAGAGAGAGAGAGGGAGGAGGGTGGTATAGAGAGAATATGTGAGCGTGAGAGGGGGGAAGATAAAGAAAGAG
>JZKD02S1729706.1:82964-95081 GCA_000966675.3 Picea glauca | reverse complement strand
CAACCCTTAACATGGTTGGATTTTTTGTCCCCGCAGGTTTCGAACCGGTGACTTTAACATCATAGAGTGGCTTAACAACACACTCCGTCACCGACTGTCCTACACCTCGGGGACTTAGTTGAATTCATATTAGTTTGTCCTTTGACTATAAATTTTTTGCATAGTCTCTATTGTTCGAACTATTATTATTATTATTATTATTATTATTATGGGGCATTTTTATTATTATGTATGTAAATAGGCATTTTTTTATTATTAAGAGGCATTTTTATTATTATGTACGTAAATAGGATTTCCACACTACATTATTTTTTAAATGTTTACATAGCACGAGGCGCTTGAACAGTCCTGATTGCCTTAAATGTTTACCTAACATGCCTGACAACAATAAATTACTTAACAGGCTTGTTACAATACATTTTCCTCCGATTTTTGGATACAATCTTGTCTGCAGTGAATTTGGGGAATATTGTTCTCCACCAGCAGTACTGGTTCACTGGTTGATTCTTGCTTGTTGGTTCATTGGATGCTTCTTATTGTTCTTTTCTTCAACTTTGCAAAGTTGAGGTCCTGTAGCTGTAGTTGGACCTCTTGGTGCTTGTTCACTGGTTTTCTTTTTGCTTCTTGCTCTTGTTTGCTTCAACTTTGCAAGGTTGAAGTCCTGCACCCACAGTTCGACTTGTTCTTGCACTTTGCAGGGTTGAACTATTGCACCCTTGTTTGCTTCAATTTTGCAAGGTTGGTGTCCTACACCCGATGTTAGACCTGTTGTTTCAATTTGCAAGGTTGATATTTTTCACCCACAATTGGAACTGTGCTTATGTCGTTCCCCATTCACGAGTAATTTTCAGTACCATGGTTTCATTCCTATTCGTTGTTTGTTGTTTACTATTTGCAGTTTGCAAGTAAGAATTTTCAATACTAGGAAGTGCTGAAAATCAAAATAAATGTAAAAAAAAAAAACTTGAAAAAATACATGAGTGAAAATCCTCTTGCAGAACATCCTTATATGTGAATATGGGGACTAGAGAAACAAGAGTGTATTTCTATCCCTGAAAAGTGTTGAAAAAGAAATCTTGTCGCCTTTGAATGTCAATGTTGGATACATAACCCACCTCTGTCACAGCCATAGTGACATATAAAAAAGGAAATGGATGTTCTCCTCATATTTTTGTTCCTGAAAACCATACGTTTAGTGCATTTTTTCAGGTTGTCCCCTTCCAATCACATATGTTGACTTTCATGTCCTAGAAATTGTACCATAGTTCTTTGGAAAATGGTAATATAAAGGGATTTGCCAAATGAATTCATAGTTTTCATTGCGGAGAAAACATCTATGAGGAACTTGCCATCCCTTCTTTATAGGTTATGACAGGGCAAGATTTTATTCTCCGAGGAAAAACCACATATAGTTGTTGGTTTTATGCTATACTTTGGGTCTTCCAAAGAATCTTCCATCATCGTTTTCATATCTGGACCTTATCTTGTGGAAATGATTCTTTATAACTTGAATGGGCAGTTCACTGATCTGTCTCGGACTGAGTTTCCCAGTGCCCGATTTTAGAATATCTTCTTCATCTTGTAAGATAGTTGAAACCTTAATAAGTTGTTCTATGTGTTGGTTTTGTTCCTGTGGTAAAATTCCATAATGCCTAGTTCTTCCACTTTTGTTTATCCAAAAGACCATCTATGCGATTTTTCTGAGTGGGAGACATCAACAAGTAGTTTCAGATCTGTTAAATGTTGACTTGTGAAGAGTGGGGATGAAAATAAATGGTTAATAGGATTTTAAAGCTATATAAAATGTCTACCAAAAATCTTATTAGATGCACACATGGAATAAGTTCAAAAATCATGTCTTAAATACTTAGTCTTTGTACTAATCAAATTTATAGTGTTCTTTAATTTGCATTGTCTCTTATATATGGTTCAATGCTCACTACAGATTTTTTTGTTTTTCATATGCTATAGAAACCACAAAGCATTGAATTTGACATGAAGAAGGTTGAAGGATACATATTGGAATTGGTATGCAGTTCTGAACTTATGGTTTTCTTTTTTCTTTTTTTCTATTTGCATATTATCTAGACATAGCTAAGAAACATCTTGAAAATCAAAACTTAAAAGATGAAGCAAGTAATAGATGTTGAGTGCTATCAAATAGGTACAGACTCCATTGTACATGGCAACATCAACCAAGTATTACATAACAATGGTATTTTTAGATTATATGCATTCTCGTATACTGTGGGAGATTGCCTCTTCGATGCATTTCAAGTTCTATTGCATTTCCATTATTCCTCAACTAAGTTGCGCAATGGATTGATAGATCATTTCTTGGCCTGTTTAAAAAATGGCGATGTTGAGGCATTAGATTCGTATCAATATGAATTGGCATCTAATTTTGTTTGCCAATTGCATGGAATACATGATGTAAGTACATATTTTTCAAAGATGTGGTTTTCTACATATGCAACTCTACCTGCACATGAGAGGGGACTTTGGGGAGATACATTTCGTATACGGTGGCTATACAAGTGGATGCATATATCAATTGGAATTTGTTCATTAACAAGAAAAAAATATATCTATTATTCAACAAAACTACATCTAGGGATCCATATTGCATCTTGTTTCATGATTCCAATCCTCTAAGTGGTCATTATGAACCACTACTCTATAGAAAATTATCCATGTTCAATCTTGGAGGACCTGATATTTACTTGTCCCTCACCCGCAAAGACCTTCAATCGCATTGGAAACGAATTATGCATCATATACACTCCCATGGATTGCACATAGCAACAACTATTACATCTACTTGTGGAGATAGTTTGTTCAATGCAATTTTCTATTTGATAGCAACGGATTTTGATGTCCACTCACTATGCCTTTACACTATGCAATCCTTGTGCAATGCAATTATAGGTGGCAATCAACAAGATTTTAATTGCTTGCATCAGCACCTTTTACCATATCGAGTAGAAAGTATGTCGATAATTGGAAGTTGGCAACAATACCTTGTAAACATGGCAATCCCATATGAGAAAGGAAATGTAGAGGGTGGAACATTCTGTTTACAATGGATATCTATCATATTCAAAGAAGATATCCAAGTTTGGTCAACCCTGTGAGATGGTATTGTCCATTCCTATTGTCTTGATTCAAACTACGATCGAACAATTGACATCATATCGTTGAAAATAGATACGCCACACATCCATTATCAACCTTTGATAAAAAATACTTCCAGTTCAAGCTCCATTGTCCATGCCACCCTACCTGCATCGAATCTACATAAGTGTCACATATTTTTTAGTCAGGATGAAACTCATCCCACTTATCATCAGGTCATATAGAGATTAAACAAAAAATGTAGACTGACTTATCACAAATTTAAAAAGGTCATACGTGAAAGAAATAAATACATTGGTACACTTCCTTCTATACCTATAATTTTTACAACTGGTCATAATGACGTGAAAGGGAGCTTAACCAAGAAACATAAACTCACATATCACAACCTAAAAAAAATTGTGCGTGCACAACATGGTCACATTTTTTCACTTTCTGTTGAACACAAACATCACATGTTCAGTGGCAAATAAAATCACCACTTGCACCATCGATATGGAAAAGAGGAAATGGTCATAAAAAATGTTGATTCCACCTTCAACATGGCATCTCAACAAGTGAAACTAGTTTTGAGTGGAAACCATAAGTTAACCTAGTTTCGAGTGGCAACTCTGCAGAAACGTTTGACACTACTAGTAAATTTGATACAAACAATGAATCAGAGAATGAAAGACCTACTAAAACATTGATACATGGATTCAGTGACTCACAATGCATTCATGACTTGCAAGACAATATTGTCGAAATTTCACCCGTTGAAGGGAAACGTCCGGTTAGAATATTCAAGGACAAATTTGCTAAGGAAATGAAATTCCCAACACTGTTCTATGGAGATCCACATCCCAGTGACATCACAAAATGATTCATCTACCAAAAAATAGTTTGATGAGAAGTGCTACATTCAAGCGATGACTTCTCCTATCACATAACAATTTTGTTTTTCAAAATAATTCACATAATAATTGAGCAAGTGCTCTCTTGCATGTGAGTGTGAATAATAAAAGGCCTAATTGGCCAGAGATGTCAAGTACAAAGAAAACCTAGAAAAAATCCTAAAATCTGATATTGGATACATAGATTTCAAAACCATTCACATATCTCCTGGCTAATTGCAACAAAACAAGAAAACTATATTTGCAATTATCCAACAATTGGGATCCCCAACTTTTTTCATCACATTTACAAGTGCAGAGCATCACTGGGATACGTTGGTGGTTACTATGTCTACATTGTATAGGAATAGGAAAAGAAAAAAACAAACTGATACATTGGAAAATGATGACATTGACTACCTCATAAGAAAATACCCAGTGACATGTACTCGTTACTATAGACATAAAATAAATTCTTTGAGGCAATTGATATGTCATGATGAAACGTTCTTCGGAAAAATATCGGACTACTATTTTGTTATTGAATTCCAGAATAGAGGGAGTGAACATGACCACACATTGTTATGGATAGAGGGTGCATCGGTCTATGGAAATGAAAACAACTCATAGATCGAGCAATTTTTGGACAAATACATAACATGCAAAACAGATCATTTGGATCCATAACTTGTCAAAGTTCATAGACATTATCATACAAGAAGCTATAAAAAATGAAAAAATTCACATTGCAGACACAACTTCCCCGTGCCGCCAATGAGAGCAACAAGAATCATAGAACCAATTAGTTTAGAGGACAATGTTATCATGACAAAGGTTGACAAATCTATGACAAGTGCATTCAAAATAATACACAGAGAACATGAAAAAAGTTATATTGATGCTATGAAAATGATACATACACTTGGAAATACATTACTTAATCTTCAACAAATGTGTACTCAATAAGCAGTACACATTGCACTTTCCCTGCCTCTAAATTGTAGTTCAAGAAAATCTGTCTTCATAAACACATCTCCACTTAAGAAACACACATTTGTGTTTAAACCACCGTCTTTGCTAGAAAAAGATCTTGATAATTCATAGGATGTGATATGTCACTCTATTATTGATTATTACCTCCAGCGTGCATCTTCTATTAACCATATATGCTTAGTAGAGTTTGTATCACATTACAAAAAAAATGGTACACCCATATCAAAAAGAAAAAAATCAAATGTAATACGCTTTGTCAAATACAAAAAACACACTGACTATGAAAACTGTTGTAGAGAAAAACTATTTTTGTACATTCCATTTGATCAAAATGAAAATACATTAAAACGTAACTTCCCTACATCGGAAGCTGTATATATTTCTTATGAGACTACAGTACAAACCAATGAATCTAGATTTACATACAATGTTAATCCAACATGGGGTGATTTGGAAAGTGCAGTTCATGAACTAGAAAACCTTGACAATGTTGATGAGACATTGACAAACCATAAAAAAACTAGAACTCTCTGTGAGTCCTATGACTTGCAAATAGATTTGCCTTGTCCTTGAGCAGATGCCATTGAAAAACGTATCAATCTTGTCTTTCAAGTAAAAAAACATCATTTCTTTATTGAAAATAATGAATACTTCAAATTTAGACGATTGTTGAATCGAGAACAAGAAGCAATCCCAAAGGACATTGCAATTAAAAAATGCTTAAACATGCACACTCCTGTGCACTTGTTCCTTACAGGCGGAACATGAATAGGAAATACATTCACAACTAAAACATTATTACAAATTCTTATACGAATCTATGATTCAAACAATTTGATTGACCCTATGAAACCAAAGGGACTAATAGTTTCATACAAAGGAAAAGTTGCATATAATGCAAGTGGAACAAGAGTCCACTCTGCATTTTTAATGCCTTTTAACAAGTCACATTTTCTTCCACTCAACAAGGAAATGTTAGATACCTTGTCTAAGATTTATGACGAACTACAACTTGTCTTCATAGTTGAGGCATCTTTGATTGGAAGTCGCTTCTTATATTCCATTGACAATCGACTGAGAAACATAAAACATGTGCACACCAAATACTTTGGGGACATTGACATGATATTATGTGGGGATATTTACCAGGTGCAACCCATCCAAGATTCTTTTATATTTGAATAACCTACAGTCAATATGAAAACAATGACACATGACTTATGGAAAGACAATATAAAATGCTTTGAATTACATACTACAATGCGCGAGAAAAATGAAACATTTATTGCAATTCTGAATAGAATGCGGACAAAATGCCAAACATGTGATGAATTAACATATATCAATTCACAGTGCATGTGACCTGCACCAATAGACCCAACCTTCCCTTATGTGTTCTACATGAATAATGATGTTGCAATGCAGAACAAGTACATGCTATAGCTCATGTCTGGCGATGATATCATCATCAATTCAATTGACCTTGAAGAAGACAACCATGGAAATGTACCATGTCATCAACATACAACCACTTTGCCTTTGCAACTTGTCCTGAAATTAGACATGCTAGTTGAAATATATGCCTACAACTATGATTCATAGGGTGGCTTGGTGAATGGTGCAGATGGAATACTCAAAGATTATACCAAAAAAAAAATTTGATGTCCTCTGGATTAATTTCCATGAGCCGCATAATGGCCACCGACAAGAAAACAAGTTAGCTTATCTATATAATTCAAACACTGCATGCGATTGGACACCTGTCTTACAAATATCAAAACCAGTATCAACATCGACAAAGACAAGTTAACTGAATATTCAAAAACAGTTTCCAATTAAAATTTCATGTGCACGTACAGTCCACAGATCACAAGGGCTAACACTTGATAGTGTTGAGTTCGACCCTGCTCAAATTCAAATACATGGACTTGTATACACGGTGTTGTCTCATGTCATAAGTATAGACTCCTTGTAATTTCTAAGCGCTCTTAAAAAAGATAACTTCAAGGTCAAGCATAAATTTGATACTGAGATGCAACTCCCTAGGACTAATGCAAAATGGCATCTACAATATGATTACCATTCCATACAAACAAACTCATCTGCATCAATTATCTCGCTTAACACATGCAACCTACATGCACATATGGATCATATACTCAATGAATATGACACAATGCAATCCGATATTCTATGCTTGCAGGAAACATACATGACATTATTCATGCAAAACAAGCAATTTCCAAATCACAATTGCATATCAAGTTATATTACACATGGAGTGATGATATTAGTGAAAAATCTTGTAACAATTTTGGAGCATATGCATTTCGAAGAAAACAATGTTGAGATGGTGATAGAAAAATTAATCTTCCATGAATAAGAAATTGTAATATTGAATCTCTATTTTTCCCTGCATACAACATTTCCCAACATACTGAATGTTTTTTCAAATGCATTACGACATGTACATCTGAACGAAACCATTATCATTCTAGGAGACTTCAATATTGACATGCTACAAAATAATGCTAGAAAAAAAGAATTGGAAAACTACATGTGCAATTACAGTCTCTTATTTCTTTTGGATAAGATAAACCATGTACAAAATGCACTTATTGACCATGTATGGTCAAATGTTCTCATTTCACAATACAACCTCTTTATCTTAGACACATACTAGTTTGATCATGATACAATTAGTATTGTACTTTAATTATCAAATATACATCAAACATATTACAAAATCATATTTATATATCTCAAAGCATATATGGATAACTTGTTGCAAAAAACCAAATTATTCAGCTAGAATCATCTATTCATTATTTGGGTTGGTTTTCATTGATGTCAACCCTTGAAGAAAGTCTGGTAGAAAAAAGGTTTTGGTAATGGACCCAAGTTTTTTTTTATGGATAATGGTATGAGATTTGATATATGTGCACGTAAGAATATTCTAGATGGATAGTACATGTCATGCCATTTTTAGTGGTATGTGGAACGTCACATAACTCCTCACGGTTAGAGAGTTATGGCCATGTGAAATTGGAGAACCCTCATGAGTCATATAGAAGCCCCAAAAGGTCAAAGTAGTCAAATTGGTTTAAGAGATTTTAGAAGGTAAATAATAAAGTGAAGTGATGACTGTACTATAAGTCAAAGTAAATACAAAATAAATTATTTAAATAATAAATCTAATGGATAAATTAATAAGTCGACAAGTGGTTAGAAGTGGGTTAACCCTAAAATAAGGAAAGTGGGTTAAGATGGTTAAAGGGTAACCCATTGAGGAAGCTACATGAAAGTATAAATAAGAGGCAAGGCTCTTTCATTTTAATCACACTTGATAATATTTAATATATACAGGTGACTAAGGTAACCAAAGGATTTCTAGGCCAAATTTCAGAGGGAAGGTGAAGTAAAGAAGGCCAAAATTCAAGGGAGTATAAATTATTTTGATGTTTCTTTCTAAGGTATGTTATTTACAGGTCATATCACCATTTTCGAAATAATGTTTTTTCTAGAATTTTTCAGACCATGAAATTGGGAGGCCATTGAGGAAGTATATCCAAGTAGCTGTGATACAAATTTTATCTCGTGGTTTGTTTTATTTTTGGAGTTACATGCCATGGAAAATAGGGTTTATGGCTAGTCCTGAAACTAGTCTAAAACATGTGTTTCAAGTAAAAAGGTCATGAATTATTCATAAAAGATCCAAATTCTGTAAGACCAAATGTATTTGTTAGATTACAGTATGCAGTATTCTTTGTACAATTTTCATATCCATACAATAAATATTCTGTGTGGGGCATGCTCTATAAGTTCGCTCTCTAGAATAAGCCAGAATTCAATAAGGTATGCCATTTTTGCTTTAACTCCTTTTATGAGAGGTTCCAAGTAGTGAAATATGGAGGAATTGCATAAAAGAAACCAAAGAACAATGTGTACCATTTTTCAGATCTTTATTCATTATAGGTACATATTTATGATTATTGCAAGTTAGGGTTTTTGACTAATCCAAAATTAGTCATGTGAGACTAAAGTAAAGTTTGATGAAAATGCGAGTCTCTTGTTGTTAAAAATAAGGAAGGTTTGCATGTATGTGATCATATACACCAAGTCTATTACAGAGTTACAAATCATATTTGGATGATGAAATTGATGAGGGATTTTGGTTGAGGTACATNTTGGGTACATGGTTGAGACAAGTAGTTCATGAGTTGGCACATACATGAGGTGTATAGTTGATGATGTTGGTACATATTGATGATTCATATTTTATATGTAATTGATGCATGTTTGGTACATATTTGGTGCATGGTTGATGCATTCATTGATGGTACATTTTGAGGAATAGGTTGGTGCATGGTTGATGCACTTGTTTATGGTACAAGTTGATTATAGGTTGTTTGGTACAGGTTGATGCATGATTGATGCACTTGTTTATAGTACATGTTGATTACAAGTTTATTGGTACAAGGTGTTACAGTGGTATATATCACAGTGAAAGTGTGAGAGTGGTTCCATCATTCTACTTCTACGTCTGAGCAGTTGGACGGGGCAAGGATAGGTGGTTGTAGCCACCTTCTGGTTGTAGCCAGAGAACATAGGGGGTTGTGGCCTCCTTCTACTTGTAGCTAGAGAATTGGGGAGTTGGATCTTCCCTCAGGTTGTAGTGTGAGAAACTAGGGGGTTGGAGCCTCCTTCCAGTTGTAGCTAGAAAACAAAGGAAGTTGGTGCTTCTAATTAATGTAATTCTTCAAGACATATAAAAAAAGTATTATGTGGTTTTCTCCCACTTTGGGTTTCCACATAAAAACACTGGTGTACTGTGTATGTGTATGATTGCTCATTTGTTCATTTTTTATTTACTCTGAAATTATTGGATGATGATTCTACATTGATATAACACTTGCATTTTATGGTGAAAAGGGATTAAATTTCTTTATTACTGATTCACCCCCCCTCTCAGTAATCCAACAATTGGTATCAGAGCAGGTTCCTTCAAAAATCAGTTTAACCACTGAAAGATAGATCATGGAGAGAAACAACATGTATAAAAATGGAATACCACAGTTTGATGGACATAAGTATGCATTTTGGAGTAGAAGGATGAAAACATATATATAGGCACAGAGATTTGAAATTTTGCAATCAGTTGTAGATGAATACAAAGAACCAACAGTTCCACTAACAAACGAAAGAGAAATAAAAATCGATCAAAACAATTCCAAAGCCACACATGCACTTCTGAATGGTCTTTTTGAATCGATATTCACCAAATTTATACATTGTAAATCCACTAAAGAGATTCAGGACAAAATTCAAAATATTTATCAATGAGATTCAAAAGTCAAAGAAACAAAGCTTCAAACTTACAAAGGTCAGTTCGAACAACTAAATATGAAGGAATATGAGAATATTGCAGCTTATTTCTTATGATTCGATGAAACAATAAATGAAATTATAGGATTGGGAGAAGAAATCAAAGAATCTGTAATTGTTCAAAAGGTATTAAGATCTCCTCCTATGAGATTTGACCCTAAGATATCAACACTAGAATAAACATCATATCTAGACTCAATAAGCATGGACGAACTACATGGAATCTTCACAGCATATGAAATGAGAACTAAACATGAAAATTCAGATATAAAAGAAGTAGCTTTCAAAGCATCCAAAAGGTCAAAGTAAAAGGGAAAGAAAAAGGGAAAAAAAACATAGAAATAGCAGTGACATCTCAGAAGATGATGAAGAAGTGGCAAACGTTGTCAGAAGATTGAACAAGGGAACCAACCGCAGATATAGAGGTAAGTTTCCTTTGATTTTCTTTAATTGTGATGGTACTGGTCATTTTTCTAACAAATTTTCTCATAAGAAAAATAAGAGGAATGATGAAGATTACTCAAATAACAAACAAACATATAAAGGCAAAGGAACCACAAAGAAAGTTTTCAAGAAAAAACGGATGCACCAAAGAAGACATCTCATCATCAGATGAAGATGAAGTCAGTGACAGTGAGACAGAAAGAGTTATATTCATGGTTGTAGAAGACTCTGACAAAGAAGACACAGAAGAAGAATATGAATATGTTGAAGAAGAATATGAAGAGGCAAAAGTTGACTACCGAGAAGAATTTTTGCATGCCATAGAAGTTATAAGAAGAGAAAAGAGGAAAAACAAGAATCTACAAGCGGAACTTGACATGAAAGAAGACACTCGATAACTAGAACAAATGATCACAAATTTGAAGGTTCAAATAGAAGAAGATAAAATAATTGAAGAAGCACTCAAAGAACATCTAGAGGAAAGACACAGGATCATTGAAAAATTAGAAGCAGAGATTTTCACATTAAGAAAGGATCTTCAAAAGAAAAATATGCAGAACAACTCAAAAGTTTTGTATGACATTATCAGCAATCAAAAAATTTATCATGACAAGTCCGGACTTTAATACAATTAGACAGAAAAGGGACCAAGCTGCAAAACAACAGAACAATAAACATATCCAAAAATATATGCAAAAACAATGAAAGGGGATAGGAATATCTACAAGGAAGATTACAAGGACACTCCTCCATCGAGAAGATTCATATTTCAGAATCAACAACCGACAGATAGGCCTCATGAAGAAGAAGGATTCATAAGAGAAACTCCTTTCAGAAGATCTTCAAATCCCAGGTATCAAACTATCTTTTTTGTTTTATGTTATGCATGTAATAATTTTGGGCATAAAGCTATGAATTGCAGAGCTAACATTAGGAACATAAACAACCTTGAAAGTTATACAGAAAAGGGTTATCCAAGAAGGCCTATTGAAACACAAATAAGAAGTTACAACAGGTTTGAATCATTGAGAACTGAAGTGGAATGCTATAAGTGTAAAAAATTTGGACACGTGGCCAAATATTTCAGAATGAGAGTTCCTCCTAGAGAACCACAACAGAACAACAACAGTCATAGACAGGAACATCAAAAGATAACATGGATAAGAAAGAAGAATTTGTTGATTAAGGTTGGTTGTCATTAATGTCAACCCTTGAAGAAAGACCCATAGCACAAAGTTTTGGGAAATGGACCCAATAGTGTTTGATGTAAATATGACTTATTATTGTC
>JZKD02S1729706.1:57112-82954 GCA_000966675.3 Picea glauca | reverse complement strand
GTGTACTGTTCATGTGTGTGATTGTTTATTTATTACTGCTCACTTTTGGATAATAATTCTACATTGATATAACATTTGAAGAAAAAGGATTATAATTACGTTATTACTGATTCACACCCCCTCTCAGTAATCCAACAGAATTAGTATAGCAATGAAGAATGCACACTCGCTCTACAAGCTAAGGAGAAGAAATGTGGTTGGTATGTTGACAATGGTTGTTCAAAACACATGAAAAATGATAAAGACAAGTTTCTTACATTAATAAAGGAAAGAGATGGATCAGTCTCCTTCAGAAATGATGATTCAACTAAAATCATTGGAAAAGGCACAGTCAAAATTGGAAACAAGAATACCAAGGTAGAAAATGTTCTATTAGTAGAAGATATGAAACATAATATTTTAAGTGTGAGTCAAATTTGTGACCAAGGTCATAAAGTTACTTTTGATTCATAAAAGTGCGAGATAAGAAAAGAAGTTTCAGGAAAATTGATTGCAACAGCTACAAGAACTTCAAGCAACATATATGTACTAAGTGAAATTGGAAATCAAAAGTGTTTTCTAGGAAAGGAAGATGAAAGTTGGCTATAGCACAAAAGAATGGGTCACATACACTTTGATAACCTTTTCAAAGTCAACAAAAAGGAAGCAGTTAGAGAAATGCCCTAGATTACAAAACCAACCAACACTTTATGCAACCAATGTCAACAATGAAAGCAAACAAAGACCAGGTTTAAATCAAAAGAATATTCAACGACAAGACCACTAGAAATTATGCATATTAATCTAGTTGGACCAACTACAATGAAGGGTTTAAAAGGTGAGAAATACTTTATGTTAATAGTTAATGATTATCCAAAAATGACTGCAGTTTTCTTTCTCAGGAATATGTTAGAAGATTTTGAAAACTTCAAGGTCTACAAGGAATTGGTTGAAAATGAAATGGATTAAAAAATCAAATGTTTGAGATCTGATAATGGAGGAGAGTTCACTTCAAAGGAATTTATGGACTACTATAGCAAGCATGGAATAAAAAGGAAATTCTTTGTTACTAGGACACCTCAACAAAATGGAGTTGTTTAAAGAAAGAACAAGATAGTACATGAAATGGCTCGAACAATGTTAATGGATTCCAAATTGACAGATATTTTTTGGACACATGCAGTGCATACAATGGCTCACATTCAAAACAGACTAATGCTCAGAAAAAGAAAAAAACTAACAAAACTCCCTACGAGCTATGGAAAGGAAGACCAACAAATGTGAAGAACTTCAGAGTATTTGGAAGCAAATGCTACATCAAAAGAGAATATGGAAGAATGGGAAAGTTTGACTCTTGTGTGGATAAAGGAGTACTTGTTGGTTACTCAAGTACAAGGAAAACATACAAGTGTTACAATCTGAGGTTGAACAAAGTTATGGAAAGAATCAATGTAACAATTAATGAAACAGGTGGACGAGAATTAAAGGAAGAAGAAAATGAATCAATGGAACAAATTTATAAAGAAGAAGCAGAAGATGAAGAAGAAGTAGAAAGGGAAGATGAACAGGATCAAACAGAAGTAGAAGAGAAATCTCAGCAAGTGCCTCCAAAGTGTTAGGATATTTAGACACTTAGGAGTTAGTTAAGATCTACTTGGTCTAATGTGTCGTTAGGTAAAAGTGTGTTTCTTAGTGTGTTTATTTAGTATGCATTAGTATGCATTTGTAGTTAGGAAATCTGACGGTCATGATATGTTCCCGACATAGAGTGATCTGACGGTTCATACTCTCTTCGATCTTAACGACCATTGATCTATGGATTAACACTCGATTGGTCCATGATCTCTATTTAAAGAGAATGGGGGGTCATTTTTCGATGATCGATTGTGAGAAACTCTCTTGTAAAATATCTCTGTAATCTTTTTCTTTTGCATTAATAAACTACTCCAAGTGGCCACATTGGTTGGGGCCGTGGATGTTTCCCCGTAGGGGTTTTACCACATCAAAATATCGGTGTGTTGATATTTTATCTGGTTGTGTGAGTGTTTACTAAAGGTTTTCTTCCTCTACTGGAATACCTGTGTTGTCGAACATGGTATCAGATCCTGTCTAAAGACCTACTCATGTTGTAGATCGAGACCGTGAAGGCGAGTTGTCTCATCTCCATTTTATGTTATTTTCATACATTTATGGGCTTATAGGACTATTCCATTGCATCTGTAGCAGTCTTTTCAGTTGGGAAGACTTTTTTTTTCACTCGAAAAGGTTTTTGTTTTCCCAAGATACGACCATTTCATTCAGATCCGGAGGTATAAAGCCTTAATATGCATTTTTTAAATTTTTGTAGAGTATTATTTTGGTTTTATATTATTTGTTTCCGAGTTTTTATTATTTTAGATATGCGTATGCTATTTTCCTCGTGCCCTGTGTGATCTCGACAAATTCAAAAACATATAGGAAAACGTGCATCTTCCGAGTAAGCTAACCGAGATCTAACCCTTGTCATCGAGAAGTGATTTTTTTCTTGTGTTGAAAGAGTTTTTTTAACACGCTCTTCAAGGCCATATTCCACGATAAAAACTACAACCACAACAACAACAACAACCTCAATCCTCTTGCGAAACAATACAATATGTTTTGCTATACCAATTGGTTAAAAATTGTCTTATTAAGTAAGAGGTCTTGAGTTCAAGTCTTTCTTTTGTTACTTTTTTTTGAAAAAGTTCATGCTAAAATTGTAAAGTGTATTTCACTTCAAGTATAAAAGTGAATCATTAGAACTTTAATATTTTATTTAGAGTTATTTATTTTGCAGGAAGTAAGATCATTGTAAAAGTGATCCCCACTTCTCTTTATAAATGTGGGTCACTTCATAAAGCAACTTACACCACCACGTGGTCCTTTGGTTACCGTTTATGCATTCTTTTTAAAAATAGCTTAACTCTTACATCCAAAGTCTGTTTTCAGTGTCGTTTTTTTTAAACCGCCCAAATTTTCAAGATCTTTTCATCCAGAACATTAGTTTTAGTTTTTAAATCCATATTATCTATATATTTAATATGGCTTCTTCCAATAATCTTTTGCTTACTGACACCGACTACTTTCAATGAAAATATCATATGGAAGATATATTAATAAGTAAAGGTTTGTACCAGATTACCTTGGAAAAGGAAAAAGCACCCATTGATGATGATAAAAAATTCAAATGGGATAATAGGAGTGATGACGCACGTGGACTAATCAGAATGTCCATCTCTCTTGATTTAAGGTTCCACCTTAAATAAGCTTAGTATAATATTGAATCTTTGTTTGGTAAACTCAATATTATTCTAGCACAACAATTAGAAAATCAAGTACCGACCTTAAGTCCAAGTGATTTTTCTTGCCTTGGAGACTATCTATCTAAGTTTAAAACACTCAAAATTTTATGTGAAGAATGTGAGATAAAAATGGAGGAAGAGTGTTGCATCTATCTTATTCTTTATAAGCTAGGTAGTGCATATTTTGTGTGTGTATCTAACTTTTATACCATGAGAGAGGCTCTACAGAAATCTTATCAAAAACCCACTCTTGATTCCTTTTGTGCTTCTTTGATTAGAGAGGAAAATAATCTTGTACAACTTGGAGTGATCAACACTGTAGGTACCTCCATCAAATCCTTAGTTTCCCAACAGAAAGATAAACCCAAGTATCCCAAGAAGAAACATCCTCGCTACAACAAGAAACAACATAAGGGTCCCAAACACGCTCTTACAACTTCATCTCCTAATGGTGACAAAGGAGAAAAATATAAAATAAGAAGACTGACAGACATTGCAATATTTATGATAAATATGGTCATGATGAGTCCAAATGTTTCAAGAAGATGGAAGCTTTAGAAGAAGCGATGACGAAGCACAACATAAGTGTTGATTCTACTTCTTCTTCTTCTTCTCATGGACATGCACTTTCTGCTTATGGTTTCTTCTTCAATGCATCTTCTACTTCTTCTTCTGATGAGTGGCTTATTGATTCTAGAACATCTTATCATATGGCTAAGGATAAAGACATATTTTCTACTCTAAATGGATGTAACACCAAGAAAATATTTGTTAGTGATGATAGATCTCTTAGTTTTGTAGTATCTGGAATAGTTCAAGTAGATAATGGCCATTTCAATGATGTATTATGTGTTCCAAGTATTTCTTGTAACCTTCTATCAGTATATCAAATCACTCATTCAGGTGAAGGTAAAACCGTAGAGTTTTCATCTCACCAAGATGTAATCAAGAATATAAAAGATCCTAATCATGTTCTTGCAACTGGAATTGTTGATGATATTACCAGGTTGTATAAGTTTGAAAACTTTGGGTCATCATCTTTTTCATCAGTTTTTGTTGCTCATAGAGATGACTTGAGAAAAATTTGGCATGAGCAGTTTGGTCATCTAAGCTATCGCTCATTGCAACAACTATGTATTCAACAGATGGTGACTGATCTTCCTCCTGTTTCATGTAGAGATGGTGTTTGTGTTGGTTGTGTTCTTGGAAAACATAATCGGAATAGTTTTGACAAACGTGCCTCTTGGCATGCCTCGGGCCCTTTTCAACTTGTTCATAGTGATTTATGTGGTCCACTTTATTCTCCTTCTTTTTATGGGTGCAAGTATTTTTTAAATTTCATTGATGATTTTTCCAGACGTACTTGGGTTTACTTCTTAAAAATTAAGAGTGAAGTTTTTGGCCTACAAGGCCCTTGTAGAAAAGAAATATGGACATCAAATTCAAAAGTTACGAATAGATAATGGAGGCGAATATGTGAACAATAATTTTACAAGTCACTGCACTACACAGGGAATCCAAAAGCAACACACTGTTCCATATACACTACAAAAAAATGGTGTTACTGAGAGAAAGAACCGCACATTAAAAGAAATGGCTAATTGTGTGATACAATCTAAGGGATTAAGTCTAAATTATTGGGCGGAAGCAATCCACTGTGAAAATTACATATTCAATTGCACTCCCACAAAGGCTCTTAAAAATATAACATTGGAAGAAGCTTGGAATAAAATTAAACCAGATGTAACTCACTTCCATGTATTTGGTATTATAGCATGAGCTCACATTCCTGATGAAAAAAGGAAAGCATTGCAGCCTAAAAGTGAGAAGTGTATATTTGTTGGTTATTCTAAATATGTCAAAGGTTATAGACTTCTTCAACCACATTGTAATGAAAGTATTATTGGAAGAGATGTTAAATTTGATAAAATATCTTGGTCTACAAGCCTAATTTGATGATTGTGCCTTCTTCGATCTGCGAGCCATCTTCAATGTTTGTGCCTTATTTTGTTCTTATTCTAGTTTCTTCTTCAAATGATGACAGCGAGGATGAAAATCCACCTCCTCCTGCTCACCTTCCTCTAGATGAGTCCTTTGAACCTAAACCAGCACCAGTTCCACCGCTTCCTAGATGGGTCTGTTCAACACGAGAAGTAGTTTGTGGTCTTGTCGATGATCCTTCAGATCAGTGTCGAACACATTCATAGTTCCAGTGATCCTCTTCTATGTTGGCTCAAGTTTCAGAGACTCATGATCCAGAGACATTTGCAGAAGCTTCAGGTCATCCAGATTGGGATACAACAATGAATGAAGAGTATTGTTCTTTAATAGAAAACGATACTTGGGATCTTGTAGCTCTTCCAAAAGGATGAAAACTTGTCAGATGTAAATGGGTCGAAAAAACTAAGTATGCATCAGATGGAAATGTTGAAAGAGACAAGGCTCGGTTAGTTTCCAAAGGATTTTCCCAAGTTGAAGGAATTGACTATAATGAAACCTTTTCCATTGTAGCCAAAATGAATTCCATATGCCTTTTTCTTGCTCTTGCTACCTCACATAAATGGGAGTTCCATCAGATGGATGTTAAATTTTCCTTCTTGCATGGAGATTTGCAAGAATAAATCTACATGGAACAACCTCCTAGCTATGTCCAAAATGACTCTAGCCTTTTTTGTCACCTTAAGAAATCTCTTTATGGTATTAAGAAAGCTCCCCGAGCTTGGTATTCCAAAATCGACAACTTTCTTATTGACACCAGATTCTCTAGATTCCATTATGTTCCTAATGTCTATACCAAGAAAGTAGGAATCCATCTTACAATCCTTGTCCTTTATGTTGATGACCTTATCCTTACTAATAGTGACTCAAAAATTTTAAACCATGTGAAAACTAACCTTAAGAAGAAATTTGAAATGACAGACTTAGGATTTTTGCACTATTTCCTTGGCCTCCAAGTTTTGCAAACCAATGAAGGAATTTTTCTTTCCCAGTCTAAGTATGCTTGTGACCTTCTTCATCGCTTTCACATGGATGATTAAACCATCCCCTTGTCCCTTCCAGTCTGGAGTCAAGCATACCGCCACCTGTACTTCTTCTGAAGTTGATGCCACCCTATACCATCAGTTAGTTGGTAGCCTCTTATACTTGACTCATACCCATCCTGTTCTTTCCTTTGTTGTTGGTCTTGTTTCCCAGTATATGCAAAACACCCGTGAAAACCATTGGAAAGAAACTAAAAGGATACTTCACTATGTTCATGGTACAATTCAATTCAGGATACATTACATTTCAGGGGGGACTCCTTTATTGGTTGGTTTCACTGATTCAGATTGGGCCGATGACCCTGATGATTAGAAGTCTACTTCAGGTTATGTTTTCAACCTTGGTTTAGGACCTGTCACTTGGGCCTGTAAGAAACAACAAGCTATTAAACTTTCTTCAGCAGAAGCAGAGTACCGAGCAGCAGTAAATGCCAGTCAAGAAGCCTTGTGGCTTCAATAAATCCTTTCATAGTTTTGATTCCAACAACAACATCCGACCATCCTTTGGTGTAACAATCAGAGTGTCGTCAAGCTCGCCAAGGACCCATTTCAACATCAATGTAGTAAACACATCGAGCTACACATGTACTTCATTAGAAATCTCATTCATGATCAAGTTATTGAAGCGCTCTTTTACCCTACAGAAGATCAAGTTGCATAAATTATCACAGTCTTTTACAAAGGCGAAGTTTTCCAAACTTCGATCTATGTTAGGAGTTCAAGAAGTTGTCATTAAGGGGGATAGTCTCTGATGCCTCCTTCCTTCTCCTATTGTGTCAACATTATAAATACTTCAATCCTCTCCCAAGGTTTTCTTAAGGGGGTATGTTAGGATATTTAGACACTTAGGAGTTACTTAAGATCTACTTGGTCTGATGTGTCATTAGGTAAAAGTATGTTTCTTAGTGTGTTTCTTTAGTATGCATTAGTATGCATTTGTAGTTAGGAAATTTGATGGTCATGATATGTGCCCGACATAGTGTGATCTGACGGTTCATACTCTCCTCTATCTTCACGACCATTGATCTATGGCTTAAAACCCGATTGGTCCATGATATCTATTTAAATAGCATGGAGGGTCATTTTCCGATGATCCCACCACATAGAGGATTTTCCTTGAATATGGTAAGCTCAAATTCTATCCTCTACATTTGATGGGTAATAATGTAGCTGGAAATATTTCCTCATTCCCAACAACCAAGATTCATCCTCTTCTCCTTTCATGTGCTCTCCATCAAATAATGGTGGCTTGAGCTTCTTGATCCCTCCTGGAAACACATATGGCACATATATTCTCTTTTCATGTTTAACATGGGACACACTTGGGCCTCTCATAGACCCTGATCTTTCATGGTTTCTCCTGGTTCAGTGTCCCAATGAGTGGTGATATTGTTGAGGCCATATACTAACACTCCTTGACTGGATGGACCCTATGGAATCCTCCCTTCTATCATAATACTTAGATGTTGCTACCTTCCCTACACTATTTTATTGTTTTGTTTCAGATTCCTTGTTGATTTTTTCTTGTAATATGTTCAGATTTTGTAGCATCTCTTCTTGATCTCTCATTATCCTCTCATTATCTGCTTGATATATTTGTACTTCCTTAATTGCAAGCTTCTCATAGTTTTGACCAACTTTGTTGGCCCCACTCGACTCCTATGCTTATTTGAATTAGTCTCTACATTTTCCATGCTAACATGGATCCCTTTCACCTCCTCCTCTTGGGTGAAATAACCCTGAGCATCGTCTAGATATTTGGTCCTCATACCACACCTATTTTTATCTATCTAAAGCCTATTGTGAAAAATGTGTAGCCATAAAATAAATTATATTAGAATATAAGAATTTAACATCATTTTTCCTTATTAATCCCTTATACATATTATTTCTACTTCCTTGAGAAATTATATGCTCCAATCATAAATATGAATGAATAGGATGATTTTTCTCATTAACAATTTGCAGACAACTATTTTCTTTCTTAATTTTGTGCTCTGAGCATAAATTTATGCCCTTTTAAGTTTCCTGGGAATTTCCTTAGGATGACATCACCAAGTCTGCATGGCATCCATGTGTACCTACTTTGTACATTGCAATTGATGTCACTGATCCAATGGAAACCATGTGGATCTATCCTATACCTTTGAGCTAACGTGAGCTATTCCAAGGCTTCACCTTTCAAGATGTCAAAATTAAAACTTTTCCAAGGATTTTCTAAAGCTCGCAGCCCACAATACTATAGCTCTCGCGCTATCATGACTTTCCCATCAGGGTGGCAACACTAACATAACAATGAATCCCTTCGTGGTCCACAACCCGCAACGCTGTTGGACTCTCTGTGCTCACCATACTCTATCATTTCCAAAATACAAAGGCCATAAGACTGTTGGAACCAACCGCTTGAGAAAACTCCATTATGAGGTAAAATTAACGCTTTGCAAGGGATTTTTCGATGTCCGCTACCTGCAATAGTATCATACATTTCCCATTAGAAAGGCATATTACTATTCTTCACAATTATTTATGAAGCTCATATCCCATAAGACTATCGGCTCGCACGTATCATAATTTTCACATCTAGTGGTTGTTGGTTTATGAAAAAGGTACAAATATCCTCCTTATTCCCATAGTTCATGATACAATCTTGATTGAATTTTCTGTTAATTAGGGATAAATAGGATAGAAAATGATTAATATGTCTTCTAGTGATATTATTGAATTTATGTTTAATAGATTCTAAAATACGATTGGAATTGTTTGATTCTGTTACAGGATTGCATAAATATTGTCAAAACCGAAATAGCAAAGGAAATCTTGAAGATGCGTGAGTTATTGGAGGTTAAGGACTTTTGGCACAAAGAGGTTTTAAAGATGATTTGATTTTCTATATTATAACTTTATAATAGTAAAGAAATCCTAAGGATCTTCCCATCCTCAGGATGGCTTGATTTACTCAGGTTATTGTATATATAGAGGATAATACATCCTGGAAGATAATCTAAGAATTGTGTTCAAGTATTCAGACTCAGAGTTACTCTGTGCAAACCGTTTTTGTGAATGATGTACTAGTTATGAAGTTAATAAAATATTTGATCATTTTCACCTTTTTTACATACTGAGTTTCTAGTAGCAGTGCTTCTAAAGACCAAGGGCCTAGTCTAAAGGAGCTACTATTTTAGTTGTAATTGTATCAGTTTGATTCTCATTTTATGATTCAAATGTCTTTTACAATAGTTAAGATGAATGCATAAGCGTGTTAATGATTTCATATTGTTTTGCACACAGAAGATAGACATTTCTCTTGAGTGTTAATGATTGTTGATTCCAATTTTCATTACTAAGGTTTGTTGCTTGATAGTTCCTCATGTTTTCACATGCGTTGTTCCTTTTACTTAGATTCGCATTTGTTGTTCCTTTCAAATAGATTACATTTTTCGTTCCTTTCAGTTAAAGTTACAATTTCCGTTCCTTTCCATTCAGTTATAGTTGTTGTCCCTTTTGATTAGATTACAGTTGTTGTTTCTTTCCATTAGATTAAATTTCTATTTCCTTTCCATCAATTAGATTCATAGTTAAAAGTTAATTCTGCAAGTCTTTTACTTAGATTCAATCATTGCTTCTTAGTTAAATGAATTCAACAGATTAGCTAGTTCCTTTTCATTTCACAACATGTTAGTAATCAGATTTCAATTCTGTTAAACAAGATCTTAGTCTTAGAATATTTAAATGAACATTTGAGGAACTTGATTGTGGATAAACTCAGGTTTACTTTAGCTACACGATTTTAGCCTCTACAAGCTATCTGCATAGACTTTGTTGATGTTCTTGATATACAAGACAAATCCTCGGGTTAATAAATTAATTTTAAACTAAGGTTGTTTTTAGGACATCTTTAGAGCCCAAAATGTTTGCACCGCTGCTGGGGAGAATGTCAAAGGTAGCATAGATTGTGTCTCTGGAGGATGAGGTATTGAAGACGGAAGGTAAAAACCTATGCAGGTAATAAGTAATATGCTTATGCCAACGCCTACCTCTAGTTGACTCATTAAGAGGTTGCATAGGTGTTTCTTTTTTAATTTCTTTTTGCGTGAAGTGTTTATGACTAAGAAGAAAGATCTTGAAAAACCAAAACCCCCACCAAAAATACCAAATCCCAGGGCCCAATGCTCCTTGGGAGAAGCACTTTCATAGACAACATCATTCAAAAATCTGAATATCAAGCTTTGGTTGGACCTAGGAAAGGATATACCCGAATCCCTCAAGTAGCAGTCTCACCAACTGCAACCCACACTGATATTCACAACAAAATTGAAGGGATTGAGCAAAGCTTTCAGAGCACATATCTTCCACCCCTCAACCCTTTAGAAGAGGGAAATTATCGTAATCTGGAGGAAGGAGAAGGAGAAACCAACGGGGTTTCCAAGGTAGACCCATCACCACCCCCTTATCCTAAATATCTTGTGAAATAAGAAGGTATACCTAAAATCCCAAACAGAGGGAGTGAAACCAAATCCACTAGAGGATCAAATAATCAACCACCTCGAATAGAACACCTGAATCAAGAAATTTCTGAAGATTTTTGGCACATTTTTTATCAAATGGCACAACCAAATCAACAACATCCCCAGACTTCCACATTGGAATATCCGATAGTTGATCCAATTGCCAATGCCCCCATGAAGAAAATCCCCCTACAAAACCTACCAACCTTCCATGGATTGATCTCAGAAGACCCAGACGCATTCTTATTTGAGTTTGATGTCCTATGTAGAGGGTATGATTACACCTCTGAACCCCAAAAATTAAAATTTTTCCCCTCCACTTTGAAAGGAGAAACTCTACGTTGGTTTATGGGATTAGGGGGAAAAACTATAAACTCATGGGATGAGATGAAACATGCCTTTTTGAAAAAATATCAGGATTATTGTAGAACCAAAGACCTTAAAGATGAAATCTTTCAAATGACTACTAAAGAAAATGAATCATTAGAAGAATATGTTGAGAGATTTCAATATAATTTACAAAGATTACCCTATGGTACATTACCAGGTGAAGTACTTAAGGAAACTCTAATTAAAGGTATGAAGGATCAATGGGTAGAAACACTGAATCTAATCGGGAAGTATGACATTTATCAAGAAACTTATGATAAAACCATTCAATTATGTATCAGGTGCACACGGGGAAGCATGTGGACCAAATAAAGAATGCGGACTTCCCTCACCAGAAATAGAAATACTACCAGTGGGGGTGTTACGCAAACTGAAGTTGGTAATCTCTTAGAAAATTTCAAAAAAATATTTTGACACTCTGACTACACAATTGGATGTATTGCAGGCCAAACATAAAAAAACAGAAGCATGACAGACTTTGGCCATATTTTGCCACAGATGTAGAAGAAAACATGGTCCAAGAGATTGTCCTTTGGATGTGGTTCAGGTTTGCGCTATCTGCGCCAAGGATCATGACACGAAGCAATGCCCATCGCTCCCTGGACTAAAATATGTCTTCAGAGAAGTGGAAGAAGAGATAGAACCATTATATCTAATGGATCAGCGTGTCAATGGTAGACTCGACCTCCAAATACACTACAGGACCCTTCCTCTTTCTTTTCTGGGCAATATAATTAGCAACAAAATTTTGGTAACGCATGGCAGGGTCAGTCGTTTACTAATCAGAACTGGCAACCCCACCAATACCCACCTACAAATCCCACTTGTCCAAGCCAGCCCACTGCAAATCCTGTCTGGCAGAATCAACCAACTGCAAATTCTACCTAGCCTAACTCGCAATACCCCACCCCATCCTAGAAAAACTCAAACAATCCCTACCCTTCTCAGTGGCCCAACACGACTGCCCAAAATCCAAATTGGAACCAGAATTGGCAGCACCCCATGGGGATAAACAATCAACCCATGGGGATACCCCCTCAAACCCAACCCACATTGCAAGCTCCACTCCAATTGCCCCAAAACCCTCAATCGCAAGTGTTCCCCCAACTACTAGCCCAAACTCACCCAAATCCAAATAAAAGACCGACTCAACTTGTCCAGATTATGGAGAATGGGGAAGGGGAAACTAACTCGGTAGGGTGCAGTGAAATTCGGTTGAGATTGGGAAGTATAATATCTCCTGAAGAAAATAACGTTTCCCAAGATAAGGAGAATGAAAAACAACCACCAATAACACCCTCGATTATGGTAATAATGGAAGAAATTGAGCAGGGGGGAAACATAGTCGAATCACAGGGCCCTGATAAGGATCCAACTCTTTCTTCTCCGTTCCCCAAAATATTGATGATAGAAAAACTTGTCGTATATCCCAACTTCGACATTATAGGGGAACTCAATAATTTATATGTCAAGACTCCACTCCTGCATGCCCTACAAGATATTCCAATTTATGTGAAAACAATCAAGAAACTATGTGGGAGGAAGCCTGTTAGGAAAATAAAAAATTCATCATCAACAGTTCACGTAGTAGGAGCCTTGTCTGATCTAATTCTTGGAAGACAAGAACCAATCAAATATGCAGATCCATGGAATCCCATAGTAACAGTTCAGATCCAGGGCTGTTCTTTTCCAAATACACTAGTTGATTTTGGAGCGACCAATATCCTCACTATGGAAACTTGCAATACCCTGGGTTTTGACTCCTTTAAAGCCACCCCAATAATGTTACAATTGGCAAATCGATTGGTGGTTCGACTAGTTGGCACATTACATGATATAACAATCCCAGCCGACTCTTGGGAATATCCGATGGATTTCCTCATCATCAACCCAAGAAGTGGACTTGAAGGGCATCCATTGATACTGGGAAGACCATGGCTCGCAACAGCCGATGCATACATAGGATGTCGAACGGGTAATATGACAATTGCTAGAGGAAGTGTCACAAAGAATCTCATCTTATATCCTCCTTCCAAGCCAATCCTGACTTTCATATATTCACAATTGCCACCACCACGATATCCAAAAAAGGATTTACGAGCCCCTCTTACACTGGAAGAATCCCTTAGGCTTAAAAACTAGCTAGAGGACGGTGTAATCAGTGGGTTTATTAATAACCCAACCACCATGGGTAACCCAACATGCCAGATGCTCCAAGTTGTTCTATACTGTGAAGCACAGGGAGACCCGCTGGAAGATTTAATGGAACAAAAAATCCCAACTACAATTGTTCATAACAACAAATCCATTGAGATTGCACTAGGGAGGTCTCTGAACATCAATGCCAATTTAGATGAGCAATAACAACAAAAACTAATTCAAGTCTTCTCTAAATACTAGCAATCTTTTGCATGGGAGTATTTTGATATGAAAGGTATTGATCCGCAACTCTACACACACCACATTTATATTGAGAAAGATGCTCGACCTATCCAATAGCCATAGAGAAGACTGAATCCCCATCTCAGGGATATTGTTAGGGAATAATTACAAAAGATGTTGGATGTAGATTTTATATATCCTATCTCAGATAGTCGATGGGTTTCCCCATTAGTGATTGTCCCAAAGAAAAATGGGAAATGGTGAATCTGTGTTGAGTACAAGGAACTTAACAAATCCACTCAAAAGGATCATTTCCCCTTACCTTTCATCGATTAGGTACTTGATACTTTGGCAGGATATAAATTATTTTCCTTCCTAGACAGTTTTAGTGGCTACAATCAGATCCAGATTGCCCTAGAAGATCAAGATAAAACTACATTCACATGCCCCTGGGGTGCCTTTGCATACATAGTATTTCCCTTTGGACTATGTAACACTCTAGCCACATTCCAAAGGGCCATCATGATCATATTCAGTGACCTGGTCAGCGAAGGCCTTGAAGTTTATATGGATGATTTCACTTCTTATGGAGACGACTTCGATCAAGCACTAAATAATTTGGAGAAGGTACTAGAATGGTGTATTTCTACCACGTTATGTTTAAGCCATGAAAAATGTCACATGATGATGACAGAAGGTGTGGTACTAGGGAATTATATCTCTGTAGATGGAATTAGAGTAGATCCAGCAAAATTAGAGGTAATCCTTAATCTACCTACACCACACACACAAACTGAGGTATGTAGTTTCCTTAGCGCTTCTGGATACTATCGTAGATTTATGGAAAATTTTGCAAGAACCACTGCACCTTTACATTCTTTTAATAGTAATGTGGAGTTTCAGTGGTTTGAGAAGTGTGATGTGGCATTTGCAGAACTTAAGAAGTTGATCTTGACAGCACTGGTGTTGAGGGGACCAAATTGGAAAATACCATTTCACATCTCCACCGATGCATCAGATATTGCTATAGGCACTGTCCTTGGACAAGAAGAAGACAAGAAACCCTACGCTATTTATTTCATTAGAAAGAATCTCACTCTAGCTGAACTTAATTATATAGTAACAGAAAAACAATTCTTAGTTGTTATACACGCGATCAATAAATTTTGTCATTATATAACAGGCTATTCAGTTATTATGTATACTGATCATTCTACTATTAGATATCTAGCTAATAAACCAATTAATAATGGATGGGTCAGTCAGTGGTTATTACTATTGCGGAAATTTGACATCACCATCAAAGATCGACCCGGGAGAGAAAATCTTGTCGCAAACTTCCTGTCCCGCATACCCAAAACAAATGACTCCTTAACAGTCGAAGATCAATTTCCATATGAGCATCTGTTTTTTGTTACCACAAAGGCACCTTGGTACACTGATGTGGAAAATTATCTGGCAACGAAAATATTATCGACACATCTATCATTAAGGGAAATAAAACTAATTGTCCAGCATAGCGCACGATTCACTTGGATTAGTGGATATCTCTTCCACACAGGAGATGATCTCCAGATCCGCAGATGCGTACGAGATGATGAAATTTATGACATACTGAAGGCAAGACATGATGAGCCCTGTGGTGGGCATTTTTCAGACCGTAGGACTGGACACAAAATTTTATAGATGGGCTAATATTGGCCCTCAATATTTAGAGATGCGAAGAAATACGTCCAAACCTACAACAGTTGTCAGCGGATGGGAAAACCGGGATAGGCTGATGAAATTCTCTTAAAATCACAAATAGTCGCATAAACATTTGAGAGATGGGCACTAGACTTCATTGGCCCCTTCAATCCAAAGTCAAATCAGAAGGCCTACATTCTAGTGGCAACGGACTACATGACCAAATGGGTAGAGGCAGAAGCCCTACCAAATGCAATAGAAGAGGTAGTCATCAAATTCCTTTTCAAATTATTTGTATGCTATGGACTACCGAGGGAAGTAATCATTGATGGGGAGTCACAATTTACAACCCATAGAATCACCACCACCCTAGAAAATTATCATATTAAGCACAGGGTTACTTCTCCATACCACCCACAGAAAAACAGGAAAGTAAAAAGAAAAAATAAGGTCCTGGAGGCAATCTTGACAAAGACTGTCTCAACAAACCGACAGAATTGGGCTACTGAGCTCCCAAATGCCTTATGGGCTTATCACACAACATGGAGTAACACCAGCGACTACTCTCCTTATCATCTATTCTATAGTGAATAACCCATCTTCCCAATCGAGTTTGAAATCAAGACGCTAAGGATGGCCCAGGAAATTGGATTGGATCTAACAGAAGCACATAAACATTGCCTTCAACAACTCAATGAATTGGATGAAGCACACCTATCTGTTTTGGAGCACACAACTGTTATTCAACAACAGAGAGAAACCTGGCATGACAATCATATCAAGAAGAAATCATTCAAGAAGGGTGATTGGGCGCTTCTCTATGACTCCAGATTTCAGAATTTTTTGGGAAAATTACAGACACGGTGGTTGGGACCATATGAAATTGAGGAAGTCCATGATAATGGCACGGTCACTTTAAGCACCATTGATGGGTCTAGATCTCCATTTCTAGTTAATGGGCATCGGATACTACTTTACCATCATCCGCCTTCAAAAGAATCTTTCTACCAGGAATTAAGTAAGGATCCTATCGTTCAAATTTTGGCTGGCTGGGAAGGTAACCCAGCCACCCCAACTCCATAAATGATGAATTTTGTTGACACTTTACTTACTATATATAGATTTTGTAGATTTCATTAAGTGTTAGTTTTTTCTTTTTCTTTTCATTTTTTTGAGAAATAGAGAGGATAATTGTAATCAACACAATTAGCACTCTTTTATGTTCCACACTCTTTCTTTATCTTATCGTGAGGACCCAGTCTTTCACAGAAAAATGAACATGTCATGCTCCGCAATAGTAATCGGGAAACCATAATGAACTCATGACATCAACAAACCATCCAATACTCGATTCTGAAATAAACTAAACCATAATAATTGAATGAATTTAGTTGATGACTAATCAACCTTAGATTCAACAAAAAAGGATTTCCATGGGAAGTTTCCAAAATTACCCATTCAGATGGTTAAAAATTAACAGTTGTTAGTCCCTTCATGCGATTTATGTTCCTTTAAGTATCGTTGTTGTTAATTTGAAAGGAACAAAGGAACAATTGTTGTTCCTTCTCGCAATTGTTGTTCCTTTGAGTATTGTTGTTGTTCATTTGAAAAGAACAATCGTTGTTCCTTCGCATGAATTGTTGTCCTTTGAAAGGAACAACTACTTCCCCTTTTGCATTATTCCTTATTGTCATTCCCTTCGTGCAATTGTTGTCATTCCTTTCCTTCATTGTTGTTAAAATGCTAACCATTCCTTTGGGGTACGACTTTCATTAAATAATTTTCACGCATTATTTCTAAGTATCATTGCAACAATCTGTCATTATTTTGTGGCCTATCTCTCATACCTTATCAAATTGTTTTTGGATTAATTTCTTGAAATATCTTAAAACTTGTTCATAACCAGTAACCACCATAATTCGTTTCCTTTTCCTATATACATACAATATACTTAAATGATAATTTTCCCTCATATTATAATAAGGAGTCTTCATCATACTTGTACTTGGCATCCTTACACTTCCTTATGCCATCCCTTACTCTTAAGGAGTACATGGGCCTCCCTTAATAGAGTCCAATTAAAAAAAAGAAAAAAAGAAGAAGAAGAAAACAAATAAATATAAATAATGAGATTCTCCCACAAATAATAGGGGGTCTCATCACGAGCCAACCTACCATGATCATAGGATAATAATGTAAGTGACATTCCCACTATGGCTACCACACTAGGGCAATGCTCTTTGACATTATGTTTGTCAAAGGACAAGGGGTCTCATCACGAGTTGGCTTGTTCACTTAAGTTACAATCTAGTGAGTGGCATTATCATCATCTGGTTACCAAACCAGGAGAGTGGTCTTGTCGGGAAAAGACGATTTAAATATTTATTAAGGATATGGGCTCATCTCTAGGTTAAACGACAACCCTGTCGAGGCTATGGATGTCTGTTGGCAGCAGTGGCTCTGCCTGTGGTATGGAATTTTATCTTAAAAAACACCAAGTTTTTGTGTGTCTCTAGATTTCGTTTACTCAATAATGAGGCTATCATTTCGGTTATATTCAATAAACATGGGAAAAGTAACGACATTAGGATAAGTGGAATATTTTTAAATGAACAAATTTAATTTATTCAGCTTATTTATCCTTAAAACATTTTTTGAGTATAGGTATGATAAAAAAAAGGGACTATTGTTTAATGATTACCATTAATATGCTTTTTGAAAATTATACATGATTGACCCCCATCGGCGGCGGTAGTACAATTATTACCTCTCACCGAAAATACCTACACTCATTATTTTCCCTACGTTGATGGTCGAGGTTGACCTATACAATATGAGGGGAGTGGATGTTCGACACGTTTTACGATAATATTGTAATGATTGTAATGAATGGAAAACCCACTTTTTTA
The DNA here is from genome assembly GCA_000966675.3 of Picea glauca. Classification (NCBI taxonomy): domain Eukaryota; kingdom Viridiplantae; phylum Streptophyta; class Pinopsida; order Pinales; family Pinaceae; genus Picea; species Picea glauca. Next base: position 64,742 of record JZKD02S1729706.1, on the reverse strand, counting down.
TACACTCGCCATCCTCTGATATTTTCTATTTTTGGTAATATTTCCTCCAAGATGGTATAACTAAGTATGCAACCAGGAACGATAATCGTTCTCATTTTCTCATAGAACAGTGGGCAGTCGGTGTGTGCGCAAGAAACCAACATTACTACAGGTAACTGAGCAGGCCATAGAAGTTCTACACCGCCTGGGGTGGATAGAGTATTTTAACCAGTTGCAAGGCTATGATACGAACATCACGCTTGAATTCTTTTAGAATTTTCAAGGAGAAATCTCCATGGTTCGAGATATATGAACTCTATTTACTCCAGAAATCATAGCAGAGGTTACGTGTCCCCCTAAATCAGGAATTCAATGGACAAGAAGATATACAATGCTCAAAGAAGTTGTAGAATCCTTCGTAGACCCTGCAGAGGAATTGGATAAAAAAGGAAAGGGGCTTAACCCCATCACCCTCAGTGAAACATGAAAATAACTCACAGAAGTAATTCAAAGGTACATCACCTATGATGGGAAATATAATGTAATCCGACCATGCCACCTCAAAATTCTAGGGACACTCAAACAAAGGTTAGTAATCAATCTACCTTTTTGTCTAAATGCCATGTTACATGAGGTTGTCATCAGAACACATAAGTCCAAGAATCTTGTTACTATCATCAACCACAATGGATTAGTTAAACTAATAGTAAGTAAGGCCCTGATTCAAACACAATTAACCTTGGGGGATCTTACTGGGACCAATAGACCTCTGCAATTGGAACAACCTGAATTATACCATGAAAATCCATCACGAGAAATTGAAGAGATATAGGAAGGGGAGACTACTACCCAAACAGAAGTTCCACCTCCTCAACCCAAAGTCAAGGAAGACCCTGTCCAAATTACAAAGGCTCAGACCTCACAGATAGAGGCTCAGACCTCACAAATAGAAGCTCGGACCTCACAAGCAGGGCCACTAAACAGAAAGAGAAAAAGAGCAATGGTTGCTCCTAAAACCCCCATTGAGAGAACGAGGAGAAGCAGATGGACAAGAAACCCTGAAGAAATCCGGGACACAACAAAACAACTTGAAGAAATTTATAACATAACAGAGCAACCCTTAGAGGAAAATGCCCAAGATATTGAGCATATAGAACAAACTTCATAGGGAAATAGTCAAGAAGACACGCAACCAACATTAGAGCATATGATAGAATAACTTTTGAAAATCTATGAGATAGAAATAGCTCAGGTTTTAGGGAGCTTAGGGGCCTCAATTGATAGAGATAAAAAAAAAGAATACCAAGAACAAGCCTCTTCTTCAAATCCTGCTGAAAATTTCCATGATATTGAAATGTCATTCTCAGAGGACACAACACATGAAGAACCTCATCCTGAGGAAAGACACCCTCTTGAATAGGAAAAGCACTTGGAAGGAATAGAAGAACAACTACCTATTGATCAGAATGAAGAAGAACTTGAGACCCCTCACAAACAGAAACCAGGAAAAATCCATAAGATAATTACAAAGCTGAAAAAGGAGAAAAAGTTGTTAAAGAGAATGGCTAAAAATGTTGAAGCATTAAAACTAAAGGTTGGAAAACTCAGAGAAATTATTAAATAATTGAGTAAGTAGCTAGAACAAGCAGATAAGTCCCACCAAAGAAAGAAAAACAAAAGGTCCAGAGTGCAAGGAAGAAACCCTGTTCCTAAAAGTGCAGTCACTACAAACTCTGTGGGAACACAGACAGACCCTGAAGAGATAACAATAGAGGATGAAATAGCTCAGAATGAGGAAGTAATTCCTTTAGAAACTATTGATGCTGAGGTACAGACAGATACCCTCGATCAAGATGCCACCATTAGGATATTGGGGGAAGAATTGATACACTCCCAACAAAGCTTGATTCAAAGTAGAAATGAATTGATGACTATGGCAAAAAATCTAGCATTTCAATCTCAGGAACAAAATGTTATCATTGATAGACTGGAAGTAGAGCTTATACAAGCCCAGCAAGCATTAACTCAATCCATATATGAGATGGGAACTATAGAAGAATATCAATCAGCTCAGTCTCGGGAATAGGATGCTATTATTGGTAGGCTAAAGGCAGAGTTGGTACAAGCACATCAAGCATTGACTCAATCCAGAGAAGAAATGACTACTAGGGCTGAACATCAAAAGGTTCTTAAACAACTGAAGGATATGTCAGCAACAGAAAGTGAAACATATGTTGATCTCACCAAATCCCAACAGAAGATTAAGAAAATACAAAGCTGATTTGAAAAATATTTGGAGAAAATCAAGGAGATTTGTGATGTTTACTCTGATGCAATCAACTGTAGAGCCCCTACCACCAATTATACCCTATTCTTGTTGGAACGTTACCTGTTGTTAAGGGTAAAATCCATCATAGAAGGTAATACATTTACATTTTCCATTGTCCCTGAGTTCATTCCATGTTTTAGAGAGCAAGAAGAGAAGGTACAGTATTTTCTATGTGAATTATACTTCCATAATTTCATTTTGGAAGATGACAGGAAAAATAACCCTGGTCCCTTTATTAGAGACATTCGGTTCTATACATTCCTATATTTCACTAAGAACCAAGTCAGATGGGGCAAGACTCACAATAATTTTATAAAGAGGGAAACATGGTTAGATCTCTAGATCAGAAGAGAGCCCCTAAAGTCTGTTCCAACCATTATGCAACATAGAACCTTTATGAAAAGGGAGGGGGTCATAGATTCTCTAGCCCCCATCCATCGATAGTTTATCCATTCAGGAATCATATACTTTAGAGAACTCAAAGAAGAAGCTCTTGTTGCTTCTAAGGTGAGATGGGATGCATCCTCCAATGAATTCAAAATTACGAAGCCCTTTAGGTTCAGGAATTTCTTTGCAGCGACCTACAGAGTGGAAAGGTATTCTAGACTGCTCCTAGAAGAAGGACCTGCTTGGATTGGGTGCATATATAATCCCCCTATCCTCTGGTTTCCTCAAGAAAGTTACCAAAAGGATTACCAAATTAACAAGAAAAGGGAGGATGTTGCTTTTGAAGAGCTCAAAAGAAGTAATGGGTTCAGGAGACCTGGTGAACCAAGTTTCCCTTCTTACAACATCATTGTTTTACATGTAATATCTCATCTTGCATGAGAACATGCAAGAAGGTAAGATGAGGGGTATGTTGGGTTATGAAAAAGGTACAAATATCCTCCTTATTCCCACAGTTCATGATACAATCTTGATTGACTTTTCTGTTAATTAGGGATAAATAGGATAAAAAATGATTAATATGTCTTCTAGTGATATTATTGAAGTTATGTTGAATAGATTCTAAAGTACGATTGTAATTGTTTGATTATGTTACAGGATTGGATAAATATTGTCAAACCCGAAATAGCAAAGGAAATATTGAAGATGTGTGAGCTATTGGAGGTTAAGGACTTTTGGCACAAAGGGTTTTAAAGATGATTTGATTTTCTAATATGTAACTTTATAATAGTAAATCAATCCTGAGGATCTTCTGATCCTCAGGATGGCTTGATTTACTCAAATTATTGTATATATAAAGGATAATAGATCCTGAAAGACAATCTAAGAATTGCGTTCAAGTATTCAGACTCAAAGTTGCTTTACACAAACTGTTTTTTTGAATGATGTATCAGTTATGAAGTTAATAAAATCTTTGATTATTTTCACCTTTTCTACATACTGAGTTTCTAGTAGTAGTGCTTCTAAAGACCAAGGGCCCAGTCTAAAGGAGATATTGTTTTATCTGTAATTGTATCAGTTTGATTCTTGTTTTATGATTCAATTATCTTTTACAGTAGTTAAGACGAATGCATAAGCGTGTTAATGATTTCATATTGTTTTGCATACAGAAGATAGACATTTCTCTTGAGTGTTAATGATTGTTGATTCCAATTTCCATTACTGAAGTTTGTTGCTTGATAGTTCCTCACATTTTCACATGCGTTGTTCCTTATACATAGATTCGCACTTATTGTTCCTTTCAAATAGATTACATTTCCCATTCCTTTCAGTTAAAGTTACAATTTTTGTTCCTTTTCGTTCAGTTATAGTTGTTGTCCCTTTTGATTAGATTACAATTGTTGTTTCTTTCCATTAGATTAAATTGCTATTTCCTTTCCAGCAATTCGATTCATAGTTAATAGTTAATTCTGCAAGTCTTTTACTTAGATTCAATCATTGCTTCTTATTTAAATGAATTCAGCATATTAGCTAATTCCTTTTCATTTCACAGCATGTTAGTAATCAGATTTCAATTATGTTAAATAAGATCTTAGTCTTAGAATCTTTAAATGAACATTTGAGGAACTTGATTGTGGATAAACTCAGGTCTTCTTTAGCTATGCGATTTTAGCCTCTACAAGCTATCTGCGTAGACTTTGTTGGTGTTCTTGAGATAAAATACGAATCCTCAGGTTGATAAATTAATGTTAAACTAAGGTTGTTCTTAGGACATATTTAGATCCCAACAGTGGCAACTTTACATGCTCATGAATTCTCTTGTGACCCGAAGCTCACAACACTATCAGGATTACCACTTCCAAAAACATTTTTGAATAGGCCTTCCTGACCATCAATCTCCAATGAATGGTTAGGATCAACTATCAAATCTTGTTGAACATTCAATATTTATCCTTGACATTTTGGTTGATCCCTCTCAACATTTACCATCAACCATTGTGGATCCCACCTGTACTGACTACCACATGGAAATTCTGATTTTCTTTCCCTTTCTAATATGTCTCCTGACATGGAATTCCAATACCCTTTGCCAATGTCTCATATGAATCATCCTAATAGTGTGGCATTTTCTTCCACATTTGGCTCTTCTAGGACAACATGCTTGTCTGATAGATATGAAAATCAAAAATCACATCGACCAACAACCTGGATTGTTCGACAACACAGGTACTCCAACAGAGGATGAACACCTTCAGTAACCACTCACATAACCATATCAAAGATCAACACACCGATGTTTTCACATGGTAAAACCCCTACGGGGAAACATCCATGTCCCTAGCCATCGCAACCACTTGGAGCATTTTATTAATGCAAAGAAAAAGATTACAGAGATATTTTACAAGAGATTTTCTCTCAATCGATCATTGGAAAATGACCCTCCATGCTCTTTAAATAGAGATCATGGACCAATCGGGTGTTAAGCCATAGATCAATGGTCATTAATATCGAGGAGAGTATGAACCGTTGGATCACTCTATGTCAGGAACATATCGTGATTGTCGGATTTCCTAACTTCAAATGCATACTAAAGAAACACACTACAAAACACACTTTTACCTAACGACACAATAGACCAAGTAGATCTTACTAACTCCTAAGTGTCTAAATATCCTAACATGGATCATTGTGGGCTCCCAAACTACATGATATTTAATGAAGTTCCATGACACTGACAGATATGATGACCAAAATCTACTCAATTTGATGACCCTTATCCATTTTAGGCTCAAACAAGCATGAAAAATAACTTAGTTAGACTTTGCAAAATATGAATCCTGGTAGGATTGAAGACTCGCGCCTTAAGACTCTTTTTGTTGGAATCACATTTTTTTACAACTCGAGATTTTCCTACAACCCAAATTTTGATGAAAAACCAAGATTTACTCTCGACATGATTGATGATCCTTATCCTCTCAAGCTTGGCTCATCGATATTTTTGAACATAATTTTTGGAAACTTGCTTTTGTGATATTTGACGGTTGAAAACTCTTGATCTCTTAGATAAAGAAGTCGATATATATGTGGTTTGAAATTGTCTGGTCGTTATCTTTTCCTTCTCAAAAATATGTAACTTGCTAACCAATCGAGGTCTTGGAACTTTATACTACACTTCGCCATGAAGGGTCTGCACACTACTAAATTTGAATTTTTTTGCGACGAAGTAGCAACGAAGTTTCATCAGAATAGGGTCGTTGTTGTGACCAAGATGATTTATTTTTTCTTCGGATTCAATTCATTGGTCTAGCAACCATACATGGATCTTCATCAGTCTAGAGACTAGGAAAAGAAGCCTATTCAAAATAGGGAAAAGTTACCATTCGTCGGTCCATCTAACAAGATTAGTCGGTCTAGCGACCAACTTTAGTCGCAAGCCTTGCTAGCATCTCTAAGGAAAACATAACCTTGGTCACTCTAGCAACCATAATTAGTCGGTATAGTGATGAATGTTAGTCATTCTAACAACTAATATTAGTTGCAAGAGCGACCAAGACAACCCTAGAAAACTTAGTCAATAAACCACGGTTCGTCAGTAGAACGACGAAGATTAGTCGCTAGATCGACCAACCCTAAAGCTAAAAAGGTCAAACCAAAGACAAGCAAGTAGTATCTAGAGAGACGAAGTTACATACTTTGTGACCAAATGGCTATACAAGCGACGAACCTGTTCATCGCTAGAGAGACGAATGTTGGGGTTTTAAAAAAGAAAATATTCCATTCACACAGGAATAAGCCCAAACTAGCAAGCTACAGAAGCATACTTTCCTTATGTACTTGGGAGTTGGCATTGGAGTCAACCCCCTAATGGTCAATACTGGTGATCCAATTTACCTTGTCGTTTCTAGATGTAAGCACCATTGTGATGAGTCTCAATCCATGCTAGGGGATTTAATATCGAGCCTAAAATTGTGGAATGTGAATCTAGAGCATTGGGTGGAGGAGATTTCACAACAGCAGCCCTCCCTTACGGAGTAGTTGGGCACTGTTAAATTGAAGGAATTCCTGTTAGATGTGAAAAATTGATGCCTAAGAGAAAAATCCATGGAACAAGAAGCTGAAATTTAGAAGCTACAACGACATGTAAAGAAAATGAAGCATGAGCAGTCACCTGGGTTGGCATTCTATAGGCACAAGTAAGTTTAGAAGTCTTCAATGGGTTTGCTCCCAATAAAAAATATGTCACTCAATGAGGACCAAAAAATGGAGCATACACATTGTCAATAGGCTTAGAGGTCAAATGCTACCCATCCACCAACTACTGGAAGTGTTGAAACTAGAGTGCAAATCCATGGAAATTTTCATGTTTTCTATAAATGATTTGTAGGGTAAAATTGTTTTGTTAGTAGGCCTTGATAGTCCTTCTATTGAAGTTTAGTATCATTAAATTCATCCTTTCAGTGATGATGACATGTATAATAGGAATAATAATAGATGGCCTATATCTCTTGACTATGGAATTTGGGAAAGGATAAAGACATAATAAATGAGAACCAATGCCCTTTTGAATGCCAATGAAACTTGTAGTGGAGAAATGCAAAGGCCCTTTTCAAAGAAAGGATGAATATCAAAATACAGTGACCATTCCTAGTTCTTGGAGGACCAACTGTCATATGGAAAATTACAATCAAGTAGTGAACTGTTGTGAATGATCTACTTTCTATGATATGCTAAAATTTTGCAACATGATCTTTCCAAATAAAATCAAGAATTGTGGTTCCCATAACTTGAAAACCAAGTATGGACACACCAGTGAAATCAAATTCATAAATCCACATAATTAAAATATGGTCAAATCACACGTAATACTAAAATAAGGATAGTTTCCAAAGTCCATAGTCTAGTATGGATACCAAAAGAAGGTAGAGAGAGAACTAC
>JZKD02S1729706.1:18910-37417 GCA_000966675.3 Picea glauca | reverse complement strand
CCCTAAATGTAAATTTACTAAGGCAAGGATACTTAGATATTCAAGAAGTTCCATGAAATATAAGAACAAAATTAGAGTGATTGAATATAATTAGAGTGATTGTAGCTGAATCAGTAATCTTTTTACTCTATCAAAAGTGGATAAACCATAAAATCTTTCTAAGGAGTTAAAATAAACCATAAAATCTTATTTAAGGAGTGAAAATAAAACATAAAATAGTTCAATACCACCAAATTACTAAATCACACAGAAAAATTTTAAGTACTGACCTTCAAAATCTTAGCTATGTAGAGTCTGATCAATTTAATGTTTCTCTTCTTGAAAGAGAATTGAAATCAAGATTTCATAAAAAACCAGAACACCATTGCATTAGAACACCCGAATGATTGTCGCAACTGTAGAAAATGAGTGTTGTAACTATATAAAATTTATCGTAACTGAGATATATATAGTATTGATTTCGTCAATCTTTCGACGAATTCGATCAAATTGACCAAACAATAAGTCAATGATTGTTTGATTCTCACACGTGCCATAGTTGGTCATTATAACGACTAAAGTTCGTCGCTATAGCAACTAAATCATGGTTGGTCTCTCTAGCGATGAAATTTTGTCGCTATAATGACCAACGTGGAATGTTGGTCACTAGAGGGACGAATAGTTGGACCCTAGAAAAAAAAACGTAAATTTCGTCCAAAAAAAGAAAAAAAATTACGACGAAATTTTTAACCGTCGTAATTTTTGCCCAATGTAGTAGTGGCAATTCCCTTCCTGTGCATTGTCTTTGGCCCATACATCCTGAGTGTTGTAACCTAGCTATTATACCACTCTATAACACACCTCGACCCCCAACCAAGATGTGCTACTACATAACACTCTGTAACAACATTGTTACCGCACCGTAACGATCACAAAACCATTTTTTATGCATGCTATAGAAAATTTCATCACTAATACCAAGAATAAATTTAAATGTAGTGCAACATGCCTACCTAATATTGGGTGCAGGCCTATTTTGAGGAAACCTCTATTTTTGGAAGGAAATACCTAATTTTGGGAGCACGCGCAACAACTGTAAAGAATGCAACATGCAGAAAAGGAAGAAAACGCAACATGCAAGAGGAAAATCCATGTGTGAGGAGGCAAAAAAACCTAACCATATTAGGGTTAGGGTTTTTGAAAAAGGTTGTAATGACTATAATCTTGTAAAATAGTATAAATAGGAACCTAAGAGATCTAGGAAGGGTTATGTTATGTTTGTTTGGTTAAGTAAATAGCAAAAGATTTTCGATACGTGTGGTTAAAAGCTGTTGAGTTGTAGATGAGTCGAGTAAGGTAGAATTTGAGGGTTACATCATAGGCTGAGGAGCCTAGTGTGATCTAGTTTTCCTCAAAGAGGTTCCTTAACCTCATCAGGATTGTATGATTGAATATGTAATTCAGGCAATGCCAAGTTTTGCAGCAGACTAAATAAAAGAGAAGAGAAGCCAAATCTTTGTGGGCATAGCCCAAGATGGGGTGAACCATGTTAAAACATATGTTATATGTGATTTTTATTGAATGCTTACTTCATGTTAATGGTTATCTTATGAATTAATTATTAACTATATGTATTAGAATGCATGCATGAGCCTAAAGATGAATGAATCCTAGAAATACTTGAAGGAATAACAAGATCAATGTATGAAGAAGATATAATACACTCCTAGATTCCCACTCATTCCTATACTACAAGAACTTAAGAATTGCATTCACCCATAGATCTATCTCAGGTGAGACTACGTTGTGTGCACTATGTGCAATGTTGCGTTCTAGTTTACTAGGAGGGACAATAGTTTTAGAGGGTTTTGTTGGAAACTTGTTCAGATCTAAACCTGGGTCAACCCAAGAAGAAGTAGAAGGGATGTCTAACCCAACAAATGGTTTTGTTGCTAGCTAGAACTGCATAGGATTGAGTGGACGGGATCCATGGAATAAACACGCAGAGAATGAAGGCATAGAAGGGAATGTTTAGGCCACATAATCCAACAAAGGTTGAGAACAAAAGATGGTTGAAGAAAAAGGAACTTGAGTTTTCACAGAAGGATGACATAAGCCCTAAGTTAACACTATTCAAATATCTGGACAAATATGTGTTTAGTGACTTGCATGAGGTATTTATGTGATTTCCCTCATTTGTTGTAGGAGTGGTTATTGAGGTTAAAGAACAACCACACAACAAATCTAATCAAACAACTAGAGTAAAATCTTGTGGACATCGCATTTACATCTAGTTAACAACAAATTTACACGCACAATAGATTTCTGGTTAGATAGTATTGTTGCAGGGTTTATCACCAAATTTGCAGTAGATACCATGAAGTATTATAGCACAGTAGAGAACGATTTTCTAAAAGTCCCCAGAGGTAGGTATATCATATTAGTGTATACTTCAATCAAGATTTTATTTTATAACAATGATGTGATGACCATGGAATCAAACAACTAAAATTCCATGTGTGCATGGGGGAAGGGGGGTAACATTGAAAGGAACTTAAGAAATGGAGGAAGATACAGATAAGGGAAATAAGAAGGAAACCATGGACCCAATTATGATGTAATAGGACTAGATAAAGCAGATAATGGCAACAACTAGAAAGACACGCAATGGAGTACCCTACCAATATAAGATGAATAACAAGAAGAGATTCATAGTTGATAGAGAGGGATAGGAAATTGATGAAGAAGAGTAGAGGATCTTCGAGATATGGAGCAGATTGAGGAAATCGTACAAGAAACATATGAAAGGAAAGCAAGAGGTCCAAAGGAAGGAATAGAAGGAAGAAATCCAATCCAAGTCATTGTTAGTGTGGAACCTTCAACCCCATGTGCGACTAACACACCAGAAATAACACCAACGTTTAGACAATCAAATTTTAGTGGAATAAAGATAGCAATAAACACATTCAAACAAGGAGAAAAAATTGGAGGATCCATTTCAGGAAGTAACAGTCAAATATATACACCACATGGAGGTAGCAGATCAACATGGTTTAAAATGGAAGGACAGGATCCCATGATCAAGTTACCATAATTTCGGGGAGAGGCATCAATGGACCCTAAAAAGAACTTATTCATCTGTGAGAAGATCTGGGAAGCAAAGATAATCACATATGAAGATAGAAAACTTGCGAAGTTAGCTATCACGCTAAGAGACTGTGCACTAGATTGGTACATGAGCCTAGATGTAAATAGTCCACCAAGAGTAACAAGGACTATTACAGACATGAAAAAACTATTGATAAACGAATTTTAGAAACCCAACTCAGAAGATCAGTACATGAATGAAATAATTGAAATCAAGAAAAAAACAGGTGAGTCTATTTGGGAGATTGATCAGAGGTTTAAGCATCTCAAAGGTAAGTTTAAATATGCAATGACTGACATGCAACATAGAAATTTATTTGTGAACACATTGTTACCGCATTTGAAATACCCATTAATACAACAAAATTTACAAACTCAGGAAGAGGCTCTACAGGAAGCCTTACAACTAGAAGAGAACCAGTATCTGAAGACAAATCCAACAATAGAGGAGCTAAAGGAGGATCTGGAAAACCTAACATTTCATCTTAACCAGAATAAGGGAAAGGAGAAAAGAGAAGTTGTTTGGTGTACAAAATCCAAGACAGAAGGACACGACAAAAACAAATATCCAAATTTGACGCAACACATGACAACAAGAGTACCAAATCCTTTGCCAAAAGGAGGACCATGGTGTGAAATTACTAAAATACATGGGCATGATCCATTTCATTGTCCAATGATGTAGTAGTATAAGACAATACCTAAAATTTCATATTTAAATTTCTGCAAGTCGGTGGGTCATGATGATAAATATTGTAGGACGATGGAGTTGATGAGAGAAAGAACTTCAGATACTTATAGGGTGCAAGAATAAATGATGGCTTGAAAATTTGCACCTCAATTCAACTAGGTACCACCACCATAAAATAATTCACAGCAATAGTATAACAATGTTCTACCACAATACAACAATGCACAACCATAGTATAACCCCACACAGTACAATCAGGTACCTTAATACAATGCACCACGAGGAGATCGAGGTAGATACAGAGGTGGAGGATGAGGAAGAGGAGGATTTGGATGAGGTAGAGGACTAGTAGTGTGCCAAAACTTCCAATAGCCAGGACATTATGCAAGGGAGTGTCCACTTCCACTAGCGACATGTATATACTGTCGCACAACAGACCATGATACAAAAGATTGTCCAACACTCTTGGGAAAGATCCAGGTAAAAAAGAACCAGAAAAACTAGAATGTCCAATGGATCTCTGCAGAAGCCAGGGATGATGGGAGAAACCTCAATATAGTCACTTGAGGAGGAGCCAAGATAGGATTAGACATACTAAAAAAGATCTAGCGCAACACCAATGGGTTAAGAATAATATTGAACCACAGAAGAAGTTTGATGCACGAAAATAAAAGGAAACATTCAAGGAGGCTAAACAGTAGTTTCTCAAGAAAAATGTTGCATCTACATCAACCGCGCAACAAAATCAAAAATCACAAATGTATGAAATTCCCTCGTCAATGGACCACACCAACGAATCACAACCCTTAGAGAAAGTAAGTAACATAAAAAAATTTCTACAATCATGTGTTAAGTTATTGAAGGATCCATCATCTGTCAAGATCTTACAAAATCTACTAGAAAGATCTAACATAGATGCAGAAGGAAATTTAGAATAGAAAATAGTCAATCATCTCCATACCAAAAGAAGGACAAGTAGAGAATTCATAGTAAATGCCAACATTGGAGATTTTAATATGGGTGATATGATACTGGATTTAGGCTCTGAAGTAAATGTTTTACCTAAGAAGACATGGTAGTGTATGGGAGAACCCACACTAGGCTATTCACCTATCCAGCTGAAATTAGCAAATCAACACAGAGTTCTACCAATTGGAAGGCGTAAAGGTATGATAGTAGATTTGGATGGAATGTGCACTATGGAAGATTTTGAAGTAATAGAGATAGTAGATGGCACAACACCTTACCCAAATTTACTTGGAAAATATTGGGAATTTGATAACCAGGCCATAATCAACCTGAAGACAAGGAAAATGACGTTTGAATCAGGTGAATATAGATTCATTGCACCATTAGATCCATCAGAAGGAGAAAGGTTTGTAGAACCCACTTGTTTGGATTTGGAAGAAATAAACTAGTTGTACAGAACCATCGTGAGAGAAGAAGATTATGTTAACCCAACTACAAATGGGGTACTCAAATGGAGAAGAATTACATCATGTGCCTCTAATTTAGATACAGGTTTGGAGAATTGGAAATAGCGATTACATGAATTTTCCACAAGAAGGTGTGCAAGAATAGATTGCACAGTAAGATGGGTTGGTACATAGATAAGATAACCGCCAAGTTTTCATGGGGTAAATAACTTAGAGGATTTTTTTACAAAATATGAAGAGGAAGTATTAGAAAATTATAGGTTCTTATCCCTAGATATTTCACTCAAGGCAACACCTGCAATATGGTGGGGTGTGCACAAAGAAACCATTCAAGACTGGTATCAATGTAAACAATTATTGCACATTATATTCGGCATAGAGTAGGGGAGCAATAAAATGAAGAGGTATGATGGACAAGGAAAACTAGTGGAATACTTGGAAAAGTGCAAGGCACAATGGAGGATGACACCACCAGAGGAATGGACTTATCACTTTGTCCATACATTGGAAGGAATTCTAGGGAACTGGTACATAGACCAGGACATGCACAGAGGCACTACAAAATGGGCAGGCTCAGAGAAAAATTTCATAGTAACCTTCTCATTTGAACATGATAACCCCAACATGGATTTAGCATTGAATCTGATACAAGGAATCATATTCACTAATGAACCAAAGGTTGAAATCATGACACAATATCAACAAAAAAATAGACAGTTAGTCAAAGAGTTACTTTCATGCTAACATGTTGAAGAGGAAGCACCAAATGAAGATGATCCGTGCAACATTCAGATAATAGAGATTGAGGGATAAAGAGAAGTGGGAGGTCCATCTATGGAGTCAAAAGTATTTTTTGCACCAAAAAAGTTAAGAAATTTAACATTGGGATGAATGACAATCCCAAAATGGTAAGTATTGGAGATTATTGGGATGAACAAACAATAGAACAAATAACATAGTTATTGGGTGAATACAGTGACCTGTTTCCATCAAACTTTACAGAGATAAAAGGCATAATAGGGGAGCTAGGAGAGATGAAGATACCTCTCAAATATGAGGCAAGACCCGTCAAGCAGAGATCTTACAGATTGAATCTAGTATATAAACAGAAAGTGAAAGTAGAAATTGATAGAATGTTCAAAGATGGTATCATAAAACTAGTAGAGGAATCTGAATGGATAAGTCCTATGGTAGTTCAAGAAAATAAACAAGGGGGGATAAGGATTTTTGTAGATCTAAGGAAAATTAACGATGATTTCTTACATGACCCTTCCCCTACCCATTTTACATATGAGATATTAGAGAATGTGGGAGGCCAGGAAACATATTCATTTACATACGGATTCTCGGGTTACCATCAGATAAAAATAGCTCCAAAAGACAAGTATAAGACTACATTTTTTATAGAATGGGGATCCTACAAATATATAGTCATGCCATTTGGGCTGAAGAATGACCATCCATATTTTCAAGATTATTTATAGCTTATTTCAAGGAATTCATAAATCATTTTTTAAAAGTATATATGGATGACTGGACTATATACAGTTTGTTAAAAGATCAAGTAGAAGTGTTAATAATCATGTTGGAAAGATGCAGGCAATGTCAAATCTCATTGAACATCAAGAAATGAATTTTTTGGACACCTTTTGGAAGATCGTTATGAGATATAGTGTGTAAACAAGGGTTACTAGTGGATCCTGCTAATATTGCATTCATTGAAAATTTACCACCACCAAAGTCAGTGCACCAGCTAAGAGAAACACTGGGACATACAGGCTATTACGGGAAATTTATAAAGGGGTATCCACAGATTACTACACCCATGGGAAAATGATTAAATAAGGACACCAAATTTTAGTGGAATGAGGACTATCAACAAGGATTGGACACCTAAAAAGAAAATATGGTCACGACACCTATATTAGTATTCCCAGACTGGGAAAGGACATTTCATGTGCATGTATATGCATCATCCATAACACTTGGAGCAAGTATGGCACATACAAGAGTAGGGGACTTAGACCATCCTATAGCCTTTGCAAGAAGAAATTTGTCAGAATTAGAGCAGAATTATAACACCATAGAAAGACAAGGCCTAGCCATGGTATATGCACTTCATAAATCGAGGCATTATTTACTAGGTAAACACTTTAAAATGTTGACAGACAATTCTGCTCTCAAATATCTAGTCAACAAGCTAGTGTTGGGGGGAGGATATGTAGATGGCTATTCTTGTTCCAAAATTTGATATTGAAGTAATAGTCAAACCAAAGAAGCTGAACGCAGGACCTGATTGCCTATCAAGGGTAAATAATGGAGAAGAACCTACTAACTTGGAAGACAACTTCCCTGATGCACAGTTATTTTCAATACAAGTAGCTGATGAATATTTCATTGATATTATTGAATAATTAAGTATAGGGGTTTCACCACAATACTTATCACTGCGTAGAAGAAAAAATTGGTAGTCAGAGTTGCAGACTATCAACTTATTGCAATACATTTATACAAGATGGGCAGATACAACATTTTGAGAAGTTGTGTATTAGAACATGAAAGGCCCAGAATTTTGGTAGAAGCTCATGAAGGTATAGATGGAGGAAATTATGCAGGAAAAACTACCACATAGAAGGTATTACATGCAGGATTATGGTGGCCAACAATCCATAAATATGCCAAGGAATATTTCCAGAAATGTGATGTCTCTCAGAGGGTGGGTAAACCTAACATAAGAGATGAGATGCCTCTAATACCACAAGTGACTCTGCAAGTATTTGAAAAATGGGAAATAGACTTTTTTGGACCAATTAATCCACCATTAAAAATGTTAGGATATAGATATATCATTACTGCGACTAAATACTTAACAAGATGGGAAGAAGCAACACCGGTCAAAGAATGTAGCACAGAGACAACAACACACTTCTTGTTTGAGCAAGTGATCGCCAAATTTGAACATCCAAGGATTTTGATGAGTGACCAAGGCACTCATTTTATCAATGATACCATCAGGGCTATGACTGAGGAGTTTTAAGTCTATTATCAGAAGAGTACACCATATCGTCCTCAAGAAAATGGAATAGTCAAAGATTTCAATAAGATCTTGGAAAATGCTATGACTAAGATATGCAATCTCAACAGGGATGATTGGGACTTGAAAATACAAAAAATACTATGGGATACAAGGCCACATGTAGTAAGTTAACAGGACATAAACCATTCATATTGGTGTATGGGGAGGAAGCAATAGTGCCATTAGAATTTCTGGTACCCATTTTATGCCTAACAGTGATTACCAAAATGATAGAATGAGGCGTAATACAGGAAAGGTTAAACCAACTAATGGAAATGGAAGAGGAAAGGATCCTGGAAGGATTTCACCAGGAAATATAGAAAGCAAGAGACAAATTATTTCATGATAGACATATTAAGACGAAGAGTTTTAGGGAAGGAGACCTAGTATTGCTCTATGACAACAAATTTTTCCAACATCCTAGTAAATTTAGAATGTATTGTCTAAGGCCATATGAAGTAAATACTATCATAGATGGGGGTAGTGCACAACTAAAACACTTGGGAGGAATAGAACTGAAAGGAATGATCAACAGTAGTCGACTGAAAATGTACAGGGGAAGTCGACCTACTAACCCTTAAAAGTTACATCGTAGTGGGAAAGGAATGTGTATAGTGTATCATAGCAGAGATTAGGACAAAATAATGATGAAAAGAAACAAAAAGGAGAAAATGGAGAAAAAAGGAATACAAAAATAGAAAAAGGAATAAAAACACAAAAAGACTCAAAAGTTGACTGAACCATAAGAAAGTATGAAAAAAGTTGCGTGCAATAATTACCATGACAAACATCAGAAGGCAACATGCAAAAAAAATACACTCGGTGAAAATGCACACAAAAAGTGAAAAACGATGTGATCGGGTCTATAAAAGGCGGAAAGCATGTGTTTATTCAACACTTAGCAATTTTTTAACACAGAGAAAAATACAAAGAGTGTGCCCTAGATAGAATTTTATGGATAAGAAAGCGAGTGTGCAACTTAGAGAGACGATGACTCCATCAAATTTCAACAGTCCAGGACAGTATGTACGGGTTACTCGATAGGGTCAGAGGTGCAAGGAAAGAATGAGAGAACCCAAAAACGTTTTCAAGTTCAAAGATGTCACCACCTTGTACACAGAATCAATAAACCAGACACGGGTGGAAGAGGAAACATCAACAGTGAAACAAGGGGAAATAGGGAAGATCTTCGGGGCTCAGAATGGTATATCGAACCCTAACCGTGAGAGACCTACAAATATTGATGAAACAATGGGAGCACAATAGACCCACGAAGGTGAGAAAGTGTTAGTTGAGGATATCATTGACAAACCAATGTCTGAAAGGGAAGAAGAGGACACAGACCCAGTAGAGGGAGGCCCATCTGCTTTGGGACAGAAAATAAGGTGCAGGACGCCATGGATATTACACTTCCTTATCTCCCAAACGTAGTGATCATTGTGGATGACATGCTGGGAAAGGTACCAAAACATAGGTACACAGACCATGATGTGCGCGATGTAGCCAAATTCATAGATTTGACCAAGGAGACTTATTTAATAAACACAGGGGAAATTGGACCCCTTGATAAACCAATAATGGATCCCACACCGTGGATAACCAAGTTGTATAACTCTGGCATTATGAACCTATTGGATATACCACATTTCAGGCGTTGTAAGAATGTCAGGCTCTGTGTCAAACAACTAATATCCAACGTACATGGAGGAATCGTGTGGATAGATGGGCCAATACAGATATATGTGGAATTTATTTCCAATATCGCATGACTGCCGACAGTCAGCATGCAGCCAAAGGAATAGCTGGATAACAAGGTGCATGAGAAGGAAATAACAGAGTTGATCAAAGCAAAGTTTGGCACTAGTCGGGGAAATAGAGGCATCATACTCAAGGATGTCAACGATAATGCGATAAGATTCACCAGCAAGCTCATGGATTGCAAATTATTGAGGAAATGTCGAGAAGAAGATGTGTCATCATGATTTATTGCATTAGTTGCACAGTGCACGAAAGGAGTAATGTTCAACTGGGTGCCATACCTGCAAAACCAATTTTTGATAGACTGTAGAGATGCGCAGGACAATGAAACTGAGTTCCATTACTCCTGGTTGATCATTCTGGTAGCATTGGCAAGATGGAAGTAGCCAAAATTCTCAGCATTCTTGGATAGGATGGGAAAATTTTATGCGGCTAGATATGAGTCCCTCTAGAAGGCCAAGTATAACAAGACACAACAAGAAAACAACACAATTTTTGCAATGTTTCTAGAAGAAATAAATAATGCACAACAAATGTATGGCGCATACTTGTTGAGGTGATCTAGGAGACTAAAGGGAAATCCAATTTCAAGGCATCCTGACACCACATGTGGATCCAAGCCATAAGGGATCCAAAGTAGGTATGGCTAGAAATGCAGTAATGGGTCACCAAAGAAGAAGTGAACTGGATAGTTAAAGACTTCCATGCACAGTGGAAACTGCCAGTATCAAAACCAGTAACAAGGCCAATCACGGAACAATCTTCCAGGCCTAAGGACAAGGATAAAGTAGGCTCTTCAACAAGAAGAAACAACCCGACAAATAATACTAGAAGGACTGCAACACAAAATCAGCCAACCAGAAGAAGTACAGTACCAAAACGTCAAAGAAAAACATCAATAGGGACAGGAAGCCAACCGCAGAACAGAAAGGGGGATACTCCACACGCAGGAGAAGAGAGGGTCCAAGGTAAAACAAGTAGGGTGCATCCCACACAGACAATAAGGAAACCAGTGCAGGAAAAAGAGGCATGCAATAAAAGGAAGTATGACACAGAAGACCAGGGATGATTTTAGGGGCTAAATTTCGCTCATGGGATAATTTTCCATGGTTTTTCCCAAGAAAATATTCGCTATTCTAAAAATTATTCACCCAAATTCTATAGGATATAATTATTTTACCTTAAAAATCGCCAAAATTTTATACAAACTATATAAAATCCTTAGAAATTTGAATATTTTTACAAAAATATCGCCAAACATTTTATAGTTGGCATATGAAGGATTAGTAAGATTCGCCAAGGTTTCTACATTTTAAAATAAATTTCCATCCTTAAAATCATCTCTGCAGAATACTCACTCATCACCCTAGCAAAGAATGATGCAGAGCTAGTCGTAGAAAAAGTCCAAGATAGGGGGGAAGAAGTGGTTCGCATTGTAGAGGCACAACGCGAAGAGATCATGACCAGGCTCATAGAAATTCCATGAGAATATCCAACAATTGTGGAGCCAGGCAGGACCATAGGCCACAACATAGCAACATGAAAATACATAGTGACCACCTATGCAGAAAGAAGGAGAGGAGACAGTACAGTTGGCAGTCCAACGCAGGGAGACTTTTGTAGTCATGCACGAAATGATCAGAATGGATCAAGAGACTATGCAAAAATTCATGGGAGACGTGGATCGATTTGAAGTCATCATGGCACAAATACCCACTAAGGAACTATACGGACTCCAGACGAGTGTAATGCAAGAGGTGAAATCTAGGAATCACGCAGATGCAACCAACTTGGAGGTGGGAAGAAGAGTCATTGAAATGATACAAATCACATCCAAACAACTAAATTCAGAGAAAGAAGAGGATAAAGGATGTGCAGATAAAATGGAACATGGATTATCAGTGGTTTATGATCGCATCCCAGACAATGTGCAGGCACTTGAGAGGAGTGCAGAGGAGAATATCAATATGATCTCACAAACAATTGACAAATATAAGCATGAAATTAAGGAGCTCAAAGAAAGGCTCAATCCTACAACTCCTCCCAAATTCCGAGAATAGAGAGAACAACAATTTGCACTCCATATAGCTAAGATGGAGAAAGAAGCATGGGCAGTAGAAGATTTATTCGACAGAGCCATGCAGATATGGACTATCCTGTAAGAAGACAAGAAGGTCCAACAATGCGACCAAGAAGATGATACAATCAATGTTTCCATACAAGAGCTAAAGAAAAGGAAGAAAAAAATGAGAATCACAGAGCGCTTGAAGGGAACTCAAGACATGACGAATTTGCAGACATAGTTTAAAACCACATAGACAAAGAAGCAAGAAAGATAAGTTGAATTGGAACCCCTCCAAGAACAAGCAACAAATATGATTGTGTAGTTGGTGGAAGAGAAGAAATGTATTGCATAGGAACATACAGACAACGCAACATTGATGTAGGAGGAGATAAAATCGCAGTCAGTGGAGGCGCTAATGGGAGAAGTTGCACAGATCAATGCAAAAGGAAAGGAATTAGCAGAAAATTTCCACAGTTTGGACACAAAAATACAAGAAGTAACAACTACCTGAGTGGCTCATGATGAGCCACATGTTAGTGTTGGGGGTCTATTGGGAACAAGCCTATTTTTAGGAAATCCCTATTTTTGAAAGGAAATACCTAATTTTGGCAGCACGTGCAAGAGTTGCCAAGAAAGCCACATGCAAAAAAGGAAGGAAAAACAACACGTAAGAGGAAAATCCATGTGTGAAGAGATAGACAAGCCTAACCATATTATGGTTAGGGTTTTTGACAAAGGTTGTAACTACTATAATATTTTAAAATAGTATAAATAAGAACCTAGGAGGTCTAGGAAGGAAAAATTCCATTATGAGGTCAAATTAACTCTTTGCAAGGGATTTTCCGAAGTCTGCTACCTGCAATAGAATCAGACATTTCCCATCATAAAGGAATACTCTTATTCACAATTATTTCTAAAGCTTGTATCCCGTAGGACTATCATCTCACACTTATCATTCTTTTCACATCAAGTGGAAACTTTACATGCCCATGAATTCTCTCGTGATCAAAATCTACTCAATTTGATGGCCTTTCTCGACCGTCAATCTCCAATGAACGGTTAGGATCAAGTCTCAAATCTCCTCGAACACTCAAGATTCATCCTTGAAATTTTGGTTGATTCGTCTCAACCTTTACCATCAACCACCGTGGATCCCACCTATACTGACTACTACATGGAAATCATGATTTTTTTCCCTTCCTGATATGTCTCCTGACATGGCATTCCAATACCCTTTGTCAATGTCTCATATAAATCGTCCTACTAGCGTGGAATTTTCCTCCGCACTTGGCTCTTCTGGGACAACATGCTTGTCTGATAGATCAAGAAATCAACAATCGCAACGACCAACAACCTGGATCACTATGGGCTCCCAAACTGCATGTTATTTAATGAAATTCCATGAATCTGATAGATATAACGACCAAAATCTACTCCATTTGACGACCCTTATCCATTTCAGGCTCAAATATGCATGAAAAATAACTCAGTAAGAATTCCCAAAATCCGAATCCTGGTAGGCTTGAAGACTCATGCCTTAAAACTCCTTCTGTTAGAATCACATTTTTTTACACCTCGATATTTTCCTACAACCCAAATTCTGATGGAAAACAAAGATTTACTCTTGAAATGATGGACAATCTTTATCCTCTCAAGCTTGGCTCATCGATATTTTTGAACTTAATTTTCCAAAAATCCCTTTTGAGAGATTTGATGGTTGAAAACTCTTGATTTCTTAGATCAAGCGGTCGGTATCTATGTGGTTTGAAACTATTTGGCCTCTATATTTTCCTGTTCAAAAATTTGTAACTTGCTAAACAACTGAGGTCTTGGAACTTTCTACTACACTTCACCATGAAGGGTCTGCAATTCCATTCCTATGCATTGTCTTTGTCCCATATATCCTGAGTGTTGTAACCTGGATCTGATACCACTTTATAACACACCTCAACCCCCAACCAAGATGTGCTACTACATAACACTCTATAACAACATTATCACCACACCATAACGCACCCAAAACCATCTTTGAGGCATGCTACATAAAATTTCATCTCTAACACCAAGAATAAATTGAAATTTAGTGCAACATGCCTCACTTTTGGGCACATGCATATTTTGAGGAAAGCCCTATTTTTGGAAGGAAATACCTAATTTTGGGAACACGTGCAACAGCTGGAAAGAAAACAACATGTGAAAAAGGAAGGAAAAGCAACATGCAAGAGGAAGAGTCACATTTGAGTACGAAGACAATCCTAACCGTATGTTGGCAGCCAAATCACATTTTTCCATGATCCTATAAGATGCCTACACCTATGTCTTGCAAACATCAATTTTTTGTCGCAATTTTCAAATTTATGACATTTTCATTTCTTCCGACATTTACAAATTTGTCTTCGATAAGTTTTCACGACTGTAAGCGTGAAAACTTTATCTTTCGAAGTTGTTTTTCGATCATTATCTGAACTGTGGTTATTTATTTTATCGATATGCCTATTGCGCTTACCTTTTATTGATCACTATATGACTGGCAAGATCCTTTGATCGGTTCTCATACTTCGATTGATTCTGTGACTTGGTTCTATTAAGTTTGTAAGGCTTTTACCAATTGGATTTGCACTTCATGTGGCTTGTCTGATCATTGATTATATGAAATACATAGGGGTTTGATTAAATTTTTTATATACATATGATATAATCCTTATGATAATATTTTCATAAATTTGGCTAGTCGACTATATGAATTCCGTTTGGCACTTTGATTAAATTTTTGATTATATACATTGGCGCATAGTTGATTTTGGGTTTTGATTTATATGTCGGATGTTTGAACACTATGGTATAACACTTGCGCACATTGGTATGCACATTGGATTTCATTGGTTGTACACATGACTTAATGGTTGAACTATTATTATGGATTAAACAGCTATGAAATTGGCGGTTGTACTTGGATAATCAATATTTTGCATGGCAGACTCCACCACCTTCGCATGCTCGCATTAATTCTTACCCCTTTGCTCGTTCATTACTGTTGGTTCGGGTAGCTCTGTTACTGTATGCGTTGGTGAATTCGAACCCTTCCCTTACCATGCATTCAGCTCCATGGCCCCAGTCGTGAGAATTGAACCCAATGGCAACCAGGCCCTGTTGATGTTTGACAATGTCCGCCAAGATTTGGCAGACAGTGGATGGCTTATCTTCGTGAAACGTTTTGAGGGTTTAAACCTTTGCGTATCTCGACAGTTTTCCATGACCTTCGATGGATGTGGAGCCAAAGTCGGCGATATACAGTTAGATATTGATGAACAGTTTATCAGCTCAGCCACGGGGTTACCTACTTCGGGACAGCGCTGGTTTAAGAATTGCAAGGTCGAGGAAGTGTCGTGGACATTGTTGTTTCAATCATGAAAAATCACCTCTTGTGATAGAGGATGCCCGTAACTATGCTTAAACAACGATAGCATGATTTATTAATGATAATCAAGAAGTTTGTGACCTGTGAAGGTCGATACGGGCTTGTGTTCCTCTACCACCTGCGTCTATTGATGATTTTTATAGGGTATCCCCTAAACATGTCGTTCTATTTTCATCGGAGCTTGTATAAGATGTCTAAAAAGTATAAAAGGCACAAGGTTGACAACAGCCTGTTTCATCATGGGCTTATTAAGCTCATTGTTGTTTATCAGTTGAGTTTTCTTGGTGATAGTTGGAAGGCCTTCATCGCCCGTAATGGCTTTGAAGATACCGACCCTGTACAGATTGATAAATCTGTGGTAGTTGAAACCAAGGTTATAACCCCGGTGCCCTACCATGTCCCACTACCTAAACCCTCATCCGACCCTCCTATCGACTTACCCGACACTGTAGCTAAGAATGCAGAAGCCATTGCAAAGCCCATGAGAAAAAAGATCAAGGAAAACCTTGCTGCAAACTCCAAAGGGAAAAGGAATGCACGTTTGATTTCACGGATGGCAAGGAACAAGCCAAAACCCCCTGTTAAGCCAAATCCTATCGTCTTGAGTGAGGACTCTGATTCCGAAGTTGAGCATTTATTGGCCAGCGAATATCCCTATTCGCAAGGTTTGTGTGCCGAACCCTCATATGATTTTGTATCAAACCTACCCCCTACCTACAGGACGACCCTAACTACCCAGACATTAAGTTGCCTTGTGAAACCCTCGGCCATTTGCCCAAACCGTCGCCTTCTTTGTCTAAACTTACACAATCACCCTGTGATCAGTGAAATTCATGGTTAGAGCGGTATTATGTTGATGTTCCTATACTCCAGTCAAAGATTCAATATTTGGAAGACCAGATTGTCATGCTAACTAGACAAAAAGCCAAGCTTCAAGCAGTGGATAAAAAACAAAAGACAACCGACTCCATTCTGTTCAAAAACGTGGAATAAGCCACGGCTGTTGTAAATTCCAAGCTAGCATAATCAAGTGGCCTCGTTGCTACACAGGTATGGAAAATTTGATATCGTTTTGTTTTGTAAATAATCTATTTTTCTATAATGATTTGTATTCAGTTTTTAAACAGTTCTGTTCACATCCTGAATGGCTCTGTTATATTGTGTGCATTCTATATATAGCTTTGTTTTGAATAAAAATAAATTTTGATTCGATATGCGATTTGATTATTCCCGATATAGAAATCAATAGATTTTGATTGGATTTGAGTGATCTTCGTTTGAATTTTGTTTGATTGTTTGCCTTTAAATGAATTGGTTGATATCCGATTTGAAAAGGAAGTTTTTCATATTCAGTTTAGAACAAAATCGTGCTCGGATTTGATTTGGTTACGATCCATATGCTATGGTTGGTGAACGATTTGATTGAGTTTGATGGTTATGATTTGCTCGGATTCGATTTCGTTATCATTGGTATGATATGACTGGTAAATGTTTTCGGGAAGATACTTGTTACGATGTTGTGTCATGTGATGTTCTATCTTTGATTGTTTCCAAGATTTTGTCTCTTTGATGAAAACATTATTCTCAAATAACATTCGCGCCCGAATTGGAAATGAATCCGAATCATAACAACTATGTGAAAATCTCAGCTAATCGATTCGCTTTTGTTCTAAATTGGCAAGTTTGTCCTATGAGTCAAGTCGGGTTATAATTGATACTCTGTATTCTAAATTTGTGAAATGAATTGGTCAAACCCTGATATGATTCTTTTGGTTGAAACGATTAGGATCAAAATTAATCGATCTCGTTTGCTTACTGTGCAATGGTCAACGATCGAAATCTATAATAAATCATGTTCGATTAATCCTATTATGATTTTTTTATGAGTCAATTATCATTTGGATTCATTCATAGCCTAATTCGTTTGCTATACAATTATCGTGATAATCCTGTTTGATTCACAGGTGTAGCGAAAGGTTTGCGATTTGTTTTGTTTTAGATTGAATATCAAAACGGATTCATAATAGATGGATTTGATTTGTTGAAAAACGATTATGATGTTGTTACATATGATTTCATTTTCCCGACTTATGACAATAATTGAAAACAGAGTATTTATATCCTTGTATTCAATTAAATGATATGAATCTTTCGCTATATCGTTACAACTATAACGATTGGAAAATGATTTCGTTTGATTGGGTTGTATCTCTTTTTTAACAATCACATACGATATGTTTGATTATCAATTCCAATTGGATATGAAACAATCTTATTACTTTTCGATTATGACTCTGTGGACCCGATTTTGTGGTAACAAAACAACAGAGTATTCCTATCTCTGTGTTCAGTTGAATCATTTTTTATCCTGTTTAATGTTGAATGATAAAATCATTTTAATCTCAAATGATTCATTTTAAAGTGATTATTGGAAGATAATTGGATTCAATTCTTTTAAAAGATTTGATTTGATTTTAATTCCGATTTTGTATATTATTTTAGACTAGCTACAGAATCAGATGATTATGTAGCTAAGTCTGTGGGATTAGATTTTTATTGTTTTGCTGATAAAATACCTTTCTAACTTGTTATTTTTGGTCTATTTCAGGTGAAT
Source organism: Picea glauca (assembly GCA_000966675.3). Classification (NCBI taxonomy): domain Eukaryota; kingdom Viridiplantae; phylum Streptophyta; class Pinopsida; order Pinales; family Pinaceae; genus Picea; species Picea glauca. The sequence goes on along the minus strand of JZKD02S1729706.1, from coordinate 19,233 downwards.
TCGAAATTGCATTGGATTTGATGGACAGTTTAGAGGATATTTGAAATATTTTAGTTTCATTTTAGTTTCCTAGTTTAGCTGATCTTGGGAATATCTTCCCAGATTATGTAAACAGTTTAATAACTGCCACAGGGAGGTTTTACCCTGTGGAAAGACTTATAAATACTTATTATTTTTGTAATAACATGATCCTCATTCATGGGAGAACAAGGATATGGAATTTTAATACAGACTGAGACAGAAATTGATGTTTTGCTACAGCTTTAGCTTTTCATAATATCAATATTTTGTTTCATGTTTATGTGTATCAATTTGCATTTGGT
>JZKD02S1729706.1:4182-18860 GCA_000966675.3 Picea glauca | reverse complement strand
AGAAAGCAAAAGAGTTTTTCAGGTTTTATTTAAATCTGTGAATTGTAGATCTTGTATATTTTGTAAATAAGTTGTATTTCAGTTAGTAGTTAGTATAGTAATAATTAGTAGTTTGCATATATATAGTTAGTTAGATTAGCTTAGTTTGTTTTAATAATTTGTTTTAATTAGATTAGTGTATTAGTTTGTTTTTATTTATTGTTTGTTAGTTTAGTTTTTTTTTTTAGTTTTAGTTAGTTTGTTTTATTTATTTTTAGTTAGATTAGTTAGTTTAGATTAGTTTTATTTTGTTCTCTTAGGACTTTAGATCGGCTAACAGAGCCGCTAAACCCATCAGGGTGGTTCATTCCAAACGACTTGGGTTATTAGACAACCCCGGACCAGTTCCACTCTCTCAGTTGACAGACGGTCAATTTCACCCGTCAACAAATGGCGCTAGAAGGAGGGGCTGAACTTAATTAATGGCATGAGGTGGTCGCAAGACTCCTCCCCCCCCTAACCGATCACCTATAGTGACCAGAATCCATTCACACGATAATATTCCCCTTCAAACAACAACTACTTCAATTGAAGATCCACAAATCACAGTTGAGTGTGCAACCCCTAATCCTACAGGTGGGGACATACAAGAGATTGTTCGTCAATCTCTCATTAAAACACATAGTGCCTTAGCTCATCTTAGGAAACCAAACCGTCCATGGGGTCAACCTTTGGATTTCTCTGATATCAGAGAACAATTAGGAGACACTAACCTCACTGTGAATCCCACAGATCCAATCACAAATCCTGTTGCAGGAGGATATGGGATACCTCCTTCACCACCTCCCTCATCTCCTTCCTCTTCTGGAGGAGATTCCTCGTCAAACGAAGGCAATTCATCTTCCCAGCCTTCCACACCCACTACCCCAATGGAAAATCAGAACAACCCTGCTAGACCCTGGTTGGAATGTTGTAGCTATACCTGGAGCTCAGCACCCTTTACCTAAGCACCCAGAGAAATGGCTTTCCAAGTTTGATCCTGATTCGAAACAGATAGCTGAAGATCATATCAAAAAAATTATGTTAGCCATTAGACTCCGCAACGTTGAACATGAAGATGTTGTCTGTAGGTTGTTCCCTTATACTTTTGAGGGTAATGCATCCACTTGGTACTTTTCCCAACAACCCCATACTATCGGGTCTTGGGAAAAGTTTGAGTCATGCTTTTTGGAAAAGTTCAGAAACGGTAAACCTCCGGAAGTCTTAGTCATGGATCTTTCTAGATTAAAAATGAACCCAAAAGAAAAAGTTAAAGACTTTAATAAAAGATTCTTAACGCTTAAAAATCGAATCCCTACAGATTCCATGCATGCTAAGAGTCTTATAATATCTTACTACACTAAAGCTTTGCATCAAAGCATAGTTATTTGGGTTAAACGATCTAAGAAAGCCACATTGTTAGAGGCCTTCAAGGAGGCCAACCAGATTGAAAAAGATATACTTAGCCTTAAAGACTCCTCCAGCAATGAAATAGAGACTAGTTCTTCTACCAAAAAGAAGATTGAAATTCTCCCCAGACCCACTCAAAGTAAAACACAACCTGAAAACTCTGATTTGGAAAATTTAACTAAAGTTGTTCAAAAACTGTCAAATCAAGTTATAGACTTAAAAAGGTCAACTGAAGAAGCTTCCTCGAGTAAAGGAACCTACAAACCCCCTTTCCAAAATCCTTTTCCTACCAACCAATCTAATCCAAATCCTGAAGGCTTAAATCTAGAAAGTTTGCAATGTGCTCTTCAAACAATTCTAGAAGCCCAAGATAACTTGATGCCCCCTAAGATCCCTCAAAAGATAGTTGAACAGGAAACAGTTCAAGAAGAAGAGTCTTCTCCAAACATCTTTGGACACTTCTCGGATAGCCTCTTTCAAGCTAACTTCGAGATTGATCACCCTTATAATACTAGGAGTAAGACAACAAACAAGCCTTCTACCGAAAACACTACAACTTCGCCTCCAAAACCTTCTAAATCAGATGAGATTAAACAGAGTAATGTGAACCCTAACTTAGATTATGATGTCGTTGAAGATCTTACAAAGTTAAGGGCTAACATTTCTATTTATGAATTGTTGAAGTTTCCATTTTTGTTACAAAAAATGTTGCAAAATATTTCAGAGAATGGAAAAAATGGCAATTCCAATGGTAACAAGGTTGTGCAAAGCAAAGTTTCATAGAAGACTTCCACTAAAAATAATCCTGATCCTCAAGATAAAGGCAGCCTTCCTGTAGTCCCTGTAAATAATAATGTAAATAATGTAGATAAAGTAGCCTTAGAAATTGCGAGTAATAAGCCACAAGCTACTACTCTTAGTACTCACAATAATGTACCTCATTTTCTTTTAACTTTCGATATTTTCAACAGAAATGTGCATAATTGTATGGTTGACTTAGGAGCGTCATTCAATGTGATGCCTTGGTCTATCTTCCAAAAGATCAACGCTGAAGTGAAACCATCTACTTTAAAAATCATACAACTTGATCGGACAAATGTTAAAGTTATAGGCGAACTAAAAAATGTATTGATTAGATTATCGTCTAACCCAAAGGTTCATCAAGTTATTGATATAATCGTTGTGGATATCCCAGAAGTGTATGGTATTTTCTTAAGCAGGGACTGGTCGGAGCAGATACACGGTTACTTCGCAACAGATTGGTCTCACTTATGGCTCCCAAAAAACGACAAGCCCAACAAGATTAAAGTGAATCGTGAGCGCTACCTTAAGTTCACGGTCACGGATTTAAATGATCCCAATGAACCATATACACTATCTGCGGATACACCTGAAGTACAAGGGATGGACACCTTCTTCGGAAATTTCATGGCCGAGGCTTCACCTATCATCAATCTATAATAGTTGTCTGAGATCATAGCATATGTGCAACCAACAACTTCAATGCAACAGTCCCATGAGCCCGCTGGAAACCGAATTTGGTCTCTATATTTCAACGGTTCTAAGTCAAAAGAAGGAGCTGGAGTTGGCTGCATCATTATCGATCTAGCAGGTAACAATACATTAATGGCTTGTAGACTAGAATTTGAATGTACTAACAATACTACAGAATATGAGGCTTTACTGCAAGGTCTCAGAAAAGATCTGGATATGAACATTCAAAATCTGGTTGTATTCAGCGACTCTGAAATAGTGGTTAGACAGGTAAGAGATTCTATACACTGTCTTTCCCCGCATCTCAAAAGTTACCAGTCTGAGGTATGGAGTTTAATGAATAAATTTTCTGCTTTCAATATTAATTCCATTCCTAGATTAAACAATGTTGAAGCAGATTTATTAGCTAATGTAGCTTCTAAACTTCTTCCTGTAGAAGGCTTGTCCCCAGATGCATTCTCCGTCGAACTATTGTTTCGACCATCTGTTCCTGACAATATCACAAACTGGAGAGTATTTGATGATGATCAGCAGATCATTAACTTTCTGCACATGGAAGAAACCTTTCAAGGCGCGGTGATAGATGAACGCACGCACGACGACAATTTGCATGATTTTACGGTAATACCTAATCCGAAATCTTCTGAAGCTCTGTTGGACATGGTAAATTCCATACCCAAATCCACAGTTAGATTAGAGAATTTTTATGATTTTGAAGATAAATTTAAAAAGACGTTCAATTGTAAAATTAATAGTTCCTCGTTGTCTTATGAAAAAGTGAACTTGGGAACTAATGAAAAACCTCAATGCATTAATCTAGGATTGGGATGTTCTCGACAAGAAAAAGTTGCATTCATTAAATTATTCAAATAATTTAAAGATGTCTTTGCATGGACATATGATCTTAAAACTTTCGACCCTAATATCATACAACATGTCATCCTGATGAAGCCCCAAACCTTACCCTTCCAACAGAAATTGAGGAAAATGCATCCTAAATTAGAACCAACCGTTCAAAAAGAATTGAATAAACTCCTAAGTGATAAAATAATTTTTCCTGTTAGACACACTCAATGGGTGTCCAACCTTGTCCCAGTTCGGAAGAAAAACGGGGAAATTCGACTTTGCATCGATTTCCGAAACCTCAATAGAGCGTCTGACAAAGACAACTATCCTGTCCCACCCATGGAACAGATCCTTCAACGGGTATCTGGTTCCAAGAGGCTATGTTTGTTGGATGGTTTCTCTGGATACAACCAAGTCCTGATGTGTCCACCAGACCAACTCAAAACTACCTTCTGTACCCCGTGGGGCACTTATGCTTATCGCAAAATGCCCTTTGGATTGATTAATGTTGGTGCTACCTTTCAGAGAGCATTTCTTTTCGAGGCTTAATCAATCAGTCCATCGTAGTTTACTTAGATGATGTGACCATTTATTCTAAAAACAAAGACGATCATCTAGCTCACTTACGAGCCGTTCTTCTATGATGTCGTAAATACGGCATCTCCTTGAACCCCAAAAAGTCCATCTTTGCAGTAGAATAGGGTAAAATCCTAGGATTCATTGTGTCTAGTGATGGGATGATTTCTGACTCCGAAAGGACTCAAGTCATCGCTAAACTTCCCCCACCTACATCCAAAAAATCCATGCAGTCTTTCTTAGGCCAAATTAACTTCGTGAGAAGATTTGTCCCCAGCTTCTCCGAAATGGTCAGACCCTTGCAGAATCTAATTAAGAAAGAAACCCAATATCACTGGGGATCCCCAGAAAACCAAGCTTTTAATGCAATAAAGAAGGCCATAATAGATGCTCCTTCTCTCATGAGCCCTGACTTCTCTCAAGATTTTACACTCTATACTTTTGCCTCTGATCGTTCCTATGCCGTCGTCCTAACTCAGAAGAATGCCGAGAACAACGAAGTACCCATCGCCTTTATGAGATCTTCTTTCAAAGGTGATGAACTTAACTACCCAGCGGTTGATCGGCAAGCCTACGCTATTTTTAAAGCAGTGAATCATTTTTGGTCCTATCTTTTGAAGTCAAGGACGAAAGTCATTGTGCCCTACCCTGCCGTGAGGAATTTGTTAGTGCAGAAGGAGTTAGGAGAGAACAGAGCCAACTGGGTCACCTCCTTGCAGGAGTATGACTTATAAATCACCCCAGCTCAGATTGTGAGAGGCCAAGGGTTGTGTAAGTTGGTTGTTGATTCGGAAACTGGACAGCAAGAGGATAGTGATACGTCAAACCTAGGACAAAGCGATCAAAGTTTGATTCGTTGCGCCCAAAACCTCATTAGTCCCTGGTACGACAATATTAGATTCTGTCTTGAACATGGGTCAACACCCCGTCACCTTGACCCCACCAAGAGAAGAGAATTGAGACTAAAGTCCACCTCCTTTCATCTAGTCAACGATGTACTATTTCGTTAGAACTTTGACGACGTACTGATGCACTGTCTCAAGAAAGACGAAGCAGAAAAAGTCTTGCTCGAGTTGCATGCAGAAGAAGATGGTAGTCACTTTGGTGGAAACACCACTTCTCATAAGGTCTTAAGAGCCAGTTATTACTGGCCTACGCTTTTTAGAGATGCCCATGCCTTGTGTCGTAAATGTATCATCTGTCAGAAAGCATCAGGGCGGTTGCAAAAACCAGCCTTCCCCTTGCAACCCGTCTCAGTAGATTCTCCTTTCCAACAATGGGGCCTTGATATCATAGGTCCTGTTAACCCTCCATCCTCGCAACATCACAAGTATATCTTGACAGCCACAGATTACTTTACTCGATGGCCTGAATCTACTGCGCTAAGAACTGTCAACACCAGTCAGGTAATCGCCTTTCTAAACTCGAATATTATCACTCGTTTCGGTATCCCTGATTGTCTGGTCTTTGACAACGCTTCATACTTTTCTTCTCTTGAGATGAGTGAGTTTGCTTTGGCAAAAGGAATTAAGCTGAAGTACTCTGCTAGTTACTACCCCCAGGGCAATGACTTAGTAGAATCAACAAACAAGAACTTGATTAAAATTATCAAGAGAACCGTGGCTGAAAATCACAAGAATTGGCACAATGCACTGCTGAACGCACTATGGGCTGATAGGGTAACGCCCAAAGCCGCTATAGGTAACTCCCCCTTTTTTCCTGTTTATGGCAGAGAATCTATCCTGTCACCTCACATTCTTCTTCCTTCGCTTTAGTTGTCACAAAAAGTCCAAGAAGAAGATTGTCCCCCTTTAGAAAGTTGAATTAACGCTTTGATGAAGCTAGAAGAAGTAAGATCCCAAGCTAAGCATAAGTTAGATCAACATCAACAATTGGTTAAAAGCTAGTTCGATTCTAATTCTGCTTCTGATAGGAATTTTGATGTAGGCGATCTCGTCTTAAAATGGGACAAACCACACGAAGGAAAGGGTGAGCACACCAAATTTCAAAACTTATGGCTTGGGCCATTTCTAATTGCTGAAAAGTTGGGTCCTAGTTCCTTTCGATTGCAGAATCTTGAAGGGCAGCTTGACACCTATCCGATGAATGGCCAAGCTCTGAAAAGATACTTTGCTTGATAACTACCCTTGTATATTATGTAAATATTTCATTTTTGTTTTCATCTTCGTTTTCTTTCTATTTTGATTTTGATTTGGATTTATCAGTTTTTCGTGTTTTTTTTTTGAAAAATACACATACCTGTACACTGAGCTATTCAGACAAAGACGATAGAAATTTTCTTCGCTGAAATAACTTCTGGAAAATTTGTACAAACATCAATGATATATTGCTGAAATTGATATCTGTGTCGGAAAATTTTGTTGTTTGAAAGAAGTTTACTAATTTCAATCTCTGAGCAAAGCTTGTCATGATCATCTATTATATTTTTACGCTGTCCCTTTTCCGTAAAGGAATGACTCAAAAGATGTCTCCCTATCGTAGGAAGTTGTTTTGTAAATGAAACATCTCTGGAGCTAAATAAAGGATAGTGCTAAAAAATTCTGATGAGGTCTGAAAAAATATGTTAAAATATCAAGATTTCCAGCGTCACCCCGCTCAGCTATATACCTATGAAAAACAAAATAAATATCAATAAGAGTTGTGGGAAGTGTTTGTAAACATGTCGGGATGCTAAATAGGTCTGCTGGCAGCGAGTAAATGAATGCATGGTGCCAAGACAACTTCGCTGAGGTACTGAACAGGCCCACTGGCAGCGAAGCAATGTCGGGTATATGAAAATTTGCAAAAAAATAAGAAACCTCTTTAATGTCCTTTATTATGATCCATAACTTCTTAACAGGATATGGATGTCAGAGTGGGTTAAATGGAAACCCTGTCGAGGCTATGGACGCCTGCTGGCAGCAGTGGCCATGCCAACAGTATTGGAGATTTTATCTTTAATATCGTGACTTGTTGATCTTAAGACTGTTGCTGGTTTTCATCTTTTGAAACACTGCTGGAAAAGATGGTTAATGATGATGTTTGTACGATTTTCTGGTTGTTATTTTTTGAGTTGAAATTTTCTTTGTTGTCTTAATCTGAATTTGTTTCTTTTGACAGAGATAAATTCTTCTACCAGTGTGTCGCCATTGTTGGCAATCAAATCACATTTTTCCATGATCCTATAAGATGCCTACATCTATGTCTTGCAAACATCAATTTTTCGTCGCAATTTTCAAATTTATGACATTTTCATTTCTTGCGACATTTACAAATTTGTCTTCGTTAAGTTTTCACGACTGTAAGCGTGAAAACTTCTCATTTCGAAGTTGTTTTTCGATCATTATCTAAACTGTGGTTATTTATTTTATCGATATGCCTACTGCGCTTACCTTTTATTGATCACTATATGACTGGAAATATCCTTTGATCGGTTCTCATACTTCGATTGATTCTGTGACTTGGTTCTATTAAGTTTGTAAGGCTTTTACCAATTGGATTTGCACTTCATGTGGCTTGTCTGATCATTGATTCTATGAATTACATAGGGGTTTGATTAAATTTTTGATATACATATGATATAATCTTTATGATAATCTTTTCATAAATTTGGCTAGTCAACTATATGAATTCCATTTGGCACTTTGATTAAACTTTTGATTATATACATTGGCGCATAGTTGATTTTGGGTTTTGATTTATATGTTGGATGTTTGAACACTATGGTATAACACTTGCGCGCATTGGTATGCACATTGGATTTCATTGGTTGTACACATGACTTAATGGTTGAACTATTATTATGGAGTAAACAGCTATGAAATTGACGGTTGTACTTGGATAATCAATATTTTGCATGGCAGACTCCACCACCTTCGCATGCTCGCATTAATGCTTACCCCTTTGTTCATTCATTGTTGTTAGTTCGGGTAGCTCTGTTACTGTATGCGTTGGTGAATTCGAACCCTTCCCTTACCATGCATTCAACTCCATGGCCCCAGTCATGAGAGTTCAACCCAATGGCAACCAAGCCCTGTTGATGTTTGACAATGCCCGCCAAGATTTGGCAGACAGTGGATGGCTTATCTTCGTGAAACGTTTTGAGGATTTTAACCTTTGCATAGCTCGAAAGTTTGCCATGACCTTCGATGGCTGTCAAGCCAAAGTCAGTGATATACAGTTAGAGATTGATGAACAGTTTATCAGCTCAACCACGGGGTTACCTACTTCGGGACAGCGTTGGTTTAAGAATTGCAAGGTCGAGGAAGTGTCGTGGACATTATTGTTTCAATCATGCAAAATCACCTCTTGTGATAGAGGTATGCCCATAACTATGCTTAAACAATGATGGCATGATTTATTAATGATAATCAAGCAGTTTGTGACCCATGAAGGTCGATACAGGCTTGTGTTCCTCTACCACCTGCATCTATTGATGATTTTTATAGGGTATCCTCTAAACATGCCATTCTATTTTCATCGGAGCTTGTATAAGATGTCTAAAAGGTATAAAAGGCACAAGGCCGACAACAGCCTATTTTAGCATGGGCTTATTAAGCTCATTGTTGTTTATCAGTTGAGTTTGCTTGGTGATAGTTGGAAGGCCTTCATCACCCGTAATGGCTTTGAAGATACCGACCCTGTACAGATTGATAAATCTGTGGTAGTTGAAACCAAGATTTTAACCCCAGTGCCCTACCATGTCCTACTACTGAAACCCTCGGCCGACCCTCCTATCGACTTACCCGACACTATAGCTAAGAATGTAGAAGCCATTGCAAAGCCTATGAGCAAGAAGCTCAAGGAAAACCTTGCTGCAAACGCCAAAGGGAAAAGGAATGCACGTTTGATTTCACGGATGGCAAGGAACAAGCCAAAACCCCCTGTTAAGCCAAACCCTATCGTCTTGAGTGAGGACTCTGATTCAGAAGTTGAGCGTTTCTTGGCCAGCGAATATCCCTATTTGCAAGGTTTGTGTGCCGAACCCTCATATGATTTTGTATCAAACCTACCCCCCTGCCTACAGGACGACCCTAACTACCCAGGCATTAAGTTGCCTTGTGAAACCCTCGGCCATTTGCCCAAACCCTCGCCTGCTCTTTCTTAACCTACACAGTCACCCTGTGATCAGTGCAATTCATGGTTAGAGTGGTATTATGTTGATGTTCCTATACTCCAGTCAAAGATTCAATATTTGGAAGACCAGATTGCCGTGCTAACTAGACAAAAAGCCAAGCTTCAAGCAGTGGATAAAAAACAAAAGACAACCGGCTCCATTATGTTCAAAAACGTGGAATCAGCCACGGCTATTGTAAATTCCAAGCTGGCATAATCAAGTGGCCTCGTCGCTACACAGGTATGGAAAATTTGATATCGTTTTGTTTTGTAAATAAACTATTTTGCTATAATGATTTGTATTCATTTTTTAAACAGTTCTGTTCACATCCTGAATGGCTCTGTTATATTGCGTGCATTATATATATAGCTTTGTTTTGAATAAAAAGAAATTTCGATTCAATATGCGATTTGATTATTCCCGATATAGAAACCAATAGATTTTGATTGGATTTGAGTGATCTTCGTTTGAATTTTGTTTGGTTGTTTGCCTTTAAATGAATTGGTTGATATCCGATTTGAAAAGGAAGTTTTTCATATTCAATTTAGAACAAAATCGTGCTCGGATTTGATTTGGTTACGATCCATATGCTATGGTTGGTGAACGATTTGATTGAGTTTGATGGTTACGATTTGCTCGGATTCGATTTCGTTATCATTGGTATGCTATGACTGGTAAATGTTTTTGGGAAGATACTTGTTACGATGCTGTGTCATGTGATGTTCTATCTTTGATTGTTTCCAAGATTCTGTCTCTTTGATGAAAACATTATTCTCAAATAACATTCGCGCCCAAATTGGAAATGAATCTGAATCATAACAACTATGTGAAAATCTCAGCTAATCGATTCGCTTTTGTTCTAAATTGGCAAGTTTGTCCTATGAGTCGAGTCAGGTTATAATTGATACTCTGTATTCTAAATTTGTGAAATGAATTGGTCAAACCCTGATATGATTTGTTTGGTTGAAACGATTGTGATCAAAATTAATCGATATCGTTTGCTTACTGTGCAATGGTCAACAATCGAAATCTATAATAAATCATGTTCGATTAATCCTGTTATGATTTTGTTATGAGTCAATTATCGTTTGGATTCATTCACAGCCTAATTCGTTTGTTATACAGTTATCGTGGTAATCCTGTTTGATTCACAGGTGTAGCGAAAGGTTTGTGATTTGTTTTGTTTTTGATTGAATATCAAAACGGCTTCATAATAGATGGATTTGATTTGTTGAAAAATGATTATGATGCTGTTACATATGATTTCATTTACCCGACTTATGACAATAATCGAAAACAGAGTATTTCTATCCTTGTATTCAATTAAATGATATGAATCTTTCGTTATATCGTTACAGCTATAACGATTGGAAAATGATTATGTTTGATTGGGTCGTATCTCTTGTTTAACAATCACATAGGATATGTTTGATTATCAGTTCCAATTGGATATGAAACAATCTTAGTACTTTTCGATTATGACTCTGTGGACCCGATTTTGTGGTAACAAAACAACAGAGTATTCCTATCTCTGTGTTCGATTGAATCATTTTGTATCGTGTTTAATGTTGAATGATAAAATCATTTTAATCTCAAATGATTCGTTTTAAAGTGATTATTGGAAGATAATTGGATTTAATTCTTTTAAAAGATTTGATTTGATTTTAATTTCGATTATGTATATTATTTTAGACTAGCTACAGAATCAGATGATTCTGTAGCTAAGTCTGCGGAATTAGATTTTTATTGTTTTGCTAATAAATTACCTCTCTAACTTGTTATTTTTCGTCCATTTCAGGTGAATTCGAAATTTCATTGGATTTGATGGATAGTTTAGAGGATAGTTGAAATATTTTAGTTTCATTTTAGTTTCCTAGTTTAGTTGATCTTGGGAATATCTTCCCAGATTATGTAAACAGTTTGATAACTTCCACGGGGAGGTTTTACCCTCTGGAAAGACTTATAAATACTTATTATTTTTGTAATAACATGATCTTCATTCGTGGGAGAACGAGGATATGGAATTTTAGTACAGACTGAGACAGAAATTGATGTTCTGCTACAGCTTTATCTTTTCATAATATCAATATTTTGTTTCATGTTTATGTGTATCAATTTGCATTTGGTTAACGACTACTTTAGCTATCTTAGTCTTTTGCAAATGATATGATTTAATCCATATAATCCATATCTGATTTCTTCCAGCATTAAAAAAACATAGCAATTACTTGATTCGGTTTTTGAATGACAGGTTTCTCTTCTTCATTAATTGGATTATTAAGTATAATTTTTTGCATAACAGGTTTCCCTTATTGCAGAGATTTATAAATCATATAATTGTTATGATTTTTTATGTCTTTTTTGTCCTGTAAACAAATTCAAAGAGCATTGCAGCTATTGTTTACGAGAAGCTTCTGGATCATCCGGTGCGAGTTTCCTTCCTCCGACCAGCTTCAAAGTCATCATACACAGGACAAATCTGGAGCGTTTCCAGGTCAGTTTGTTATTTGTTTGTTTAGTGTATTTATTAGTAGTTTAGTTTAGATATAAGTTTAGTTAGATAAATGTGTAGTTAGTATATTAGATTGTTTAATTTCAGTAAGTTTTATCTCTTGTTCATAAAATTATAAAATCAACAAAAATATCTTTCTCTTTCTTAGGGCAGAAAGAAAAATAGTTTTTCAGGTTTTATTTAAATCTGTGAATTGTAGATCTTGTATATTTTGTAAATAAGTTGTATTTCAGTTAGTAGTTAGTATAGTAATAATTAGTAGTTTGTATATATATAGTTAGTTATATTAGCTTAGTTTGTTTTAATAATTTGTTTTAATTAGATTAGTGTATTAGTTTGTTTTTATTTATTGTTTGTTAGTTTAGTTTGTTTTTTAAGTTTTAGTTAGTTTGTTTTATTTAGTTTTAGTTAGATTAGTTAGTTTAGATTAGTTTTCTTTTGTTCTCTTAGGACTTTAGATCGGCTAATAGAGCCGCTAAACCCATCAGGGTAGTTCATTCCAAATGGCTTGGGTTATTAGACAACCCCGGACTGGTTCCACTCTCTCAGTTGACGGACGGTCAATTTCGCCCGCCAACACCGTATTAGGTTAATGGTTTTTGAAAAAGGTTGTAACAACTATAAGCTTGTAAAATAGTATAAATAAGAACCTAGGAGATCTAGGAAGGGTTATGTTATGTCTGTTTGGTTAAGTAAATAGAAAAAGATTGTTGATAAGTGTGGTTAAAAGTTTTTGAGTTGTAGAAGAGTCGAGTAAGGTATATTTTGAGGGTTATATCACAGGATGATGAGCCTAGTGTGATCTAGTCCACCTTACATAGGTTCCTTAACCTCGTCAGGATTGTATGATTGAATATGTAATGTGCACAACGCCAGATTTTGCAACAAACTAAATAAAAAAGAAGAGAAGCCAAATATTTGTGGATGTATCCCAAGAGTGGTTGAACCATAGTAAAACCTTTGTTATATGTGATGTTTATTGAATTCTTACTTCCTGTTAATGGTTATATTATGAATGAATTATTAACTATATGTATTAGAATGCATGCATGAGCCTAAAGATGAATGAATCCTAGAAATACTTGAAGGAATAACAAGATCAATGCATGAAGAAGATAGAATACACTCCCATATCTCCACTCATTCATATACTGCAAAGAACTTGAGCAATGCATTCAAGCATAGAGCTATCTTTGGTGATACAACATTGTGTGCACTGTGTGCAACGTTTCCTTCTGGTTTACCAGGAGGGTCGATAGTTTTAGAGGGTTTTGTTGGAAACCTATTCAGATATGAACCTGGGTCAACCCAAGAAGAAGTAGAAGGAATATCTAACCAAAAAATACCTTTCATGCATCACAACACTTGTAAAAATAAGAAAAACAAATTAAATAAACAAATCATAACAACATACAATTTATTAAACAAAGAGTTCTCATACACAACAATCAAATACATGAATAGGAAATAAACACAAAGATGTGTACTTATATTTAAGTAATAAATATGTGACCAACTATAGGGGATGAATGTTCCTCCAAACCATAGATCTATTTCTCCATATATCAGTATAAAATCACCCTCGACATGGGGCTATAAATCCACAAAAGGGGGTGTCCCTCACATTACAACACTTCCCACGATGGCTAGTCTTCCTACAACTATCCCAATCCACCCATCTCTCTTCCTTGTGACCCACACAACCCAAGGAATGGGATCCCCCTTCACTTCTCACAGTTCCTTAGGAATTCCTTCTTCCCTATTGGGCTATAGTGCACTTGGTCATATTGGAATCTCTCTACTGGGGACTCCAGGGAGGTCAAATTCTAGGAAAATACCAGCACACAACTTATCATCTTCATAAAATCTCTCTCACACATAGAAAGTTCGATATGCATGTCTGACAACCTGCTTATTCGACTCCTACAACATGTGCTCATGTGCTAATCCAACTCATTATCCCTTCTCAGAAAAATTTGTGTAATCTCTAGCTACTTCCAACTCCTGGTATCTTCCCAGAATACTCAGAATCTCACTACCTCCAAACTCATTAGACTAACTGAATCCTATACTATTGTGCATTTCCATATGAATTCCTAGTTTTCCTATATTTTTTGGATCACACTCCTCCTAAGGAGGATTTTACTCATCCCCCATGCTCACAATAACTTCCTAAAGTGCCTTATCTCAATGCCCCCCTTACAGGAATTCAATGATTGGCATTGGAAACACTCCAAAAGAAAATAAAAAGTTCATAACATAAGGTAGCATCTAGACAAGGTGGGTTGAGATTAATACCCATGAGTATTCCCTACTTGGACCCCTTGGAAACTTCCCCCTGTTATGGATATGTACCCCCCTATGACTCTATTTGTCTCCACCTACAGATAGAGTTATCTTTATTTATCATTATAATTTACAAAGTTCACATATTACATCAGTTGGCCCATGGCCATATATATTTGTAAAATATATACATCACAAAGCTAGGGAGTAAAATGGTGATGTTACAATATCAAACCCAAAAGTCCACACTCAACAACTATTGATCTTATATTAATGTAAATATTGGTCATTGATCTTATAATATTAATGTTTTATCCCACGTGCATTGTGGGAAAGGATTGCAAGGGGTTTATAATATTTTTCAATCCCAATGTAGTTTGTATGTGTAGTTAAGAGAGGTATGGAATGTTGAGCTTGAAT
>JZKD02S1729695.1:93390-108522 GCA_000966675.3 Picea glauca | reverse complement strand
GGGTTAATCTTCTATTCTTCTGTTGAGTTATCTATTACTCCTTTATCCTTTCCCTTTCTTAAGTCAACTTAAAAATATAACTTTTAACTTCTTGACTTTTCCCCCCCTTTAGTGTAAGACTATGACCTCGTGGGGGTGCCCAGGCCACTGAGTCTCCTCCTCACCTCTCTAAGAGGTGGGGGACATTACATAGACCCACTACAATGGGATATATGGGCAATCCTCATTACATTCATGCAGCTGTGAACAATCACCAAGAAAAACACCAGTCAACTGTGCTCAAGATATCAGGTACCGTCGTTGACCAGACCCTTAGTATTTTGATAGATCTCAGTGCTACCGAGAGTTTCATTTATGGTGCAGTGCTAAAAAGCATTAAGGAAAATTTAGTTGAATAGGATGATTTTATCTTTGTAAAGATGGATTCAGGAGCCAAACAGAAGTTTGGAGGAAAGGTTACAAGATGTACCCTTAAACCGGGAGAGTTTGTCACCAGGGCCACATTGTATGTCATAATCCTAGGATCTTATGATGTTGTGATTGGTATGGTCTGGTTGGAATTGCATGATGAGATACTCAACTATAAGATGAAAAGATTGATCTTGGTTGATGATGAGGGGCAAAGACACATGATTGTAGGATGGAACGACGGAGTTTCTCTAAGTTTCATCTCTTCCTTGCAGCTACGGAAGAGCATGCTCAAGGGATGCAATCTTTATGTGATCCTTGCGTTAAATGAGAAGGGAGTAGTGAAAGGTCTAGAACACCTTCATGTGGTGAGAGAGTTTGTGGACATATTCCCAAAGGAATTACCTGGGATGCCACCTAAGAGGGAATTGGATTCTACTATAGACCTAAAACCGGGGACTGAACCAATAGCTAGAGCGCCTTATTGGATGTTGACCCCAAAGTTATAGGAGTTGATAATGCAACTGAAAGAATTGTTTGACCCAGGATTGATACGTCCAAGTGTGTCACTGTGGGGTGCACCTGTTATTTTCATATGAAAGAAGGATGGGCCATGGAGGATATGCATTGATTACCATCAATTGAACAAGGCAACGATCAAGAATCAATACCCATTTCCAAGGATAGATGATCTGTTTGATCAGATGACGGGTGCGACCATGTTCTCAAAGATCATTTTGTGATCAGGGTATCACCAGTTACGGATCAAGGAGGATGATGTCCCTAAAACCTCCTTTAAGACGAGGTTTGTTCATTAGGAGTTTACTCTTTTATCATTTGCATTGACAAACGCACCAAGGGTATTTATGAGTTTGAGGAACAGGGTGTTCCAGGAGTACTTGGAAAAGTTTGTCCAAGTATTCATTAATGATATTTTGATTTACTCTTGGATGACAAAGGAGCATGACGAGCACTTGAGGTTGGTACTACAGTGTCTGCAAGAGCACAGATTGTATGGGAATTTGTTCAAATGCTCATTTTATCAATTGAAGATTCACTACTTAGGGCATGTCATCTCCGACGAAGGTATCGTCATGGATCCAGCAAAGGTCGAGGCTATTATGGACTGGCCTGTGTCGACGAGCGTTCTAGAATTAGGTAGCTTCATGGGTTTAGTAGGATACTATCAATGGTTCGTTGAGGGATTTTGGAAGATAGCAAATCCAATCACAGAGTTGCAGAAGAAGAACAAGAAGTTTGTTTGGAACGAGAAATGCGCGGAAGCTTTTAGGAGGTTGAAGGAGTTGTTGACAACGACACCGATACTAAAGGTCCCTGACATGGACGTGAACTTCTTGGTATGCACTTACACATCCAACCAAGGATTAGGTGGAGTCTTGATGTAAGACAGTCAAGTGGTCTCTTACATCTCGAGGAAACTGAGAAGGCATGAGGAGGAATATGCGACGCATGATTTGGAGTTGTTAGCCATCATTTATGCCTTGAAGGTTTGGAGACACTACCTTGTAGGATGAAAAATTGAAATAAATATGGACCACTATGGACTACAACACGTATTTACACAAAGCGACCTGAACACGCTGTTAACGATAAAAAATGCACTGGCATTTTTTTTTTGCAAGAATGATGCCTAATATTGTAGGGAACATTTGAATAGATTCCCTAGCTCCAAATACAAATCTGATTGTACCATTGGAAATATTATGATCTGTAGATGTCGATCGACTATTGGAGCATGCAAAACGGACATTCCACGGCTGAGAAAATTGATTTTTCCCAAAGGAATTTTTTTTTTCTGGAAATTCTGACTTTCGGTGGTTTAGGTGAAAAGGACGACTGTTCATTAACCACCGAAAGTTGCACTTTCGGTGGTTAATTCACCCAGAGGTCTTCTATGTTAACCACCGAAAGCCTGTTTTAACCAGAATACTTGAAATTTCGCCCAGATCAGGAATTTTTGAATCATAATGAGATGAAACCTCTTGGAATAGACAGGTGGTGAATTATCAAGTCAGACCCAATGGTTACTTTGATGGTTAAAGGCAAAGAAGAGGTGTTTTAATCAAGTTTGGTACATTTTTCAAAGGCAAAAATATAGGGATTTTGGCACACCTCAGCAAATTCGAATTTTACCTCTTGGAAGAATCATCAGTTAGCCTTGGGAGGCTGTTCTACACTACACCAACAATCAACTGAGAGAAATATGGGATTTGCCTCATTTTGGGGAAGCATCCCACTTCTTTTGCAACTAAATTTTGACTTGCTATTTTTAGTATATCTGATCCTTGTTTTTAGGATCTCAAAACTGCATTGTAAAGCTATAAAGCTGAAGGTATAATAGGAACTAGAGGTTCGATTTTGGGTTCTACATGCTGCTACTGTAAGAGAGACCTATTCTTATTATGTGAAGAATTGCAAGCTTCCTTCAGTTGTGTTGTCAGACTTTTCTTTTCTGTTCTCTGATATCTTATGAGTGAAGGTTCTTTATTGATGCTTATTCAATCTGCATGTGACTGTCATATCACTAGTTGATTGATTAAGTTGATTATCATAAGTTATTTCCTTAGTTATTAAACCCATTGTGCTTGTTTTATATGAGTATAGTCCGGTTCAATAGCTATCTTCTCTACCTTTTAATCAAACTTTGTCTGACTGCATTACTAGAAGGCCTTGTGAGATTTTGTATTTCTAGACAGTCTTGAAAATACAGTCCAGTCCCTAGATATTCATCTTGATCCAAAAACCACATCAATTATTAAGAAAATATTTCCTAAAAAGAGTTAGTTACCAGGCATCTTCGACTTACAGCCTAGGAGAGTTTCCTGGAGTGATAACAAATTGGCGTCGTTGCTGGGGAGAGGAGATCGAATATCAGCTTCCCTGGGAGATGACATAGATCTAGCTTTGATGATAGACAAAGCCTGGACATCATTTGGTTGTAATCATCTATCTAGTGACTCCATGAAGGACGAATTCAGTGGCGACTCCATTGTTCAGAAAATTGTTGGTGACTCCACTGGTATGATATGAACAGGATCTTATCCAAGAGGTATGCGTTCCGTGATTTTTCAAGCATTGCTGGTTTTCCTAATCAAGTACCTACTAGAGATGAATGGGAGAACAGTCTTCCTAAATTTCATGGTGAGGAGTGGGAAGTGCTAGCTGAACATTTGTTGGATTTCCATGAATTCATTAATCGGCTTGAAATTGTACATGACGATGTGAAAATTAAGCTTTTCAAGTTTTCTCTAGAGGGAATTGCTCTTGATTGGTGTCGGTCTCTTCCGGATGCAAGTGTCAGCTCTTTAGCATATTTTCATGCTGCTTTTCATGTGTTCTGTAAAGATCATTTTCCAACTGATCTTATTTATCCTCAATGCTGTCATGAATTTAATCTCTTGAAATTAGAACTTCAGGAAGAGTATGTTGCTGAAGAAAATACTCTTCATCATGATCAGGAGATCAATGACTCACACTATGACAATCTTAGCGATGCTTTTGACATCATATCAAACGAATCTACTATTGTTAGTTGTCATGATGATCAGATTTTTATCTCTAAAAATTTTGAAGATGTTGAGCAAACTGACAGATTTGCAAGTGATAATTTCAGATCTACAGAGGTTGAGGAGGACAGCCTACCATTTCCAGATTTGCAGGGACTGTCTAATCTTCAGCTAGAACATGAGAATCATGATCAAGAATGTGTTGATGCCGTAGGTGATACTAGTCATGAGTCTCTTGATCCTAATAACAGAGAAGACCCAAATCCTAGGGTTGAATCTGTAGCACATGTTATGAGCAGCTCACATTTTTTAAACTTCCAGGAGAAGGTAGATCACAACACATATGAAGAGAGCGATGGTGGAAAGGAACTGAAAATTCAAGATCAGCAGTCCATAGTATATGTTTTTCAAACAAATCTCGAGCAGCCTGCATTCAACAATGAGATGAGTAAAGACATTTTTCAACATCTTTTCAATCTACAGTTAGATGAAAAATCTAAAGAGGTATTTCTCTGTAAATTTGATGACCCTTTTGCTGACTATTTGGAGCCTATCAGCAGCATGAATGTTAAGATATTTATGTCAGAAGAAGATTCTCTTATTCATCTTCTCAAACCTTTCTTCTGCATGATATGGTATTTATTATTGTTCGGGTCAAGATTCAACATGATGTCAGTGGATCCGTTTCTCACTTGGTTACATTGGAAATCGAGTTTTACTTGATTTATCTGTCTCTACTGGTTAGAGTAGGAATAGATAAAGGAATAAGTTCACCACACAAACAATTAGATCTTTTTCAGTTTGATCTCATAAATAAGCAGTGAAATTGTGAAAATAAAGACATGTAGAGGTCATAGTTGCAGAGATCATGGTTGCAGAGTTTTCAGTTTAAAGTCTGGATCTTAACACCTAAAATAAGCCCAGGCATTTATGCTCCCCACAGTGCTTAACATACAAGAGGCCTTGGGAAAGGAAAACCTTGCCCGCCAAATAAAAGTTGTGATTCCCTGCAATGCTGATGTCTATCAGTCTAAGATTCCATCAGAAAGATAGCTTCAGGCCTGATGTGAATAAAGCTATGCAGCTGCTTGCTTCAATTCTCAACAACAATGGATCTCCCTTTGTGATCAATATTTCTCCCTTCTTAAATATTTATCAAAATAAAATATTTTAGCAGATTATGCCTTCTTTGAAAATAAAGCTGATCCACTGGTTGATGGGAAGAATGTTTACCACAATTACTCTGATGGAAATCTGTATACACTTGAATCGGCCTTTTAAAAACAAATTGGTTTTGGGCAGATGCCAATTGTTGTTGGACAGGTTTGATGGCCAACAAACGAGGGAGTAAATGAAACTATCAGCAATGCAAAAAGATTCATTCAAAGACTGGTAAACCATGTTATAAGCAACAAGGGCACCCCACTTAGGCCTGGAAACTCCCCAAATAGAAACATATATTTTTAATCTGCTAGATGAGGACAAAGGGAGCATTCTGCATGGAAATTTTGAAAGATACTGGAGCAGAAAATGGGACTTGACGCACCTGGATCATCACATTAATTTGAATTTGTCTATAGAATGTTGTATTATTTATTCTCTTGCCAATCAAGACTGTTGTGTTTAGAATTATCTTTTGTATTTCCATAAGTGTTTTCCCATTCAAATTCGCGCATGTAATTACTGCAGTGATCACAGATTCAATAAAAAAATGGAGTTGGTCGATCTCGACCTGATTTCTTTTGGAAGCTACTCTGATTGGCATTTCACGGGTAGATGATTATTGGCACCACTGGCAGAATTTGTTTGCAGGAGGTCTTTTAGGTCTGATGATAGCCATCTTGTGTTATCGACAATTATTTCCAGTTCCATATGATTCAGATGATGTGGTACCGTGTGAATACTTTTAATTTCTCAGTGAAGTGAATGAGATAGGCAATATCGCAGAGGATATGCAGCATACCATATCTTGGGATGTACATCCAAATGATCGTCCATATTTTACAGTGGAATAAGGCTTCAGAATATGAGAAGAGATCTGAATATTGTGATCATGATATGACAAGGGCCGATATGGTTTCCCAATGGGAGAAATAAAAAAAAACAACAGGACAGACGTAGCAATCATATCGCTATTTTTATGGAAAAAAATAATGAACCAATCAGTGACTCAGTATTCATGGCACCAAATTAGCAAGTATCCCCACTTTACCATTGTTTGTTGTTTTTTCTAACAACAACATCTCACCTCTATGCATTTTCTCTCCAAGCCCACAAGAAGCTAT
Source organism: Picea glauca (assembly GCA_000966675.3). Classification (NCBI taxonomy): domain Eukaryota; kingdom Viridiplantae; phylum Streptophyta; class Pinopsida; order Pinales; family Pinaceae; genus Picea; species Picea glauca. The sequence goes on along the minus strand of JZKD02S1729695.1, from coordinate 102,302 downwards.
ATCTCTGAGGTTTATTCAAACAGAAAAGGTTGGCAGCGCCTGTGATAAGTGTGGGAAAATTTGACGTGGGGTAGAAATGGAAAGACCCCAATGACAGAGTTCCTTGCGTTTCTCTTTTCAGAGGATGAGCTTTGTCCTCTCATTATTAGCAGGGGCTGTGGAGGTGGAGATGAAGCCAAAATGCTTCAATGACATCTAATTGGTACTACTACAAAAATTGGATCAGACCAAACAGGTTGAATATTGTTGCATTCTTTTTCAGAGATATGGTGTGATGGAATTTCATAGAAGAGGAGACATGGCAGAACATAATTGCCAGTTTAGGGAGTCCAAGGTGACTGCTAACAAGATTGGGAATGGAATTGAAGTTGTCATTCTGGATGATGGCATGCAGAGTTCTTAGAAATGAGTTTTTCGGGGTCTGTTGTTTCCCTTTTATGTCCCTAATGAAGAGAACAACATCCACACTAATTTTAGTCATTTCAAGCAGCAAGAAAGCATTGGAGCTTGTCCAGGGACTTGGAGATTGTAATGGTAAACTATGTAACCCTTTGGGGCAATAGAAGGTTGATACCATGTGGGCCATTGAGAGAATATTTGATTGCATTGAGACGGGCTGATATAATAGTCTTGCATCATACATATTTGATATCAAAAGAAAAACATCAATCTATCATAACCATGTTGGAATGTGTACTTGAGGAGGAAATCCTATTTCTGGTAGAAGAATGGTTCCGTGCTATTTCTTCAGATTACAGTTCCAACCTTCAATGATTCCTTTGAACATAGTGCACAATATGGTTGTTTTGTGTTTCTGGCATTGGTTGTCCAGATTCACTTTCGTTAGCCATACAAAAGATCTTAAGATTGCAAATCTTTGCTTTTATTTTGTGAAGCTGGGTGCAACACACGTTGACAGAGTAGATTTCAGTGACCATCACATTTTTCAAGATAAGGATTAATCAGGAGACATCTTTTTGGAATCTCATCAAAGATTGCTTAAACAACTGCTTCCAAATCACCTCCGACAGGCCTGTACAGAGAAGACATACTCCAAAACTTTGAACAAGAGGGTCTGGTACGGATGGCAACTAAAACTGTAGGTGATTCAGATCTAGACAGCAGCAGTAGGACTCTAAGAAATTGACATTCTTGTCTTGTTTCTCTCATGCTAATTAGCAACTTGGTGACTGGTGTTTGCTTCCCACCTATGCAAAATTTTCCACATCAGTAACTTTTAACATGGAGGACACTGCATCAGATGGAGAGGAAAAAATAGTTAAAGAGAATGACAGATTGAAATCAAATTCTGGAAGCGCCAATGATGATGCTTTAAGTCACAATAAAATCTGCGGAAACCTTGTGAAATGTGATCAACAAGGGAGCACGAAGAGCCTTCTATCAAGCTTTCTTTTGCCCAAAGGAAATCCTGGCTTGGAAGACCTTGCTCAGACTGCAGAAGATTTTAGAGAGGTGAAAATTAAGTTAAATGAGACTTCTATGGAGGAGAAAGTCATGACTGTATCAGGTCAGTTCAAAAGTGAGCCAGAAGTTCAAAGCATTTGCAAAGGTGAGAAACCATTCCAACAAGCAGTAAAGATTGAAATGCCTGCATCGTCATCGACAATGGATATCGACCCAAACATTGATCCAAAAACGGTGGAACGAATTTTAGCCAATAGACAATCTGCACAAAGATCCCGAGTAAGGAGACTTGCAAGTTGAAACCCATCAGAAGGAGATTACAAGTTTAGTCAGAGAGAAAGGAGCTTCATCTAATAAGCCCTGAAGTCATTTACAAACATGCAGGTAATCAGAATTTTGATATTTTGATTTTTGAAATACTTCTATTTTTCCGTGGTTTAGGTGAGCCCTCAAGTGCTCATTAACCACCGAAAAGAAGTGCTTTCGGTGGATAAGGTTCTTAAATCCAAATACTGTTAACCACAGAAAGTTGTTTTAACCAGAATATCCAAAATTCTACCCAGATTCGAGATATTCAAGTTGGAATGATGTGAAATATTCTGGAATAGGATGATTATGAATTACCAAATCAAGCCTAAACATTATTCTTGAAGAATAAAGTCAAAAAGAAGTTTTTTGACTATATTTGGTCATTCTTAAAGGGCAAAGTATTAGGGATCAGAAGACACATCATCCAACTCGAACTTTATCTTCAGGATATCAGGATCAACACACATCCGCGAGCCTTGGAAGGCTATCTGCACATATCAGAAGATCTATAAATGCTTTGTATCTGAAGTTGTTGTTGTTTTGATACACTATCCAGAAAAGGTTTACAGAGACATGGTTGCAACCGACAACACTCTTTGTTGGTGGCTTCACAACCTGAGTTTTTATTATTACTGTAGAATTATCAGTGGCTTATTTATGATTGTTCACACAATTCAGTGGATCTTTGGTTTACTATAGTCCTTGATCCTGCTTCTATACCTTATGAAAATACTAGTGATGGTGCAGCTTGGTTTCCTCATTATGTTTCTGGAAGGCTGAAATATGCAATTGGTGAAAATACTCATTTCTCTCCTAATCATGAAAGATAGTCATGGTGGATGTGCCTGTTGACCTCATACTGAGAATTGGAAGCCTTGTAAATAGAGAGATGAGCTTCGTCTATCAAACCCTGAGGTCTTTGTACTCTTACAGGTAATCGAGATTCATTAAGTTTTGATTTTTGGGTAAGTTTATGTTTTTGGTGGTTTAGGCAAGCCTGTGTGTGCTCATTAACCACTGAAAAGGCTGAATGAATCCATGGCCCAATACTAAAGGCATAAGGTCTGCTAGGTTCTTGGAAACCTCGCAGGGAGGTCTCCATCCTAGTTGGAGCCAGATGTTAATGATAAAAAATTCACTGGCATTTTTTTTTTGCAAGAATGATGCCTAATATTGTAGGGAACATTTGACTAGCTTCCCTAGCTCCAAATCCAAATCTGATTGTACCTTTGGAAATCTTATGATCTTTAGATGTCGATCGACTATTGGAGCATGCAAAACGGACATTCCACGACTGAGAAAATTGATTTTTCCCAAAGGCATTTTTTTTTCTGGAAATTCTGACTTTCGGTGGTTTAGGCGAACAGGACGACTGTTCATTAACCACCGAAAGTTGCGCTTTCGGTGGTTAATTCACCCAGAGGTCTTCTATGTTAACCACCGAAAGCCTGTTTTAACCAAAATACTTGTAATTTCGCCCAGATCAGGAATTTTTGAATCATAATGAGATGAAACCTCTTGGAATAGACAGGTGGTGAATTATCAAGTCAGACCCAATGGTTACTTTGATGGTTAAAGGCAAAGAAGAGGTGTTTTAATCAAGTTTGGTACATTTTTCAAAGGAAAAAATATAGGGATTTTGGCACACCTCAGCAAATTCGAATTTTACCTCTTGGAAGAGTCATCAGTTAGACTTGGGAGGCTATTCTGCACTACAACAACAATCAACTAAGAGAAATCTGGGATTTGCCTCATTTTGGGGAAGCATCCCACTTCTTTTGCAACTGAATTTTGACTTGCTATTTTTAGTATATCTGATCCTTGTTTTTAGGATCTCAAAAATGAATTGTAAAGATATAAAGTTGAAGGTAGAATAGGAACTAGAGGTTCGATTTTGGGTTCTACATGCTACTACTGTAAGAGAGACCTATTCTTATTATGTGAAGAATTGCAAGCTTCCTTCAGTTGTGTTGTCAAACTTTTCTTTTCTGTTCTCTGATATATTATGAGTGAAGGTTCTTTATTGATGCTTATTCAATATGCATGTGACTGTCATCTCACTAATTGATTGATTAAGTTGATTATCATAAGTTATTTCCTTAGTTATTAAACCCATTGTGCTTGTTTTATATGAGTATAGTCTGGTTCAATATCTATCTTCTCTACCTTTTAATCAAAATTTGTCTGACTGCATTACTAGAAGGCCTTGTGAGATTTTGTATTTCTAGATAGTCTTGAAAACATAGTCCAGTCCCTAGATATTCATCTTGATCCAAAAGCCACATCAATTATTAAGAAAATATTTCCCAAAAAGAGTTAGTTACCAGGCATCTCTGACTTACAGCCTAGGAGAGTTTCCTGGAGTGATAACACATGCGACAACGACGTTGGTCAAAATTGCTTAGCGAGTATGACTTCAAGATTAATTACATAAAAGGAATAGTGAACTGAGTGGCAGATGCATTGATTCAGAGACCACTCATCTTTTCGGTGTTGCCTCTTCGGACGAATCTATGTGAAAAGATTCTAAATTTACAGCGTGACGATGACTAGTACAAAGAGGATGAGGGTTTTTTCAGACAAAACAAAATGGTGGTACCAAGAGTTGAAGGATTTATGTTTGACGATGATGGATTATTGAGGTTTAAAAATTAGATTTACGTACCACCAAACGACAAGTTGAGGAGATTGATCTTAAGAGAGGCTCATAGAGAAGTATACATGGCTCACCCGGGAGTCACGAAGATGAGGGAAGACCTTAAACCCTTATTCTTCTGGAAGAGAATGAAGGCATACATAGTCAACTATGTTGCCAAATGTCTAGAATGTCAGCAGGTAAAGGATGAACATAGACATCCACCAGGATTACTATAGCTACACGCTATTCCAGAATCAAAATGGGAGGTTATTTCGATGGATTTTAATGTTGGCTTGCCACTGACGGCAAGGAGACATGACTCGATTTTTGTAGTAGTAGACACATTGACAAAGAGTGCTCAATTTATTCCTGTGCATACGACGTATCAGGCACCTGACATAGCTAGAGTTTTTATCAATGAGATTGTGAGGTTGCATGGTGTGCTTAAGAATATTATATCCAATCAAGGATTGATGTTTACTGGACAATTTTGGACGAGTTTCCAAGAGGCCTTGGGAACCCAACTTACATTTAGTACTTCATATCACCCGGAGATTGACGGGAAGACCGAAAGAATGAACCAGACCTTGGAGGACATGTTGCACATGTATGTGATGGCCAACAAAAGTGTTGGGAAGAATTCTTTCCACTAGAAGAATTCGCGTATAACAATAGTTACCAAAGCACCATTAAGATGGTGCCTTTCGAGTTTCTTTACGGGAGACCATGTCAGACGTCTTTGAGTTGGTATCGGCTTGAGGATAGTGTCCTGGTGGGACCAGAAGTGATCCAAGAAATGGAAGAGAAAATGCAAACAATAAGAGAAAGGATTAAAGAAGCGTAGGATCGATAAAAGAGTTATGTCGATGCGCACTGTATTGACCATAGTTATGAGGTTGGCGATTGAGTCTTCTTGTAGGTAAAAGAACATAAGATTTCAATCAAGTTTGGAATGGGAGATAAACTCTCTCCTAGGTTCGTGGGACCTTTCAAGATTGTGGAGAGGAAGGAGTCTATGGCCTATCAACTAGCCTTGCCTAATTCCTTGAGGCATATGCACGATGTTTTTCACATAACTATTTTGAGACATTATATTAGTGATCCTACACACGTTATTGACATGAGTTCCTTGTAGGTATCGGACGAGGGGGCACTCACAGCTGAGATGACCTGCATATTAGATCATCGCATTCGATGGCTACGACGTCTAATAGTAGATCAGGTCAAGTTCCAGTGGGACCACTATAGTCCGCACTTGACAACGTGGGAGGATGCATATGATATGCGCCATCAGTTTCCATTTTTGTTTGATAGATAGACTTATGATACTATGATACACATTATTTCGACACTTATTCTGTGAAACTTCAGGATGAATTTTAGACCAAGAGGGGGTTTATGTAACATCTCACTCTTGTGCACACTGAGTGAACTTATTCTTTGAGGACACTTGATCACAAGTGATCTGCGCTATTATACTATTAAGCATTTGATTTTGATTATGAGGTGTTATGGGTTGATGACATGTTGTTTTGATGCATTGACATAGACAGATGCTATTGACTTGGTTTAACTGAGTGTGCAAGATTTTGGACCTTGAGGATGCAGAGGCATCGATGGAACCCCTTGGACTTCGGATTGAGTTGGGGAGTGAACTATTGGGGTTTGATTGTTTTATATGTGATATTAGTTCATCTGATTAGATGATATGATTATGGATATATTTCTGACATGATTCTTTGATGATGCAGGCTGACGATAGCTTGCCGACCAGACTCACATGTGGATTAGAGGGCTCACACATGACTACCAGAGATGTTGAGGGAGAGGTGTGGACAATAGCCCTGCCACAACCTACTAGCACTCCCACCATGGATTGAACTGTAGTTTAATGATTACCTAGTTCGAGAGGACCCATGATGCTATAAGGGTAGACTACGACAGTCGCTCATGATGATTCTAAGGGGCGCACAATAAGGCAGGGGCCTTATTACTTAGAGTCCCTTAGTCTCCCATGAGATCACTTGGCAGAGTATTGACTCTAGGGGTTTTATATGTCTACCAAGTCAGTCAATAGGTGAGTGGCACCCTTGGAGCACGTAGTGCGTCCTGAAGGGAATGTCATGCAAGAGAAACAAAAGGAGACAAGTGGCACTCTTGGAGCACCTAGTTCATCCTGAAGGGCACATCACGTTGTTATTTAATAAATGGATAAATCTAGATAGCCTTAGGACGAATAAAATGTTAAGGAAGATTTAAAACATTTCCCCTAATAAAATGTCGCCCAACCTAGGAAAATAAAGTCTAGGTCTAAATTATACTTGTGATAAAAAAATTATCTATATATATATATATATATATAATGATAATCTTCATTAATCTTGTGACAAGAAGGGGGTAAGTAATTAAATTGATTTATAAAAATCTTTTGGGATAAAATTTAAAAAGATGAAATTGTTGTTTTACTATATTATGCTAATTAAAAATTTATTCATTCAAAATAAAAAGGGAAAAGGGTAATCTTTTGCACATGTCTTTTTCAGTTTTAAATAAAAGGGGAAAGAAGGAAATTTAAAAGATTTAGGAAATTGGGAAAAAGTGGGAAACATAAAATAAAGGGGAAACAAGGAAAAAACAGAAAGACTAACTTAATAAGGTATCTAGCATTTAAGAATTTTCTAAAATCAAACTCAACTACTAAATTAGTAAGAGGGAAAGTCATTAAAACTTGTAAGGGAATTTGGTGACACCTAGGAGCTATTCTAGGAATGATTTTAGGTGGGTGAGGGAAATAGGGGTAATTAATTAATTAAGGAAATTATTTTTTGGTGCAATAAGGGGATGGGTGACACATGTACGGGGATTATTTTTATGAATTAAATTATTAAACAATAAATTAAATGGGATTTTGGGAAAGTAAAGTACTTCGAAACTCTATATAATGAAGAGAAGAGAAGGATGATGTATCTCTTATGTTATGTGTAATGTTACGCTACAAAAATTTATACTTGACTAACTTAGGTTGTGGGAGTTGGGATACCCAACTCGGTCAGGAGTGGTAGCTTGGCCTTGCGAGATGACCTAGGAGCTATTGGATTCTCTGGTTAGTGTGTGTGGCCCCTTTGCGGCTCGGGGGGCTAAGGGGGAAGAAGAGTATGCTAGCATTGGCCAGGATGTACCGATGAAGTCTCATCGATCAACAAGCAGGAGTTTCACGGAGCACGCGAGACATCAACTCAGAGCAGGTGACTTGCATTATGTTACGCTTCCTTTATTTCTGAATAGTAGATTGTTAGTATGATTTATGCTTTTAGTTCTTAATGTTTAATTTGGTAAATAAAATGATTGTCTTAGCATTCTAGTTTATGAATTAAATACCTCCCATATTCTTTAGCTCGTTGTTGATTGAATTCCCATGGCCTCGATCCATGCATGTCTTGACCATCCTATGGTTTACTGATTTGTGATGATTGCGGTTTATTTATGCCTTCATCCATAGCTCATCAGTCCACTCTTGAGAAGTCAGCTAGGAGCCTAATCTATGGTCGTCACTTCAATGTTAATACACCTATGGATCTAAATGCCCTACTTTTCTGTGCATGTATGATGAGTGAAGGATGTTCCTTCTAGTTGTCTACCTCTGTTTGTTGTTCCAAGTAGTGTGTAGTTTGGCACCTTGATGCGAATAGTTGACCCTACAATTTATTATTATTCTTTTTCTGGATTTGGCCACCGGTTGTGACTGCGATTTGCCTTGTTACACTAGTGATTTGCCATTAACAAGATTGGAACCGTTGCATTTTAAGACTATGTTTTTGGCCACTGGTTGTGATTGAAATTTTCCCTTATTACTCTGGAGATTTTCCTTTTTGACTGTAAAAGTTGCATTGTCAGACTGCGATCTTAATAACCACTTAACTTAGAACCATGATTTCTTTACCTGTTGACTGTAAGGAACTCGACATTGAAAAGGGGGACAACAAATTGTAAATTGTTTCCATGACATTTTTACTTATGTGTATTTATGTCTATGCATTCTTGAGTTGGAGATAATCATTTAATTTCCTTATAGATAATCATTTTTCATTTCTTAATACATAATCATTTTTCATTCCTATATAGGTTGTAATGTCCCCACTTTGGGACATCATCACAGGGCAGAGATTTATGATGACCAGAGTAGCCAGATGGGTGCTAGAGTGAGTACAGGGGTATTTGAGAGGCATTGTGGGGTATAGCTTACATTTATGATCATATTCCATCATCACGAGCCATTCCGCACAGGTTGGATTTGGTTTCGTTGCATTTCGATGATTTCCATGATTTTGACTATTTTGAGCTATAAGTCAATGGAATTCACTGAAGAGGTCATTTTGGGAACATTACTAGGAGGAACCTCTCAGTGTAATAGCTCATTCAAATCGAGAGGAGAAACACTATAGGATGGGATGGCTAGAAGTGACTTTCAGTGGCCAGGGAAGCCACAAGGAGAGATAAGGAGCTTTTTAAAGGTAAAAAGGTTAATTAATTAATTAAAGTG
>JZKD02S1729695.1:77388-89109 GCA_000966675.3 Picea glauca | reverse complement strand
CCGAGTTATTGAGGGTTTCAGCCTTCTATTGGAGAGTGGCATTCTTCAGCTGGAGAGTTTGGCATTCAGATCTTCTTGTATTGATCTTCATTTCTTATTCATCCTTTGGAGGCATATTTTTTATTAGCGGGAGAATTTTGTAGTAGCTCTTATCTATTTTCTATCTTCTTGGCCATCTGTTGAGCATTCCAGATCGACATCTTCATTGTAGCAGCTTTCTCTATTTTATGAATAAAGAAGAATTGAGATGTTTTGGCTTGTCTATGTTATTGCATATGGTTGAGGTATGTTCCATGGTTATCTATTTATGTTATTTGTTGCATACACACATATAAACACATCTAAAAGGTAGATCAACAAAGTGTTTGACGAAATACCTCACTCAGAAAAAAGTTTTAAAAAGACACCAAAACAGTGATGATCCTTGCATAATATCTTGGGATCATTACATAGGTAATCATTTTTCATTTCCTTATAGATAATCATTTTTCATTTCTATATAGATAATCATTTTTCATTTCTTAATAGATAATCGTTTTTCATTTCTTTATACATACTCTTTTTTTTTTTTTTTTCCTGTGATAGTCATTGTTCAATTTAATTAGTTACCATAATGCATAATGTTATCCACTGATGAGTAAGATTCACTTGATGGTTGTGACATACTTATGCCTGGACAGAGTTGGTGTTTTCCTGAGTCTGCTAACTATTAATGACAACTATTATGTAATTCCATTCTGGTGTTTTTGTAAAGCAAATTCACTCAAGGATTTAAACTTAGCGAATTTGTTGTAACACTCTACCTATGTTGTGACACTATCAATTTTCTATGAGACCATACCTTTGCTGACATATACGAAATTGTTGTAACACCTTACCAACAACGATTTGTAACCTTGGATTCACTGTGACACCATCTATGAATTGTAACCACAAAATTGATGTAACCCTTACCAGCTGTGACTATAACCTTGGATTCGCTGTGACACCCTTACCTTTGTGTTTTTGGCCACAAAAACTGGTAGGGTTCTCTGCAATATTCCTTCTGGAAGCTGCGTGTACCTTCTCTGTGATTTTTTCTAATGCCATTTTTAAGTGAAAGTCAGTGCATAAATTTAATTAAAGACACATTATTTATTTAGTTGTATTTTATTTAGATTACCTGGTGACTGATGATCTACACACATTTTGATTTATTTTTGACATCCACTGTGTAATTACACCGTAGTTTTACAGCAATAGTAACTTACATTTACCTTACTCAACAACTTCTTACCTTTTCACACAACCAGATATTTTATTCTACATTGATGACAATCGATTTAGAATTTTCTAGACGGATAACTAAATGCTTTGGCGTTCTTACCCCTAAGTTTTACTTTTACCTGGTAGCGTGTCTAGTTGGCATTGTTGGTTTTGGACAACTTTCCTCCATTTTAATTAGCAGTAATAAGTATTTTTATAGGATATCTTTAGTGATGTCATCGACTGCAATGAATGGCTTTGAATGACATTAATTATTATTAGGCCTATGGAAATTAAATCTCTTTAGACAAATATGGCGTGAAAACTCATTAAATAACTATGGTAGTAAATCTCATTAAATGCATATGGTAGTAAATCTCATTATATGTATATGGATTTAGTTTCTCACTGAATGTATATGGATTTAATGGCATTATCACTTCTTAGAAGATTCCTTTTAATGTTAATAGATAGTCGTAATTTTTCTACGGTTAGTATGGATAGACAACATGTTGTAATTTAAGGTGTTGATAAGCATTTCATTGTAGCATTCCACATTGATATGGTTAATGTTGTTATATAATTTCAATTGCTAGTAAGATTATAATTTTGGGATTAATTTATATTTGCCCACATTAATTTGTAATTAAATATTAAATGAGATTGGTGAGTCTCGACTAAAAGGTAAGTTAAACTTGCTAAATTAGAGTGAAATTAATGATAAATTAAATTTGTTATTATTCACATCAGTCTATATGAATGGGTTGGGTTGTTTGCAAAGTCATGTAGAAGCTTACATTTTATTGTTGATGTCATCATGTGCCTTGTCAACCCGTTGCTTGGGGTGTGGGTGTAGTCTCCTTGTCATTTATTTCGTCCTAGCCCGTCAAATTTATCTAGAGTCCTTGGTCCATATAGGATGTGTTGTGACAAGGTTATTGATGTGTCTATCACCTGGGGATGACATGATTCCCGATGAGGAGATCATGGCGCGCCCTATTGGATAGCGGTGAATGATAACATGGTCGGAGTCAGTGTGTCTATGTGAGTGTTGTCGATCATTGTAAGTTGATTTTGGCACATGGGTGGAACGCCTTCATGTGTTTGGTTGACACGCCTTGATGTTCTATTCTTGCTCGTCTTTGGTCAATGTGTCAGGAGGGGGATGTTGTCCCTTAGCTTGTAGGCGTGTCTTGTTGTGTCGGGTGGGTATTCATTCCTCCTTATTGTTCTATGCATGCTTGCCTAGTTTCCCTTGTGCATTTGCATGGAGTCAGAGTTTCTTGTTGCCTGGACAGCATGCTTGCGTTCATCGTCAGTGGTGTAGTTAGTTGGTCGTCATCACCTTCTTGCCTCTTAACCCCCCCCCAAAAAAAAAAATCACTTCTGCTTAGTTTGTGGTCGTAATGATGGGTTCATTACATTGACACATAGATTGTGCAAAGGATTCCATTCTTAAACAATGTTCAATCAAACAATATAAATTAATGTTCAATCAAACAATATAATTTTTTATGTTTAAGTAGCACAAACTTCGGAAATGAATGGAGGGTACAAAGAATAAAAAACCAAATATCTTATCACAATAGAGAAATGAAAGTCCTGGAAAATAAATGTTGGGAGAAGCCATTGATTAACATATCATCATTGACTAGATCATGGAATAATTCACATGTATGTAGATATTATGGAGAGTTGAAGTTGCCTTGGTATACCACATGTGAAGTAATGATACACTGATCTTTGTAGCATTCCTTTCCATTGGTATGTGAAGTTATGTCGAGCATCTTTATGGTGGGTTACTCCTTCCATCTATGCATGGGAATGAGATTTGAATCCTTCTTTTGAAGGTTTCATCGGTCTCTAGTGCATGTGTAGGCTACCTTATCCATGAGATATTTGGATTCCAAGATTTGATTCTTATATTTTCTTTTTAGTCTAGTTGTCAATGGATAGCCTTGCTCATGTGATTCATGTGGGTTGTGATAAAGGAGAAATACAAATAGGATTTCATATTTTCAAGAGGAGGGTTAAAAAATTGTGCACAAATCCTTCACATATGGGTTTTTCATTTTTTGGATCAAAAGGCCTATCACAGAGTGAATGAAAATTTTCTTACAGATGTCATATAGAAAAGTGTCATACCATGAAATCATAGATAGTAGTGACACAGTGAATGAAATGTTTATTACAGATGTCCTATAGAAAAGTGTCATACCACTAAATCATGGATAGTAGTCAGTAAGTACATGTAAATCCCAACAATAACCATCAACAACGTAGGTCACACACAAGCTTATTCTAATATTGTAGTTAGGAAACACATGCATCAAATTGTAAGCATTTGAAAATAAAAATAATGAATTTGTTTTTGTTGTAAAAGTGTAGAGATGAAATTCTATGTCGACATGATGCAATGAAATGTTATATTGTAAAAATGTAGAGATGAAATTCTTTGTGAACATGATGCATTCCAATGTTCTTTGACAATTTTCACATGTACAAATCTATATATTGGTCAAGATTCCATGTGACACTAAGAACACATGTTAAGAAACAAATAGTTCCAAAGTGAATATTGAAATTTCTATTTCCATGGGTTCCAAATCTATACATTGTATAAAAGTGAGGAGACAATTATAGTTATAAAACACAATAAACAATACAAATATTGAAACAATACATCAAATATTTCAATTCTTCATATTCTTCATCCTCATTGCTTCTCAATATCTCATATATGTATTGAGCAACTAATACATTCATATATAGCCTTCAGATTTCTACAAATCTGGAAATTTCTACAAATCATCTACAACTAATTCTAATCATCCTAGGATCATTTTTAATAACCCTAATTTATGTTGCAAATAGTCTAATCAAAATTATCTGATACTATTGCATTCTTCCAGAAGTTACAATAATACAAATTAATAATTATATGCAACACTCCCCCTTAATGCTTAATGAGGTGATTCCAAGCATCTTTCTCATGTAATGAAAATTCTCTCTTGGTAGTCCTTTGGTGAATATATCAACAAGTTGAGCATCTCTTTAACAAAACTTTAACTCAAATTCTTCGTTTTCCACAAGATCTCTTAGAAGGTGATATTTGATATCAATATGTTTAGTGAAACTATGAAACAATGGATTTTTACTTATGGCAATTTTAGACATGTTATCAAAATGAATAATTGTGGCATCCTTTTGTTCTTGTTTCATATCTATGAATATTCTCTTCAACCAAATTGCTTCACATCTTGTTGATGTTGTTGCAATATACTCTGCCTCTATAGAAGATAATGAAATGGTTGGTTGTTTCTTTGAATACCATGATACTACACCCGAACCTATGTTGAAAACATAACCTCAAGTACTTTTTCTATCATCAATATAACCAACCAACCCAAAATTATTTGTTCAAGTATACCAAATTCCAAAATTTCTTGTTGCATGGACATACCTACAAATTATTTTTTCTTCTCCAAAGTGAATCTTAATTGGACTTTGCATGAATCTTGAAATTAAATTTATTGCTTGCCTAATATTGGGTCTAGTTGCAGTAAGATACATGAGACTTCCTACTAAACTTCTATAGGATTTAGCATGTACCTTTTTTCCTCCATATTCTATAGAAAACTTTTCATTTGTATTGATAGGTGTGCTCATGGGTTTACAATTTTCTATTTTACACTTGCGAAGAACATACGTAGCATATTTTTCTTATGAAATCAATATACAATCATTCAGTTGCCTCAATTCTAATCCAATAAAGTAATTCATCAAACCCAAATCAATGATTTCAGATTCAATCAACATAGCCTCTCTAAACTCTTCCACTACCAAAATATTTGAAGATGCATATATCAAGTCATCCACATATATGAAAAAAATGAGTATATTATTTGTACCATTTGACTTGATATATAATGTGGGTTTACTTTCACTTCTCTTAAATCTCTTTTTCATAAAATAATTATCTATCATGTTATATGATGCTCTTGAGGCTTGTTTAAGCTGATAAATAGCATTTTTTAATTTTTAAAACTTATGTTCTTTGTTTTTAACTTCATATCCTTGGGGATACTGAACATAGACATATTCTTTCAAAACACCATTCAGAAAGGCCGATTTTACATCAAACTAATAAACCAACCATTTATATTGTTTTCCTAATGCTAAAATAATTCTTATTGTATTCAGTCTTGCAATACTAGCATATGTTTCATCATATTCTATACTTGGTTATTGAGAAAATTCCTTTTCTACCAACCTTGATTTGTGATTTCGTATAGACCCATCATTTGCATACTTTGTTTTGTACACCCATTTTACCCCAATGACTTCTTTTTTAGTAGGAGGATCAACAAGCTCCCATGTTTCATCGATTTTGATGGATGCAATCTCTTCACCCATTTCGTTGCACCAAGATTTATGTTTTGTTGCATCTAAAAAGAATCTTGGTTATCCTTCAGTCTCAGAAATTAAAGAAAAGTTAGAATATCCATCAATTTCATTTAAGTATTTTACCTTTCTTGGAGGAGGACTTGGACTTGAAGCAGGACTTGAATTTTAAGAAGATGATGGAGTGGAGGTAGTAGTAGTACTTGGACTACTAGTTGTATTTTTAGAAACAAAATATTCATCTTCTTGTATAAAAATTCTTGGACATTCTTGTTGCACTCCTTGATTCCACTGCCATTCTTCTTTTTCATCAAAAAACACATCACGACTAACCAAAAATATTTCAGTTTGTGGATTATATAATCTATAAGCCTTTTATCCTCACAATATCCAATAAAAATGCATTTCACACTTTTAGATATTCTAGTTTTCTTCTTTTTCCATCAGGAACATGAGCATAAGAAATACAACCAAAGACTTTCAATTGAGCAACACCAGGTTTTCTTCAACTCCATGCCTCAAAAGGAATCATATTTTCCACACTTGTTGTTGAACATCTATTAAGAAAATAAATTGATGTAGCTTCAAATTCACCCCAAAAAATTTTTGGAATACTTTTACCTTTCAACATGCTCCTATCCATCTCAATTGTTCTTTGATTCTTTCGTTTGACCACACCATTCTATTGGGGATTATAGCTTGCAGTCAATTACCTATATATTCCATTATTTTTGAAATAATCATAAAAATAATTAGAATTAAATTCTCCCCCATATGTCTATGTGTAATGTCTTTAAGACATAACCACTTTTCTTCTGAACAACAACTTAGAGTTGTTGAAAAATAATAAGAGTATCATATTTCTCTTTAATAAAATACACCCATGTTCTTCTACTAAAATCATCCACATAAATAATAAAATACTTATTTTTTTTGATTGACAAGGTTTTCATGGGACCACATATATCTTCTTGTACTAGATCTAATCGTTTTGTTTCTCTCCAAGATTTTCTTACTAGAAATGAGTCTCTATTATGCTTACCCAAAATGGATCCTTCACAAACTTGATCAACACAATCAATAAGAGGCAATTCTTTGACCAATTTCTTATCATGTAGTAACATTAAGCCTCTTATATTTAGATTCCGATACCTCATATGCCATAGGAAAGAATCATCATCATAACCAACTTTTAATGCTCTATTTGCTTCATAAAAAAAACTGAAAGAAAAGATTTTGTTTTGCAACATGTTAATTTTGACTATAATTTTATTATGATTTTATTTATCATATATAGTGAATTTATTGTTCTTAAAAACAACAAGATATCCCTTTTCAATAAGCATCCCCACACTCAATAAATTATGTGCTAAACCAGGAACATATAACACATCATTAATATGTTTTACTTGGGCTTGCTTTGTTTTTACTACAATTGTTCCTTTACCTTTAACATTCACTTCCTTTTCATCTCCCAAGATTACTTCAGACTTTGTATATTCATCTATCTTGACAAAGATATCTTCTATTCATGTGGTTGCTATAGCCACTGTACAAAATCCATACCTCCTTGGAAACTTTGTTCGCTTAATCACAAGCCAAAAACAAAGTTCCCACATCTCCCTTTTACTCAGAAAAATTATTTTGTTCATTTTTTTTCCAACAATTACTTTCATAATAACCAAATAGTTTACAATAAAAACATTGCACTTGGGATTTTCCAATTTTTTCACCTCCGTCACTAGTGTCATTATCTCTTCATTTGTTATTTTCATTAAAAAAATATTCCTCGACCTCTGCCTCCTCTATTTTATTTTCCTCTTCCTCATCCATGAGTGTTCATAACTTCCTAATGAGAAGAATTCTCAAATTTGTCTATGGAAATATTAGATTTTGTTTGAAAATATTGCTCAAGAGAATTTTCAACAGATCTATTCATCCTTTTCTCATGATATTGACGATATCCGATAAGATCATTCACAAAAAACTGAGTTAAATATTTAGATTCCTCAGTAGCAACAACAATGGCATCAAATTTTGCAGCAAGTATTCTTAACATTTTCTCAACAATTTTTTGATCTGCTAAATATTTTCCATAAGATCTAATTTGATTCACTATTCCCAATACTGTAGGGAAAAAATCCTGCATAGATTCTGAATTTTGCATGCATAGAGTTTCAAATTCTCTTCTAAGAGATTGCAATTTAACAACTTTTACCTTTTATGTCCCTTGATATTATTTTTGTAGCACATCCCATTCCTCCTTTGATTTTATTGTTGCAACAAGTATTGGAAACATAGAATTGTGCATTGCTTGTTGGATGAAGAAAATATATTTTGATTCCTTTTGTTTATTTTACGACCTCGTTACAAATAGAACCGCCTCGTTACAACAACCATTCTAGTAACAGGTGCAAAAAATTTTCTTCTGATTTTAAAAGTGTGTGTGTGCGTGTGTACAAGGAAACAACAACAACCTGTTAGACTCTGCGTCGCCACCCGACGACGAATACGACGCAACCAGGATGAACATAAGAAGATGACCAGGACACACGAAACGTAACCACATGCATAAATGATGATCACACGACAAGTAAAACTAACTTGCTAAATACGACTGACCTTTCGCCCGTCCTACCCTGCAATGGTTAGGACCTCCAAGACACATAAACAACGCTCAAGCCCAGGTTCCCATCGATTTTAACCATTTAAGGTCTCAGGGCTGGCGACTGTTCTGAGGAACATGGAGGTGTCTACATCCCACCCGACACAACACACCAAGCAACTAACTGAATATAGTCTAGTACAATGTAAATAAGAAGAACAAATACACCCCTTACGGATGGCGCGTGATAAGAGGACTCCAACAACAAAACCCAAGTTCAACATTATTTCTAGACTCAACAACCCTCATTTACTAACTCCGAGTAATTTAACACAAACAATCCGGGGGATTCCACTAAGTAAGTCCTATCAATGTCAAGAGACTACACGAACATCACAATTAGATAACCATATCATCTCCTTCCTGATTACAATAGCATTTGAATAAATAATGGTCATACGCTTCAACTCTAATCTTGCCATCTTGTCTATAAGGTAATAAAACAAAATTTCCTATTCAACAATACATTACAATTGCGAATTTGTAAACAATATTTCCCTGACATTGGTATGCCATAACATTTTTCCTTCACCTAAAGCAATAAAATCATCATCATAAATGAATACTCCATAAACCATCATAATTACAAATGAAAAGATATAGCATTTACAATAATTAAATGAGCTTATTTAATTAACAGTATTAAAAACAAAGGGAGCCCTATATAAAGATACTTCAAATGTCAATTAAATTAACAACATTTAAAGGGACACACATAACATCATACTAATAACATCAGGTATACCAATCATTGACCAAACCCTCACATATTTTAAAAAGGGCAACAAGTAAAATATCCATATTAAAATGTCAATTATTAAGAGGACAAGAATTGGAATTGACAACCTATCCCCATTACAAATGGCAATGATCAAGACCACCATTAATTAAGGAGGTCAACAAGTAAAATTACATCAGAATTTAGGGGTGACATCCATTTGAAGTTATTCAAATTACATCATAACTGGAAGTAAGCCTATAACTTCTAAAATAAAAATTATGGCCATCTATAAATACTAAAGTTTAACATGACAATGCTTAAGAGGGAAATATTGGGAAGGGACAACTATCACTATTATTAATGACAACAATTCAGTAACCATTATTACAGATGACAATCTATAGAAGTAACATCCTCAATATAGAGCATCGATTTGAGAATATCAATGCTCATCCTATTAAGATGGAAACCTACAATTAATAATTTAGAAACGATAAAAATCATAAGTAACAATTAAGTAATCCTGTCAATGAATAGCAGTGACATCATCATCTCCAATTCCGCTGACATTAACGCTCACAAGGTTCTATTAAGGAACGACCATCGGTTACTAATCTTGGGGTATCCCGTCCGTTACACCCAACTGGAAGGACGCATTAAAAGAGGAACATGCATTAAGGATTAGTAAGGATGCGGGCAATATAAAAATGCCACTGTAAAAGAGCCACAAAATGAGGAATGCAGATGCCAGACTACACGCAGACCCAAAATAGATCAACGCCTACCACACGCAGTTAGCAGTTCAGTCATTGACAGAAATGACAGTCACGTTTCCATCCAGCATACCCAACGCATACCAACATACCAAACGCATACCATAACATACCACGAAATAAATGCCACAGAAGCAATAAAAACACAGACCATTATGACAGCAACAACCCAACGCAGACCAGAGTGCAGTGAGAAAAAAAAATGCCAGTTATGAAGGAGAATCTCAGACCCCAAAAACGCGAAGGTATTTTGGCCAGCTCCGAAAGAGAAATGCAGACACAGAGCACAAGGGTAATAACTCCTGTCTCAAGGAGAAAATCAGTGCAAATAAAACCTTAAACGCCGTTAAAGACGCCCCCCAAATTCGCTAAATCGCAGGTCATTCATGCATTTAAAACTCGGATCGAAAACGTCCAAATAGGAGTGGAAAAACGCCCAACCACAGTGCAACGAAATATAACAGTTCAAACGAATATAACGACTACAGTTCAGTTATCGATTCATCCCAACAAGTAACGAAGCAATTAGTTGAAATTACTATGGACTCAAATTTCCCCAACGCCCAACGAGGAAAGGCTCATGGTGTACAGCAAAACGTAGAAGGGATTGCTCACTGTGCAAGGAGAGAAAACGCCCAAAATCCCAAGGTAAAAACGCCCATTCTTAGTGACAAATCGCCAAGAATTCAATGGCATATAAAGCGCCCAGCAACCGTACACCTCGCCCAAATTACAGTGGCAATACAGCCCCAAAAACGAAATGAAAACAACACTCATTCCACAACTCCCACATGCCAAAGCAAATGGTAACACACAGTTCATTCACATTAAATCGTGGATCTGAAACGCCCAAATATCAATAAAAAAAAATGCAGATTGGCAACAGGTGAGGCGCAATTCAACGCCCAAATATCAATAAAAAAAAACACAGCTTATCAACAGGTCAATCGAGAAACTTTCAAACAGAAGGAGAATTATTCCAGTTTATCATGATCGGATATTTTAAGAAGACGCTGAATTTGGCAGCAAGCTAAATAAAATGTTTCAAACCTACAACTGTATAAAAGTCTCAACACAAGGAAAGCCGTATTCCATTTTATGAACATTTAATAGTTTATGTAACTGGTTACATTTGCAAAATTCTTACATCTATTCAATCGATTAAGAGAAGACTCCCTACTTCCCTACAAATTTAATCCAACCTCTACACTTCGCTCAGGAAGAGATTTGGAAGGCATACTACAGTTTTTATGTACATCGAACAGTTTCCCTTCGGATTTATCCTAACAGTTTGAAACTCCAACCAGTTTGTCTTTGACTAAAAATTTGATAAATATGGAGGCCATTTAATTTCGGATTAATAACACATCGTAATAGATATAAAATCAGTCAATCAAAATGGAAGTCATTACAGTTCAGAATTAATAAATATATTAAACGAGCGTACCGAATTCCTTGTGCCTTCCTTGTATGCTGTTCGTGCCTCGATCGAAGTCCCGCGCTCCTTTCCGCTCCCGCTTTCCGACCGCAGAAGGCTCACCGGTACCTCCCAGCCAAACGCTAGGGGTACTCTACTTCCCCCTTAGCCCCCCGAGCTGCAAAGGGGCCACACAAGAACCAGATATATACTAGCTTCTCAGCTCGCCTCCACGGTTGAGCTACCACTCCAACACAGCTGAGATAAACCCAACTCCTCACAAGCAATCCCTCAAGCCACAATTCGGAAACATAACGTTACGCTAACCATTCATCCCTTTCTTCCTTCATTTCCCTTTCTTTTATAGAAAAATTGAGACCGACCTACTTTCCTAATCATTAATTAATTAATTTTTAATGACAAACCTCTAAACAATCTCCACCGTCCAAGTGTCACTCATCCCTAGGGTTCTCCAAAAATTAATTTCTTTTTAATA
>JZKD02S1729695.1:55002-67133 GCA_000966675.3 Picea glauca | reverse complement strand
ACCATGTCAGATCATGTCAAACACACATCATAAAATCAATAGCATATCATCAAAACAAAACAATATCACCGTAAATGAAATGACCCAAATAGCCCACTCCCTGACTCAATCCGGATTCCAAGGGAGTTCCACTGATGCCTCTGCATCCTCAAGGTCCGGAACCCTGCACACTCAATGAGACTGAGTCAGCAACACCTGTCTACATCAAAGTAGTAAATACATCCTCTCATAACTTAATGCATCATAATGAAGGAAAAAGTTTTATCATCATAAAAATCCAGATCACTTGCGAGCAAGTGTCCTCAAAGAATAAGTTTGGTAAGTGCGCCAGAGCGGGATGTTACAAAATTTTGCAGCAAGTATTCATAACATTTTCTCAACAATTTTTTGATCTGCTAAATATTCTCCATAAGATCTAATTTGATTCACTATTCCCAATACTGTAGGGAAAACATCTTGCATAGATTCTGAATTTTGCATGCATAGAGTTTCAAATTCTCTTCTAAGAGATTGCAATTTAACAACTTTTACCTTTTATGTCCCTTGATATTATTTTTGTAGCACATCCCATTCCTCCTTTGATTTTATTGTTGCAACAAGTATTGGAAACATAGAATTGTGCATTGCTTGTTGGATGAAAAAAATATATTTTGATTCCTTTTGTTTATTTTACCTTAATTGATCTCTTTGGACTTGGGTCAAGCCAATGATATCTTGAGAATCTTCTAGTTTTGTGTAACCATTTTCGACCAACTCCCACAATTCCTATGAAAGAAAAAAGGTTTTCATTTTAATTCTCCAAAAACCATAATTCTCACCTTTAAATATTGGTATTTGAGGCTGAAAATATTAATACCATTGATGTTGTTGGCCATTCCTTTAAAATTTCTAGCACTACCGCCAATAGATTCAATGTGCATAGGATTCACAAAAAAAATTAATCTTTCCCACTATTGTAACTTGCTATGATACCAAATGTAGAATTATGAGGAGACAATTAAAGTTATAAAACACAATAAACAATAAAAAGATTTAAAAAATACATCAAATATCTCAATCCTTGGTATTATTCCTCCTCATTCATTCTCAATTTCTCGTATATGTATTGAGAAACTAATATATTCATATATAGCCTTCAAATTTCTACAAATATGGAAATTTCTACAAATCATCTGCAACTAATTATGATCATCTCACGCTAATTTTGAATAACTCTAAATTATGTTGCAAACAGTCTAATCAAAATTAGTTGAAACTATTATAGTCTGCCAATAGTGAAAATAATACAAATTAATCATTATATTCAAAAAGAACTTCCTAAAATTTTCAGACAACCTTTTGAAAACTAGGGGTTTGAAAGATATACATCTTCATGCTCCTCTTCTCATGGCTCATCATTCGATCTCTCTATTTGTTGGATTGGACTATCCTTGTTCCTTATTTTGCGGTAACCTAGACATGTAAGCTAGTATGTGGGATGTTGCTGATGGATGTGAGGCTGAGAAACATATATGAGCGTTGTAGCATATTTACAAATAAATGGCATGTTTTAGATATGTGTCTAAATGTTGATGAACCTACACATATAAGATCTATCTAGCAAAAATGCATACACAGTTTATAGAGAAATGATAAAAGATAGAAACAAGAGAGTGAGAATCAAATAATTTGCATTAATCACATTCCACACTCGAAGAGTGAATAGTTTACAATATATATAACCTACATGAGTAACTAATTCACCATAGTAGTGATCTAGAGAGATCTAGAAACTCATTGACAAACATTGGAGTGAATTTCCACCTTGTCCTAGTTAATTGATCCATGCAATCATTAGTTAATTGATTCACTACTTCCACTAGTATAACTAAGTGTAACTGACTCTAAACTGAAGAGGAACATCCTATTTTTTAGGAGAATATTCTCTAGAGATAATATTCTCATCTAAGGAATATTTCTCAACATTGGACTATTAAACTTAGGAAAATAATTATAGGTGAGTGTGTAATATTTCAAACACTCTATACATAAATGGAAGCATATAAGGAAATCTATTTGCATTTTAGATTTGCATGAGCTTTATCGTGGTTAATTTCAGGACTAAATCTAGCAGATCACTTTCTATGATTGAGGAGATCTATAATTTGGATTGTAATATAGACTTGATCCTTGTTTTTATTTTCCTTTTGGCAATTGGAAGCTAATAAATCAAATTTGCATATTTGATCTGATCCAGATCTCTATGAAAGGCAACGATCTACAATCTTAGTGTGATTGAATTTTTTTAACAAACCCACGATTCAAATTTAGTAGGGATTTAGTGATACCACAATCGAGATGAATTATTGTTTCATTTGATAGAACTTAGTAGTATTACATTAGATATTCATGTTTTCCTTGTTTTAAACAAATTGGCATGAAAAAATAAACATCATATCAATAGAACAACATTTCTAGACTTGAGTCATAGTAGATGACAACACCTTATGCTTTTCACGATATCCCACATTTTTATTTTTCAAGAAGTATATTACAGTTTATCATAGAAAAAAGATGGCAGTTACAAAGAAAAGAACTATGACCTCTTTATTGCAATTGTGTGTAGATTTGCATTGTGTTGGTGTAGGAAACATAGCTTGTCTCATGAATCATTGCCATGGAGTAGTTTCATAAAAAAATTGGTATTTACCATTGACTATTCATATCAAACCTATTATGGAGCTATCATGCCCTTAAGATCACAAGGATCTGTGATACCATGTTAAACTATGAAAATGGGCATGGCACAAGAACTGCGAGAAAAGGGTTAATCCATTCTCTTCACAATTTTCATTCCAATGATACAAATTTATAATACATAGATGTAACAACCTCATAAACTAGATTTACTCTCACAGAGACACCTCCTTAAGAGATAGGGATAGGAGGAGGAAAAATATGATCTTATACACCTTTAATATCATTGGTTTTCCCTCAAATATGTTTGTATTCAGTTTACAAATGTTTGGATTTGATCTTGCAATCAATAGATTTGTTTAGATATGGATAAAATTAGTGATTCATAATGCTAGGAGAAGTTATTGGTGTTTTTTCATTGCTTGTTTGTAGGAAGAATGTTGTAGGAGATGGAGATGGAGTTGGAGATAGATATCGAAACGTACAACAACCAAGACACACAAGGATAACCTACAGAGATACGTCATGCCACTCTATCATCTCTTGATATAAAAGGAATTTCTTGTTTAGATATAGGAAAATAATAGAAGTCTAGACCCACTATCTATATAGGATCAATAGGAAGGTCCTAGGGAGATCTAGCTTACCATACTAGTGATATTTGTCCAATAATAGAACTGATGACTCCAGCGGGGAAGAATCTTTGATTTTCTCTAGTTTGGATTTCCTCTCAAAATCATGCTCTATTTTCCATTTTTGATATAAATTGTCTTTTGTATACTCGATAGGTTATATCTCTCATATTGGATAGATCTTAGACAGATATGATGGATGTAAAGAATATCCTTCTTTTCAAAAAAAAAAAAAAAATGCAGTTGTCGCCTGTTGCAATATAACAGTCAGTTGCATTGTTTGTATCCCATGACGATACCTGCAAATTAAGGGAACTAGAGGATTATTGGTATATTGAGGTTAGATATACCTTTTTGATCCCACAAGCCTCTAATTGATCTCTGTTGACCATGTATTTCCTTTGTTTTAGTCTTATAGTCACATATTTACCTTCAATTCATGTTTGGAGTGTGTGTGACATGTTTGGATTGATTGATTAAGCTTTTTTGTTGTCTAGTAATCATGTAAAGTTAGGAAGAGAATGCAATAGATATAGTAGTGCCTTGCATTGGTTTTTTTTGGTTCATTTATCCTTTTCTAGCTAATTTCCATTACTATATTCATTCCTTGTGAGTTTTTGGTGAAATCTTTGTCGAGATATTGGACTGGGATTATCAATTATCACTACCAATTTCCTACTTCCCTTGGCTTGTTGGTTTGTTGGTTTTCCATTTGCATTTTTTGTTCTTGCATAGATTAGGAATATGTTTGCATTACATTTGGAAAATTTACAAAAAAAAAGAAAAAATGTTTGCTTGTGACCTTTCGAAGCATTGGAACAAGAGTTTGCATCTCTAAATTGTTTGGCTTCAGTTCTTAGAAGAATTTTGGATCCAAGTTCAGTGAATGGTTGTTTGGTGTTCGATATTGCAATTCTGAGTTTACAAAGAAAAGGGAAAGCCTCTTTCCCTCCCATATCTAGAATTCATTGAAGTGAATAAATTTCATTGGCATCTTTGCATTGTTTGGTTGGGTAAACAATCAAAACACCATAAAATTTGCATTCATTTCTCTTTGATGTAAATATCATGCATAAAACTAATTGCGTAATCTAAAATATACTAGACACTTTTCGTTTTTAGTGAACAAACATTAGATAAGATTAGGTCCTTGGAATAGTATTGGAGAGTAAAATATCCAAGTCCAGAAAATGAAACCTAGGAGTTAGTAAAGATTGAAAACTCATTTTTATAATGGGTGTGTCGGGAAGCTACTCTAACATAGGAGTCAAGAATGAGGTTGCAACGAGGAATGTAGTGATATTACCCCTATGTGAATTTTTTGGTGTTTGTGGTATCACTTACATTTATCTCAATGATTTTCAATCAAGAAATAACATTTTAAAGAAACCCAAGAAACATTTTAATTTTCTTAAAGTCCGATTGACCAATTTTGGTGTTAGTGGACAATAACCATCATCACCATCATCATCATCATAAAAATTTGGTTTTTTTTATAGTAATATATATTACTATCATCACATCAAAAGGCATCCAAATATAAGGGATATGTGTAATTCCTTCTCAGTTGACACATGGAATTTAAAAAAATATCAATAACAAAAAAAAAAAATCAACATCCATCTTATGTAAATTAATTTTATATCAACTTTGGAGATATATATAAAGTATTTCAAAGTAAAATAAAATTATTTCTATCAATAGGTTAGAAAACAATATTTAGATGTGAGCTATAAGTAAAATATTTCAATGTCCATGTTAAGTAATTATATATATATATATATATATATATATATATATAAAGCAATTGAAATTAAAAAAAAAAAAAGGCTAAAAACTTTCAATGGTATGGTGTGTTTCTCAGTATGAGGGAGATTTCTAATTCCCTTAATGCTCAACATGGAGTTCACACATGGTATTTAAAAAATATATTAATAAGAAAAAGAATATTTTAATGTCCACCTTGCATAAAGTAATTTTATATCAACTCTGGAGAGAAAAAGTAATTCAAAATATAAAAAAATTTGTTCGTGTAGATTGATGCTTTGTACTCTAAGTGTGAGAGAGATGTGTAATTTTTTTAGTTCTTAATATATACAGGAAATATTAAATCTCACATATATATTGAAAAAAATCTTATTGTGTAAAAATGAACTTTACAGTAGAATATGAGGGAGAAGTGTAATTTCTTCCATGCTCAATTGTTAAGTAATAGACTTCTACGATAAACCTAATAAAAGAGAAGAAGAAATATTTAAACGGGAAAGTAAATGACAACACAATCACACATTACATATATATTTTGACACTAGAAGCCCAAACGAGAAAAGCAATATTCATTGGGTGTTAGTCTCTCTTGTTTTCATATTCATCCAGAATAAAGGGTTACATGGCTAACCTTGGTCTATACTTAAAACCAAATCACCATTGTACCCTCTTTATTACACAATAACAACATCGCAGCCAATTTGGTTCAAGATCTACATGACCAACAACCTTCTGCTAAAATATTAGCCTGAAGATAAACTACAACATCAATTTAATACAAATACAACATGCCTTATGCATAGGATTTACAGTAGGAAAAAACATAAAGAATGGTGCCCAAAAAATAATTAGAAGTCCGTGCATATCATTGACTACAAATCTTGTTTCCTTATAGTCGACTATTAGTTGACCTCCATTGGTTCTTCATTTAGTTTCCACATGACCTCCTGGTGACCTCTTGTCAAATAACCTCTCAACTTTCTCTTGATCACTTCATATTTGAATTTTCCTGGTCGGATTTGACCTTCAACTTTCACTACAAAGAATATAACAACCCAACATTCTCCCACTTGTTGTCTTCTTTGCTAAAACAAGAGGACCTAAAATTTTATTCACAGACCCATGGAAAAATTTCCCACTACCTCTCTACACCAAGAGAACTTTACAACACTCACATACTTGGTCAAAGAGTCTATTATGTTTTCCAACATGCCTACTTTCTCGAGAAACACCTTGTTACTTTCTGCCATATTTCTTATGAAAGGTATTGTACATCAATATGCTCCATATTGGAATAATAATCAAGGTTATTTTCTAGAAATATTGTTCTTTGAATTTCGCAATTTATATTTGTTTCTCTTTTCTCAAACCCAATATTTGAACACATCCATAATTTTTCTTTTCTTCCATTAGTGGCTAACATGTATTCAAGTTTTGTTCTTGACAAGACTATGAATGCTTGTCACTTACTCATATAGCTAATTGGTCCACCAAACAAATTGAACACATATCCACTTTTCGACCTTCATCAATCCATATTTCCAACCCTTTTAGTATCAACAAATCCATGTACATATATTTCACTATCACCTCCATATCTCCCTTGGTAGCATATAGCATAATCTTTTGTGCCATAGAAATACCTGAACACTCTCATGACATTTTTCTAGTGTTATTTTCTAGGTGTCGACGTGTATCTGCTCAACACTTCCACTGCATGGGAAATGTCTAGTCGAGTGAAAACCATCACATACATTAAAATACCAAAAAAAATTCATATGGAACACATGTCATGTCCTTTGTTGTATTCCTATGTCTTTGGACATTGTTCAACAATTATCTTTGCATCCACTACATGGGAAATGTCTTGTTGAGTGAATACGATATTATAAATTATAATACCAATAACACTTGTATAGTAAACATGTTCCATGTCCTCTGTTTCTTCCTATGTTTTGGACATTGTTCGATAATTAAATTTTCTCCCACAAATATTGGCACCTTAATAGGCTTTCAATCATGCATGTTGAAACGCTTCAAGATTGTTTCAATATGTTTCCTCTGGTTCCACCAAATACTTTTAACTACATTATCTCTCTCGATCCCCATTCCCACAATGAATTTCGTTGCACCGATATGATTCATGTAAAAACTGGAGGATAGCTTCTTCTTTACCTCCTTTATTGTCTCCATGTTGTTTCCAATCAACAACATGTCGTCAACATGCAATGCCACATATATGAAATGTTGACCTTCTGCATTGGAATATACATAGTGATCAACATTTATTCTCACACAAAATAAGGATGTACATTTCAACCTTTTGATATTGCATCCTTGGGGATTTCTTAAGACAACAAAGGGATCTTTCAATTTTCACACTAGATTTTACTTTCCCTTTACTACAAATACTTCAGATAGTTTCATGTAGATTTATGCTTCTAGGTTGCCATGTAGGAACATTGTATTCACATCCATTTTATCTATTTCAAGATCAAATGTTCTATCTAGAGACATTAGTAATCTAATATAAGTTAATTTTGTAACAGGGGAAAAAATATCATTGAATTTGACTCCTTGGACTTGGGAATATCCCTTCTCTATGAGAGGAGCTTTGAACTTTTTTACTTGACCTACTACATTCATATTTTTCTTGAACACCCACTTGCTACCGATGGGATCCTTCCCACTACATAATTTGACCAAATCCCATGTCCCATTTTTGTGTAAGGATTCCATCTCTTTGACCATGGAATCCTTCAATATTCTACCCTTTGTAGAGTCAAATTCCTACCTAACTAGCTTGGGATCCTCATCCCTGGAAATTAACACAAATGTAAAACAAAAATAACGTGGGATGTACCTTTCGATTTATTTTCTTACTCATTCAGATCTCCTTAAAACCGGGGTCACTTTTTCCACCTGTTCATTTGATTCAGTCAACTCATCTAAAGCATCGTCTTCATTTCTCAGCTCAAACCTTGCCTTCTATGGATTTTTCTCTATTTAAACCACTTCATACTCAAACTTACCTATGACTTATCTGAAGACCAGATCTAGAATGGAAAGTGTTTTCCTTGATGAAAGATCCTAGAGCTTATATAATTTCATTCCTTTCTTGTACCCAATGAAAATACATTTGACTTCCTTATTTTACATATTGCTCCTCTTTTGTTTTAGAACATTTACAAATTCATCACAACCAAATATTTTTAGATGTGAAAGAGAAGGATTATTTCCAAACCAAAACTCATGTGGATTCGTGTCAACTAGTGTTGACAAAGGAGACATATTCAATAGATATTTTTGTAGTGTCAACTTCTTCTACCAAGAATTCTAGTGTGAGCCTAACACCACTGATCATTCTCCTTGCCTTTTCCTTCAATGTTTTATCCATTTTCTCAGCAAATCCATTTTGTTGTGGGGTATTTTTTGTGTGCTATGCCACACTACTTGTAGAACTGGTCAAAATACTCTCCATAAAATTCACCACCATTTTCAGTTCTCAACACCTTAATCTTCTTGTCTATATCATTTTCTCGAAGAGATTTAAACTCTTTCAATTTCTAGAAAAACATCTAATTTCTTCCTCAAGAAATATATCCATGTCTTCTTTGAAAACATCATTTATGAAGGATACGTAATACAGGTACACACCAAGTGAAGAGACTTTTACAGGCCTGAACACATCACTCTAAACCAATTCTAGAATCCCCTTTTCCATTATTGCTCCATATGGAAACCTGACCCAATTTTGTTTTTCAGATATTCAATATTCACATAAATCGACTTATAAATTACACTTAGGAAAAAATTAAACCATACCTTTGCAATGCATAGATCAAATTATTTTTTCTCAAATGTTTCCCATCCTTTCATGCCATAACATGGTCAGGTCGACTTGATGAAATTTTTTCAAGTTTTCTTGAATCGACTCATCCTGAGATGATTCGAGCCGAGTCGAAGTCGAGTCTCCTCTAGGAACAACAATTATACTAAATTTGTTTGAGTCAAAATTCCCTAACAACTTTTATAGGGTTCCAAACAAAAATCATTTCAATAATACCATCAAACCCCTAACCATTTTGAACATATCCTTCTGAAAAAGAGTTTGCACTACTGGATCACTCATCTTGCTAGTAGATATTAGGTTTCTTGCTAAACCTAAAATATGTAGCACACCTAGAAGAGTTATAATCCTCCCATCCTGCAATATAAGTCAGAGTCTTCCCCATCCAAAAATTTAGGTTGTTTATTCATCCTCTAAAAACACATATCATCCTTCCTACCTCTCATATCCGTAGAACCATTCTCTGTGAGGTGTCATAGGATAGGACACTCCTGAGTCGATTAACCAAATATATTTATTCTATTATGTATTGGTCAATCCCGGATACACATCGCCTTCTTTATATGGAGTATTCTTTATCTAAGTCAACTACATCTCATTGGATCTCATACTAACTTTAATATTCTTTGACTTGCATTCCCTTTTGTAACCCCTATATTTACCGCATTTCCATCATCTTCTCATTGATTGAACCATAGATTTAGATCTACTCTTTGACTTAGAATTTATACTGGATAATTTTCGTTTATATTTGTCAATTATTTGACCTCTCACCATTAAAGCTTCTTTTATCGATCCTTCCATGTTATTTTGTCTCATTTCTTATTATAATAGATATGTAACCACATATTATAGCACTAATGTGGTACAATTACTTTGTATATCAATGAATAATCTATCCCAAAGGTGTGGAAAAGAACATAATATGATAATACATTTCTCCTCCCCAGTTGTTTTTATATCTAGCGACGATAACTGACTTATTATAGTATTGACTGCATTCAAATGCTCAGTTACTAAAATCCATCACTCATCCTTAGAATATATAGTTTCATCCTAAGGAACATATTTCTTTCCACAAATTCTGAGTGGTACAAGCTCCAAAAAGTGTTCGACAATTTCTTGGCTGACTCTTCACCTAAGACATTCATTAATGCCAAATATGCAATACATTGTCCAATAATACTCATTCTCCTTCTTTCAGTTTTATCCCATTATTACCTCCACATACCTATGGGGAATGGTAAATAGATATATTGTTTCCCATTGTTCTCAATATACAAGGAGATATTCAATTTTAAGCATCCAAAGCTCAAAATTTTGGCTATTGGATTTTTCTATCTCTATCCTTTAAGTACTTTCCATTCTTTCAAACACAACTTTAGAGATCTATGACTTACAAATATCACTATACATAGGGTTTATCTCAGATACAATATCTACGGACCTTAGCTATTATACCACATGTTAGGTAATATACTGCCATGCTAAACTTAATAGAAGAGAATAATACAAAGTTAAATAATAAAGTAAATGAAAATGCAATCACACAGTAAACAAAGATTTTTACCTTGGAAACCCAAACAAAAAAAGCCAACATTCCTTGAGTGTATTTCTCTCTTATTGTATTATTCATGAAAAATAAAGGGTTACATGACTAACCTTTGTCTACACCTAAGACACAATCACCAGGATACCCTCTTTGTTACATAAGAACAACCTTGAAATAAATTTGGCCTACATTTACATGACCAATAACCTTCTGCTAAAAGGTTAGCATGAATATCAACTACAAAATCACCTTAATAAAAATAAAAAATGCATGATTTATAAGGTTTACAGTAGGAAAAAACCTAAAGAATGGCACACAAAAAATAGTTACAAATCCAAGAAAATTACTAGCTATAAATCTCGTGAATCTCAAGATTTTGTTACAGTCAACAACTAGTTACATTACCAATCGACTACTAATCAACCTCCACTCGGTCTTGAGTGGGTTTCCACATGACCTCCTGATGAGCTCTTGTCCACTTACTTATGGACTTGTTGTTGATCACTACGACTTCGAATTTTTTTGGTCGGATTGGAATTTGACTACAAAGAATATAACATCCCAAAATTAACATGTGGTTGATATGTTTCATTTAAAAACAAATTGGTAACAAACAAATATTTCAATGTTGGCCATAGATAAATAAAATTCAATATCAACCTTAGGAGAGAGATAAATAAATTGAAAGTAAAAACTTTATTATTTCAAACATAGGTGTTTTATACTTCCTAATATGAGAGAGATGTGTAATTCCTTCAATGTTTAAAATAAAGTTGTCATGTGATGCAGGAGCATCATTGGCAAGCGCACAAAGGCAGGACCACTCAACACGTGTGAGTTCTTCCAAAAATTCAATTTTGACAGTTGCAGCCGATTTTGAAATCCGGCTTCACTCAGCACTGAAAATTCACCTTTAGAGGCACGCTTGAACCGATGCCGAATTTTACCCTTTGAGGCACGTTTTGAAAATTGTAAAACGATCAGTGACCATCGATCACAATCAAATCTGGACCGTTGGTCCATTTCAGGATTTCGGGTACCATGAGTTCAAAAGACAGAGACTCTTGCCTTTCAGAATCCTGAACCGCGAGATCACGAAATCGTGATTCGACTGGAACCGTCGATCCCAGGGGTCATTGTGAGTCGTTTATTGAATGCCAGGATATTTCAACATTTCAGCCATGGGGAGTTCCAAGGGGCAGACATATCCCTTGTAACCGTATTTCCTGAAATCGTGAAATGTAACATCCCGCTCTGGCGCACTTACCAAACTTATTCTTTGAGGACACTTGTTCGCAAGTGATCTCGATCTTTATGATGATAAAACTTTTTCCTTCATTATGATGCGTTAAGTTATTTGACAGGATGTTTTTACTACATTGATGTAGACAGGTGTTGCTGACTCAGTTTCCTTGAGTGTGCAGGGTTCGGACCTTGAGGATGAAGAGGCATCGGTGGAACTCCCTTGGACCCCGAATTGAGTCAGGGAGTGGGCTATTTGGGTTGTTTCATTTACGGTGATATTGTTTTGTTTTGAGAATATGCTATTGATTTTATGATATGTTGTTGACATGATCTGACATGATGGTTGATGATGCAGGCTGACGATAGCTTGCCGACCAGACTCACATATGGAGTAAAGGGGCCACACATG
>JZKD02S1729695.1:29954-42686 GCA_000966675.3 Picea glauca | reverse complement strand
GTTACTAAAATTCAGAAACTTCATTTTAGGAAAGTGATTAAAAGCATGAGAGGGGATCTAGGAACCCTAGGAGTAATTTAAGGAGCGATTTTGGGGGAGTGAGGGAATTTAGTCTCTTAATTATTAAAAAGAAATTATTTTTTGGAGAACCCTAGGGATGAGTGACACTTGGACGGTGGAGATTGTTTAGAGGTTTGTCATTAAAAATTAATTAATTAATGATTACGAAAGTAGGTGGGTCTCAATTTTTCTATAAAATAAGGGGAAAGGAAAGAAGAAGGGATGAACGGTTAGCATAACGTTACGCTGCCGAATTGTGGTTTGACGGGTTGCTTGTGAGGAGTTGGTTTTATCTCAGCTGTGTTGGAGTGGTAGCTCAGCTGTGGAAGCGAGCTGAGACGCTAGTCTATCTCTGGTTCTTCTGTGGCCACTTTGTGGTTCGGGGGGCTAAGGGGGAAGCAGAGTACCCCTAGCGTTTGGCTGAGAGGTACCGGTGAGCTTTCTGCGGTCGGCGAGTGGGAGCGGCAAGGAGAGAGGACACAGGACGGGGTGCGGGACGTCTCCGAAGCGGGTGAGTGGCTAAGGTATGATTTTAATTCTGGAAAAATTGTTTAGAATGGTTAGTGTTAAATTGCTTCTTGCGATTCGTCTTGTTAATGGTTACTGAAAAAAAAAAATTGTTTATCTCGGAATACCTCCTTTAATTCATTTTTACCTCTGGCAAATTGTTTATCATCTGGCGAATCAATTTAACCCATCATTTCAATTTATCTCTGTCAAATCCGTTACCTTCCGGCAATGCGTCGGGGTGTTATTGGTCTGCATTTTAACGGTTTCATGAACTGCATCTTTTTCATTTGTGGCGCATTTCGCCACTGTGTATTGGGCGATTTCTTGTAATTGCAATCTATGGGCAATCTGAACGCCACTTGAATCTCTGTACTTTTCATTTTTTTTTCTTTTGGGGTCGGCATACTCGCCCAGACATCCTTGTTTTCATTTTTTTCATTGGGGTCTGCGTTTTTAAAAAAATACTCTGTGTTCTTTAATGATCTGCGTTATATATATTTGTTGGCGTTCTAAAATTATTTCGCCGGCGATGTCATTCTCTGTGGCGTGGTTATTCTCAGTGGTCTGCGCTTTACATTTTCGCTGGCATTCTAAGATTTTGAATCCCAACAATGATTTCTGCATGCGCTAGGAATTTTTTTATTATTATTGGCCATTGTGAACGCTTACAGGCACTCCGAAAATAACACCGTAGTAAAACCTGTCTGCGTGTAAATTTCAATAGGCAACCCGAATTGTTTTCCTTCTGTCTAAACCTTTACATTCGTTTCAATGATTATGGTGTCTTTTTGTTATGTTTCGCTGTGTGGGATCCTTCCTCTGTGAGGGGAATCTCAGGCTCATATCCCGACTGTGCAGCCCTGACCTGCTACCGGATCGGGCCTCTTTCGACAGCAACAAGGGAAGAAAAATTTCATCTCACGCCCAACCACCGATTGCACTCTACTCCTGCGTGATGCTGGGCTGGATTGTTTGTCCGTCGCCAGCTCCGTTTTCCTTAAACCCGTTCTGAGTTTTCTCTGAGTACTGTGTATCGTTCCCTTGTTCGTGCCTGTGGTTGTTACCTTTTTCATGCTTGGGTATCGTGCCTGTGTATCGTTCTGAGTCTTCTATGACCGGCGGGTGCATGCGTGCAAGGTGGCACGGATCTAGAGACCTGTGAGCCACGATCGGCTGGAGTTTAGCTTCTGCTGTCTCCACGCATATATAGTCCGTCAGAAGCCTTACCTTAACGCCCGCCTTGGTAGTCGATTTTAATTCTACATTTTTACCTGAGCGTGACAGCGCAACCTTTAAACGTTTGCATGTCGGTTGGTAGTGTTTTTGTATAGCCTTTTAAGTAGGTATGGAAACAATTCCATTCTCGGCTTGATTATTTGATATCGTATAGAAGTGGCAATTGGTATGGCTGGCCACATGTCAACGTAATTTTAGCTATGTCATACCAACTGGAACCTTTTCGTTATCCAATAACTTATAAACTGTAGGTAAACGCAATTTTTCTGCGAGTTTATTTTAAATATCAGATATTGTGGTTATCATGACTGGTTGGGCGCGGCCATTGAATATAGGATGCCTTTCTTGTTGTAATATTGATTCAATTTTATCATTGCCAGGTTGGGGGATAATTTGTCATATTATCGTTGTCATAATTGGGGTTAAATTGTAGTTAATATTAAGTAGTTTAATGTTAGGGTTAAATGTAATGATTTAAAATTATGGATTAAATTTAGGTGGCTTAATATCAATGATTCAATGGTCTTTATAATATGGTTATCATATCCTCGTAGTATTAGGACTAGGACATCATAATTGGCCTTTTAAAAATTTTGTCATTAAACAATTACCGCCAATTTACTTATTGCTATTTTAAATTTGATAATTTACTTATTTCTATTTTAAATTTGATACTCTTAAAGATCGTCTTTGAATGCTGTCTTTTTAATTACTGATAGAGATATACATATAGTGTCAATATAATTTGAGGTTAAGCCGTTACCTTGAATAGGATGATGCTCCTACATATGAGGTTATTTTATGTTATCATTGAATATTGTTAATTTCAGTTATCGATCCTTTTAATAATGTTATTTTAATTATGGTGCTTTTAAAATGGGTCATTATAATTATTGTCCCTTGAATTCTATTATTTTATAGGTGGCCACCTTCAAATATGTTGTATATTGTTAATCTCCATTCGGAGGTGACCTATGATAAGATGATAAATTTATGTGTGATGCTACTTTTTGTATATCGATTTTTAGCTAGTTTCATCTTTAAATATTGTTTTTATATACGGATAATTGTCCCTTTCAATATTGTCCTTTTACTTATTGCCATATGAATTGTGATATTTTATATATTGCAAATTTTACTATGAAGTTATATTGTTAGTCCGAGTAGGTAAACCTATAGTATGATGCTAGTTTTATTGATGTGGGTGAAGGAAGAATGCTATAGCATGCATATGTCATGGAACAATTGTTTTTAAATTTCGTATTAGTATCATAAAGTTGAAATATGAAGTTGTATTGTTCTTACCGTATAAACAAAACTGCCAGATTGGAGTTGAATGTATGACCTCTATTTATTTCAGTGTTATTGAAATTTAGAAATGAAATGATATGGTTATCTGATTGCGACGTTAGTGTAATCTCTTGATATTGATAAGACACACATGGTGGAACTTTCTAGATTTATGTACAATCATTCACTCGGAGTTAGTAATTGAGGGTTGTTGAGTCATTGATTAATGTTGAACTTGGGATTCGTGGTCGGAGTTCTTCTGTCACGCGCCTTCCGTAAGGGGCACAATCATACTTCTTATTTATGGCGTACTTGATTTTATTCAGTTGGTTGCTTGGTCTGCTTGTGTCAGGCGGGATGTAGACACCTCCATGTTCCTCAGAACAGTCGCCAGCCCTGAGACCTTAAATGGTTAAAATCGATGGGAACCTGGGCTTGAGCGTTGTTTATGTGTCTTGGAGGTCCTAACCATTGCAAGGTAGGACGGGAGGGAGGTCAGTCGTATTTAGAAGTCAGTTTTACTTAGTCGTGTGATCATCATTTATGCATGTCGTTACGTGTTGTGCGTCCTGGTCATATTCTTATGTTCATCCTGGTTGCATCGTATTCGTCGTCTGGTGGCGACGCAGAGTCGAGTGGGTTGTTGTTGCTTCCTTGTACAAATTCACACACACACACCTTTAAAAAATAAAAATAAAAAAAATTTGCACCTATTATTGGAGTGGTTGTCTTAATGAGGAGGTCTGTTACACAAAACCCGAAGTCACGATTCACAAAAGCCGGAGGATAAGGCGCTGGGACATTTCGGCTTTTCAACGACCAGAGATTCCAACGAACACAGATACTCCTTGTGTCCTGATTTCGCAAAACATGAAATCCTGAAGGAGCAATCACCGAGACATTTCTTCATTTCATCATTTCGGCCACCGTGGGTTCCAAGGGGTAGAGATATCCCTTGTAATCGGATTTCCCGAAATTGTGAAACCTAAAGTCGCGATTCACAAAAACCCGAAGGGATAGGTGTTGGAACATTTAAGCATTTATGCCACCGAAGGTTCGAAAGGGGAAGGGAGGGATCCTTACATAATGATTCCTTGAATTGAAAAACCCCGAAAGAGCGAAGGCCAAGCCAATTCGGCATTTCATGAACTGATATTTCGAAAACCAGAAAATAGGGGAGCAGTTGCACTGCGATTCTCTGAATCATGAAAGCCAATAGTGCTTTGGCATTAAGAGCATGGAAATAGAGCTTTGGTCATGTGGACATAGGCTAAGGGAGGAGCCAAATATCGTTAATCCCTTTTCATCATTTCGAGACACATGAGGATGAAGGACCAAGAACCGTCTGTCGCGGGAATCACGAAATCGCGAATTTCGAAATCTCGAAAGGAGGAACATGGTCATAGTTAGATTTTGGAATTTCAGGGTCCAAGTGTTTGAGGGACCAAGAGTCAAGAGATGTGGAGTCTCAGATTGTGAAATCGCAAAACCCGGAAACACGAAAAGGAGGCACGCGCAGGTTTTCTCAAGACTTGTACCACAGGATGAAGGGACCCATGGATTCGTCTAAAGGGTTCCAATAGGAGCCCGAAGGGCCATTTCGGCTCAGGGAAGAGAATGATCCAGAGATTGGGAGGTCACAGAGCCCTTTTGAGGAAGGGGGTCTGCATCAAGTGGTATCAGAGCATCAGTTTTCGTCTGTAGACTTCAGGCGAAGGAGGAAAAGAAGGAGACAGAGAACTCAGAGTTGTACTCTGTGTGTGATAGATAGTCGACATAATGCCACCAAGAAGATGGGAGCCACCTTTATCCAACCGTTCTATAGAGAGGGAGATGTGAGAGCTTTGCGCCCGATTGGAAACAATGGAAGTAGCACAAAGAAGAGCACCTGATGTTGGGGATGTCAGTTATACAGAAAGTGAAGAGGTTGAGGTTGAAGAAGATGTAGGAGAGGATGTTGAAAAAGAAAGTTTGTTGAGAGAAGTTGCCAGATTAGGAGGTAGAGTTGAGATAGAGGTCCCCATGTATGAGGGAAATTTAGATGTTGAAGAACTATTGGATTGGATAAGGTCCATGGACAAACACTTCGATTATGAATATGTCAATGAGGATAAGAAGGTGAAGCAGGCAGTCACCCGGCTAAAAGGGCATGCAACACTGTGGTGGGATGAACTGGAGTCTGAGAGGAGAAGTAAAGGAAAACAGAGGATAAAGAGTTGGGACATGATGGTAGCCAAATTGAAGGCTAAGTTCATACCCAAGGACTACCAGATAAATCTATTCAGGAAGCTACAATACCTGAGACAGAAAGGGATGACAGTCAAGGAGTACATCGAGGAGTTCTACCGGTTGAACATCAAAACTGGACAATGGGAAAGAGATGAAGAGAGAGTCACCAGATATATAAATGTATTGAGATATGAAATCCAGGATGAACTTAACATGATGTCAGTGAGGATTGTTGAAGATGCTTATCAGTTTGTGCTGAAGGTAGAGGAGAAGCTAGCCAGAAAATAGAATCAACGAGGAAGAGGTAAAAGCTCGATCCCAAGAAAAAGTAAGGGATTTAACCGTGACAGAGTACATGAGTCTAAGGACGAGGCTAAGAAACCACACAATCACTCCGAACAAGGAATTTCATGAGGGAGACAGAATGGTGGAAGAAACTCTTCTAGAGGAAGAGGCAGAGGAGGAGTAAGGTGTTATAACTATGGAAATATAGGGCACATGTCTTGGAAATGTCCTGAGAAGAAGAAGGAAGGAGGAGAAGCTCACATTTCATAAGCAAAACAAAGAGATGTTGAGGCAGAAGGAGCAGAGGATGGAGCATCCCTGATGTTGAGGAAAGTTCTCTTAAAACCAGAGGTATAAATTGAAAAACTAGTGCAGATAAACAATCTCTTCAGGACAGCTTGCAAGACTAAGGATAAAGTATGCAAGGTAATCATTGACAGTGGGATTATTAACAACCTAGTATCCATAGAGATGGTGGAGAAATTGGATTTGAAGACAACTTCACATCCAAGGCCATACAAAGTCTCATGGATGCAAAAATGACACCAGGTAACGATTGCTAAACAATGCCTGGTTGAAATTAAAATAGGAGGAAATAAAGATGAAATCCTATGTGATGTAATTCCCATGGACGTATGCCACATTTTGTTTGGAAGACCATGGAAATTTGACAAAAATGTCATTCACGATGGAATAAAGAATACATATGCATTGGAGAAGAATGGTAGGATGCATATGTTTCTGCCAATGGAGGAGAAGAGAATGAAAGAAGAAGCCAACACAAGCATACTTCTCATGAGTGGGAAGGCACTCCTGAAAGAAGTCAAGGAATAATAGGAGATGTAGTTCGCTATGGTGAGGAAGCCCAGAGTCATCCTTACGAGTACATCAGTTGATGACTTACCTGAAGAAGTTCGGGAGCTGCTGGATAATTTCATCGATATAGTGGTGGATGAGCTGCCAAACTCATTTCCGCCCATCAAGAGTATTATTCATCATATCAACTTGATACGAGGAGAAAGCCTGCCAAACAAAGAAGCATACAGATTAACGCCCTGAGAGAATGATAAGGTGAGGAACCAAGTCCAAGAGTTTTTGGATAAGGGTTTGGTCAGATAAAGTTTGAGCCCATGGGCAGTACCCACTGTGTTAAGCCCAAAGAAAGATAGAGGATGGAGAATGTGCACAAAATCGAGATCCATCAACAAGATCACCATTAGGTACATATTTCCTTCACCAAGAATGGATGACTTAATGGATTTCTTAAGTGGAGCAAATTTCTTTTCCAAGATAGATCTAAAAAGTCGATATCACCAGATCAGGATGAGAGAAGGTGATGAATGGAAAACAACCTTTAAGATGAATGAAGGTCTGTATGAATGGTTGGTTATGCCATTTGTCTTAACGAATGTTCCGAGAACTTTTATGAGACTAATGAATGAAATTATGAAATATTTCATTGGCAAGTTTGTGGTTGTATATCTGGACGATATACTGATTTTTAGCAAGACTAAAGAGGAGCATTTGAGACACCTAACACTAGTAATGAGGACGCTACAATAGGAGAAGTTGTTGATCAATTTGAAGAAATCCTCTTTTATGAAGACGGAACTCATTTATTTGGGTTTCTTGATCTCTTCGAATGAACTAAAGATGAATCCAAAGAAGGTGAAAGCGATCAAAGAATGGTTGTCACCAAGGAGCATGTTCGAGGTAAGGATATTTCATGGTTTAACAAGTTTTTATAGAAAGTTCATTAGAGACTTCAGTGGGATTTGTGCACCAATGATGGATACAATGAAGAAGTGACAAAATTCTTTTAAATGGATAGAGGAGGCTTAAAAGAGCTTGAATATACTGAAGGAGAAGATACCAGAATGACTAATTCTGGTCTTGCCAAATTTTGAAAAGACATTTCAGGTAAGATGTGACGCAAGTGGAGTTGGAATAGGAGAAGTTCTGAGTCAGGACAATCGACCTATTGCCTATTTCAGTGAGAATTTGAATGAGACTAAGAGGAAATACTCCACATATGACAAGGAGTTCTATGCCATAATTCAAGCATTGAAGAAATGGAGGCATTATCTTGTCCCACAAGAGTTTGTCTTGTACAACGATAACCAAGATTTACAATTCATAACCTGACAAGAAAAACTGAATCATAGACATGCAAAATGCGTTGAATTTATGCAAAATTTTACTTTTGTCATAAAACATATTGCGGGGAATACTATCAAGGTTGTTGATGCATTAAGCAGGAGATGTTTCATTCTGCAAGAATTCCAAGTGAAGACCTTGGGGTTTGAACACCTTAAGGATATGTATTGTGATGATACAGATTTCAAGGAGGCCTACGAAGCATGTACAAGCCCTGTACTGAGAGATATAATTTAGTAGACAGAGTATATGGTTTAGGAAGGATTATTGTTCAAAGGAAATAAATTGTGCATACCAAGATGCTCAATGAGGTACAATCTTATGAAGGAGAAGCATAGTGGAGGATTGGTTGGACATTTCGGCCACGATAAAATGTTTGCACAGTTGAGCAGCTCATACTATTGGCCAGGTATGAGAATAGATGTGATAAAGTTGGTGAATAGATGTAGAATCTGCCAACATGAAAAGGGGAAAAGACAGAACATTGGATTGTATCAACCATTGCCAATACTAGAGAGGCCTTGGGATGCAATAAGCATGGATTTTGTGATGGGATTGCCAAGAACAAAAAGAGGATTTGACTCCATATTTGTGGTGGTGGATAGATTTTCAAAGATAGCACATTTCATCCCATGCCATAAGACCAGTGATGCAACACATGTTGCAAATCTGTTTTTCAAAGAAGTTGTGAGACTTCACGACCTACCCAGAAGCATTGTCTCAGACAGAGACACAAAATTTGTTGGTCACTTTTGGAGGATGTTGTGGAAGAATATGGGGATAGATTTTTCCTTCATCTCATCTTATCACCCTCAGACATATGGGCAGACTGAGGTGGTAAATATAAGTTTGGGAAACTTATTGAGAAGCCTGGTTATTGAACACCATAACCAGTGGGATCATATTCTACCACAAGCAGAATTTGCATATAATGACTCACCAAACAGAAGCATTGGAAGGAGGCCATTCCAAATACTCTATGGAATGAAACCCAAGGGAGTGTCTGAGTTAAGGGACTTGGAACAAGGAGAGATCAGAAGTGTTGGAGTAGAGGATTTTGCTGCTGAAATGCAAAGACTCCATAGTCGGATCAAAGAACAATTACAGAGTTCTAACTAGAAATACAAGCACAGAGTTGATCAACATCACAGGGAACTTCAATTTGAAGTGGGAGATTAGGTTTTAGCACATCTCAGAAAGGAAAGTTTCCCTAGGGGAACATATAAAAAATTGAAGATGAATAAGATAGGACCATGTAAGATCTTGAGGAAGTTTGATGAAAACACCTATGAGATCGAGTTTCCAAATGGTGTGGGCATTTCACCCATATTCAATGTTTCAGACTTGTATCCTTACAGGAAAGATGACACAAAAGGTTCAGAAGATCAAGGAAAGATTTAGTGGGAGAAATAGATGCTTGTTGTAGAAAAGATACAAATGGAGAAAATTGTTGATCAAAGGATTGGAAAAAAGACCAAAAGGAAGACTTATTTTGAGTATCTGGTCAAATGGAAGGGACACCTAATAGAAGATTCCATTTGGGAAAACGAGGCTTCCATCTAGAAGAAGGGAAAATCAGTAGAGGAGCTCATGGACAGGAGTCCATGAATTTTTGTTAAGGGGAGTATGATGCAGGATCATTGTTGGCAAGCATGCAGAGGCAGGACCACTCAACATGTGTGAGTTCTTCCAGAAATTCAACGTTGACAGTTGCAGCTGATTTTGAAATCTTCCTTCACTCAACGCTGGAAATTCACCTTTAGAGGCACGCTTGAATTGATGCCGAATTTTACCCTTTGAGACACGTTTTGAAAATTGTAAACAGAGCAGGAGTTTCCACTTCGGCTCTGGAATGCAGGTGAACTAAGATAGCATAGGATGAAATTTAGAGTAGGCAAGTAGCCAGGGAAAAAAACCCTAGAAACATTTTTGAGTTATGTAGAATTTTGTACACCCAGTTAGACAGAGAGCTGGAATACAGAGAAAAACGAGCAGTAAGAGAGAACTGCGAGTTAGTAGGAGATCTCAATCTTTTGAGTGAATGTAATTTTGAACATATTGTGTAGCCAGTGGGAACTTTTGAATATAATAGAATGGAAATCGACCCAACTGTATGGTGTTTGGACTGTGTGCATTTTCTTGTTATTTTTTGTTTTCATGAACAAGTGGATGGAACTGTGAATTTTCCCAGTTTCAATTGTTTCTCTTCATTGGAAGCTCTAGAAGGTGTGCATTGAGCCAGAGAGGAACACCGTGGATCTAAGTTATAAAAATCTCTTAGACGCAAGGAGTGCATGGGAGAT
Organism: Picea glauca; assembly: GCA_000966675.3. NCBI lineage: Eukaryota > Viridiplantae > Streptophyta > Pinopsida > Pinales > Pinaceae > Picea > Picea glauca. Next base: position 32,616 of record JZKD02S1729695.1, on the reverse strand, counting down.
CGAAGTATGAACCAGACAAATATCAGGAGGAATAACACTTCGAAAGTGTTATCGAGATCTAGGAATTCATTCCCTGGAAGAGGTGAAGACTGAGCCTTCGTAGATTTAGAAAATTGTCTAAGTCTGAAGAGAGTAAAAGATCAGGATGAAGAATGTCGTCGAGCATTGGATCGTGGTGGAAAATCTCGTGGAACTTCTGATCTGAGGAAGGAGCATAGACTTTAACACTGTGTAGATCCAGGAGGGGAGATCCTAGAGACCTGGATGGATGCTGGAGAGTCCTTGAGAAGAAATGTCGAAACCCCACAGGTCGTTCGATCAGGTGGAGCTGCGAGGAGGTTAGCAGTGAGGATTTCTTCATGCCCAAAACTCAGGAGGAGTAGTGACCATTGATCACAATCAAATATGGACCATTGGTCCATTTCAGGATTTCAGGTACCACGAGTTAGAAATACAGAGACTCTTGTCTTTCAGAATCCCAAACTGCGAGATCGCGAAATCACAATTCAACTGAAACCATCGATCCCAGGGGTTTTTGTGAGCCATTTATTGAATGCCAAGATATTTCACCATTTCAGCCACTGGGGGTTCCAAGGGGCAGAGATATCCCTTGTAACCGGATTTCCCGAAATCGCGAAACCCAAAGTCGCGATTCACAAAAGCCGAAGGATAAGGCGCTGGGATATTTTAGCTTTTTGGTGACCACAGATTCCAAGGAACAAAGATACTCCTTGTGTCCTGATCTTGTGAAACGTGAAATCCCGAAGGAACAAGCATTGAGACATTTCGACATTTCGACATTTCGGCCACCACAGGTTCTAAGGGGTAGAGATATCCCTTGTAACCGAATTTCCCAAAATTGTGAAACCGGAAGTCGCGATTCAAATAAACCCAAAGGGACAAGTGTTGGAACATTTCAGCATTTTGGCCACCGGAGGTTCAAAAGGGGAAGGGAGGGACACTTGCATCATGATTCCCCAAAACACAAAACCCCGAAAGAGCAAACGCCAAGCCAGTTCGGCATTTCGTGAACCAGGATTTCGAAAGACAGAAAACAGGGGAGCGCTTGCACCATGATTCTTCGAATCATGAAAGCCAATAGTGTGTTGGCATTAAGCACATGGACACAGATCTATGGCCATGTGGACGGAGGCTAAGGGAGGAGCCAAAGCCTGTTAAGCCCTTTTTGGGATTTCAGGATACGGGAGGTTGAAGGACCAAGAATTGTCTGCCACCGGAATCGCAAAATCATGAATTCCGAAATCTCGAAAGGCAGAACGTGGTCACAGTTAGATTTCGGCATTTCGAGGTCCAGGTGTTCAAGGTACTAGGAGTCAGGCGACATGAAGTCCCGACTCACAAAATCGCGAAACCCCGAAACACGAAAAGGAGGTGCATGCAGGTTTTCTCAAGACTTGTACCAAAGGATGAAGGGACCTATGGATATGTCCAAAGGGTTCTAGTAGGAGCCTGAAGGGCCATTTTCGCTCAGGGAAGAGAATGATCCAGAGACCGGGAGGTCGCAGAACCCTGCTAAGGAAGGGGGTTTGCATCATCATGTGGTATTTAAAAATACATTTCAATGTGAAATATGTATTCCATAAATAATATATATATATATATATATAACAATTAAAAGTAAAAAAAAAAAAACAAATGTGGTTAAAACATTTGAATTTTGAGGGAGATGTGTAATTCCTTTCATTATCAACATGGAATTGACACATGGAATGAATATATACATGCTTGTGTGTAGATGTATAATGCACTGAGAAACATCACATCACTAGATATGTAAACCTTTTTTCAGATCACAATGGTTTAGGAAAGCTTTGTACCTCAGAGGATTTGATACCTCTTACACTAGTTTTAATTAAACATTATTGAAATTGTATATTATAAATTTTTTAATGGATCACCATATATGTTAGAAAGATTAAAGTATTTGGTTTTCAACTCATATTTTTTTCATTTTAATTAGTTATTATTGGAGCTCTATATTACGAAAGTGTTAGTGAATCACTATATTTCTATCATTTTAACTAAATATTATTCAAGCTATGTATCAGAAAGATTTTCATGATCATATATATCATGAAACTCAATTTTAGATTTACATTAATGGTTGTAAATGATGGTTTTATGATATATTTTCACCCCATATACATATGTTATATTAATTCTATAGTATTAAGTTGGAGTCATATATAAAATGGAAATAATATTATTCCCAATATTATTGGTGCTATATACCATAAACATTTTAATGGATAGTCCATATCATAGAACTCAAATTTATATTTACAGAAATGATTATTGTCACATATCCACAACGTGCCTTGCATTCATGCACCTCTCGAGGGTTTTCGACATCATGTCATTTCTCACTTGGTTTCTTTGCACAACCAAGGATACTTCATCTAGACTATGCCTCTTCACCTAGAGCATACCCGAGTGAAATCATGAAGGTGGGTTACACTTTTGCTTGTTTTATGAGAAAAAAAAATATATTTTCACAAGTTATTCAACTTTCGACATATAAAAGTGTTTTTTTTATTTAGAATTTCACTTTACAGTAAAAACAAAACTTGTGAAGAATTGTTTTATCTTTCCAATGACTATTTTTCAATTTTTTTTTATCACGATTTGATATGTCAATTTG
>JZKD02S1729695.1:8846-20314 GCA_000966675.3 Picea glauca | reverse complement strand
ACCATATTGACTGTTTAATTCCAAGTAACTTCGAACTCGGGTCAGATGCCACTTGATATGAAAATAGTAGAAGGTTGAATTACTAAAAATTACAACCACTGAATTCTGAATTTGTGGAATTACAAAGGCTGTGAGTTTATTTCCAGTGCATCATTGTATAGTCTTAAACCAGTGCTTGATGACATCAATGTATTTAACAGGTTTGGCAAGGAAAATAGACATAACCAAACAAACCACTATCAGATTTTACTAGCAATGCAAGAACATCAAAGATGGACAATACCAGCGAATGACAGAAACCAAATTTACATTATAAGGATCAGCTTAGAATAAAATAAAAGCAAACAAAGAAAAGTAGAATACACACAATATACACAATATTTTGTGAAAAAAAACATAGTAGGATATAAAAAACTTTATACCAATAAATACTTTCCTTTTGATCACATCTCATAGAAAATGAGATCGAAAACCTTCAACGAAAAAGCATATTCATCACGTAATCAACCATCATTTACTTAATAGGAGAGACTACTTATATGGTATATTAAAACTTTTATAATAATATATAATATAATAGATACCGGCTTTCATAATCAATGTCAATATCAAATAACATAAGCATCAATAATATCAAAGTGACATCTATGGCACTCGAAATAACACAAAATGTGACATCTATGGCGCTCGAATTTTACCTCTCCCCGACGCTCGAAATTTCTCCTCGACGCCTGCGACGTCGGTGCCCACGACGCCCATGACCTCAGCGCCCTCGACCATGACCGCTACCCTCGACACGATCGATATCCTCGACACAGATCCTCACAGAGCCTCACAGAAAAGTTGCCCTCGACACAGAGCCTCACAGAGATAATACAACCAAAAAAATTTCCAAACGTCACAAATCGATGTGTGGCAATTATATAAATAATCTTTCGGCCGAACTATTGTTTAGCCGAAAGATAGTTCAGCAGAACAATCTTTCGGCCAAACTATTTTTTGGCCGAATAATGTTTCGGCCGAACTATCTTTCGGCCGAAAAATTATTGTCGGAAAGAAAATATCTGGCCGACCAAATTTCTACACGCAAATCGAGGGTGCGGTTATTGCTCCATTCGATTTGACGTTTAGGTTTTCAGCCGAAAATAATATCTTTCGGCCGAAAAATATATTTAGTTCGGCCAAAAATATGTTTTTCAAAATTTTGGAGACCAAATTGTCACGAAAGTGTAACCCACCTTCGTGATTCCACCCACCCATAATCCATTCTAGGTTACCGACGAGTCACACTCCTACTCTAGTGAAACTCTTGTATACTTAGAAATTTGTTAATTTCTTTAACACTAATTTTTAAGCATACATAGAAGAACATGAGAAGATAGGAAAACAACAACGAAACATCCAAGAGAAACACAAATATAGTGTGGGCAGAACAAACTGTTCTTGACAACTTACTAGGCCTTTGTTATTGAAGAAAAGTTACAACATGAGCACTATTAGCTCATTTTACAACTTCGAAAGATTCAAACAACTTGCCTCACCTCACAAAGACACTCATGAACATATCTATCACCACAAAAATCTCTATAAAAACCATCTTTGCAGCCACCTATCTATTGGATTACTGAGAGGGGGGGTGAATCAGTAATAGATCAATCTAATCCTTTTTAACCATATAATCCAAGTGTTATATCAATGGAGCATTATCATCCAATAATTGCAGAGTAAATAAGAAATGAACAAATGACCATCATACACATATAGAGTACACCAGTGTTTTACGTGGAAACCCAAAGCGGGAGAAAACCACATAATGATTTTTCTTATATGTATTGAAGAATTACATTCATTGGAAGAACAAACTTCCTTTGTTTTCCAGCTGCAACTGGAAGGAGGCTCCAACCCCTTAGTTTCTTAGGCTACAACCTGAGGGAAGCTCCAATATCTGGCTACAACTAGAAGGAGGCTATAACCCCCTATGTTCTCCATCTACAACTAGAAGGTGGCTACAACCACATGTCCTTGCCCCGTCCAACCACCCTGAAGTAGAAGTAGAATGATGGAACCGCTGTCATACTATCACTTTGAGACATACCACTGTACAACTGTATCAATTTGTACCACTGACCTTGAGCCAACCTGTACAACTTCCCTGTAATCAATATGTACCTCAATTGAACATGTATCAACAAGATATAATATGTACGTGACCTCTAGTACTGTAGCATGCGTATGTATGTGCCCTATCTGTTATGCAGCCTACGTATGTACATGACCAAAATGTTATGCAACCTGCGTATGCCTTCTGAAAACTAGAGTTTTATTTATTATGAAAACTTCTAACCCTGTGTAACTTCTTTCACATAGATATGTAACCTATCATTGTATATAGATTGTAACTGTACCCTATGCATGCATCCTCATACATAAACTTTACCCAAACAATATATATATCTCTCTAGTCATGTGCCATATAGGTGTGTGTAATCATGAACAAGTATAATAACCCTCACATGATCTAGTCATCAAACCCTTTCTTATATTCAGCCTCTCAATACATCAACCACTTCACAAATACAAGATTTCAACCATGTACCAAAAACCCTTATCCATATGCTAAGAAATACAAGATGTGCCTCGACAAGAAGTATCAATGATAAATATACCAGCACTGTATTTATGTAGATCTAACTTATGCATAAGATATCATGCAACCACTAGTCTCTCTAAGGAGAATCCTAAAATATCCATAACCATTTTTCATGCATACATCAAAATACAACTATTCACATAAATAAGACATACCTTTTAAACCAATGGATAGATCTTATGTATCTAAGCGTTGTAGACCTTCGTAGGAGCTTGATCTCAGAATATAGAACCTGTGAATCTTCATCTTCTCAAGTTTCCATGGCTTTACCAACATTTAAGAACTCTAATACACTATTAGCCCACATACGTACACACCCTACTACATTGTCATACCGTGTATGCCTTAGTATGTACACACCCTAATAAACTGTCAACCTGCGTATGCCTCATAAACTATGTTTTTTTAGTATTCATTGTAATTTCGAAACTTTTGTCATCAACCCTTCGTACTATCTCATACTTTCATGACTTTAGATTTATTAATGAGTACTTGAAATAATCCTTACACAACAAAAGATATTCAATGTGTTCAAGTGTGATTAAATGAGAGAGCCTTGCCTCTTATTTATACTTTCATGTAGCATTCCACTTTCCTTATTTTAGGGAGTTATCCATTAACTTTATTTAACTAATTTATTTTGCAAACACTTTGACTTTTAGGGGCTTCTATACGACTCATCAGTGTTGGACATAGTTTCATTAATGTGTTTTCATTGATGTCAAACAATAGGATGGTATGCATAGATTAAATCTTGGGAGTGTTGGTGAATGAAGATCAAAGCTCAGAAGAGATGACACAATGAAGCTCAGAAGGGAAAGTGCAGATCATGTCAGGACTGTTGATATGAAAGCACCAGATCAATGACAAAAATGGATTGCAGAGAGAGAAAGGAGAATTAAAAAACCCGTTTTTCCCAATCCCACAAATAGTCTAGACTGTTAGATTACAAGAGAAGGATCATTGGAGGAGTAGTCAACGATCAGATCAAATCAGGACTATTGATATGCAAGTGCCAAATCAATGGTAGGGATAGATTGTGAAGAGTAAAAGGGAAATTAAACAACATGTTATTTCCAATCCCGTAATTACTCTAGACTACCAGATCTCATAGATTCAAAGATCAACGACTATGGTTGATCCACCAAATGATCAAATTACCCATGACCATCGAATATGCAAGCACAGATCAAGGGAAGGGATTGATTTCATAGAACAAAGGGAGAATTAAACAAAGCACTAATTCCAATCCTGCAATTAGTCTAGATCGTCGATCAACACCTGCCAAATAGATCTATATTTGCATCAGTTCCTCTACCAACGAGCAGTTTTCCATTGTGGAGCTCGATGATAGTTTTAAACGTCATGCTAGTTGGGACCCGACAATCATCCCCGATCGTTGATCTACTCTGAGACCATTCTCGATCGATGGATCAAGTTGAGTGGAAGGATAATATAATCAAGGAAAAAGGGTTGTTATCTTGAATACCTAAATTCCCGACAGTCGTTGGATCCCCCTAAAGTGGAAGGATAGGATAAGCAAGGAAAAAGGGTTGAGATCTCGATTACCCGAATTCTCGATAGTCGTTGGATCACTTTAGAGTGCAAGGATAGGATAAGCAAATAAGAAGAGTCGTTGGATTTAAACCAAGGCAGAGAAACATCGCAGATAGATTGAGTCATTAATCTAAGATTATGATCAACGAAAAACATTCATTTTTGGTTAAAAGTTGTGAGGAGGTTACACTTCGGGGAATATCACTTCAAAAGAATTGTGAAGTCAACAAATCGAATTACCCAAAGTCCCAAAGGCCGAAATTCTGAAGTCATTCTCTGTCGTTGATCTGAGATACATTTAGGATAGTATTTTGACCGTTAGATCAAGAAGATGAATATGTTCCACATCGAGAGATCTATGTCAACAAGGACATGTGGCACAGCTAGATAATGACAAGTGTCAATATGAAATCTATAGTTTAGGTATGTGTAAATCACGAATATGAGTGACATGTAGTAGCTACTTGGCATGTGCAATGTCAACAAGTGGCGTCATCAAGTTACGTCACTCCAGGATTTTTACTTCGGGATTTTTATCACCAGCAAATGACCTAAGTCTCGAAGGTTGAAGACCCAAAGTAAATGAGAGACATTCATCTCAAACTCTTGATTAAGTCATACATATCACCATGGGATTAAAACATGACCGTTGATCTTGACAAGTGATCAAGCACTTATTCAACTTAGCACCTGGTCACCACCTAGGTTCGTATGGAATAGAAAAATAAGGGTAAAATAAGGCAACACTTAAATTGATAATCCCATGGTTTTGTGCATGTGGTCACACATAAATGATTTGAAGGAAGCACCTCTGCAGAACTCGGTTTCTGCAATATTTGTAGATATATAGAATTGAGTTAAAAAGAAATCGATCCATACCTGTGATCGATTTACGAAAAGAACTCTAACTAAGTTAAAATAATTTACATAAATGTTTAAATAATAATAGTTATTATTGTTAATATTAATGAAGAGGTGTGATGGTCCAAAGAAAGGGACACAATGTTTCATATCTCACACCAGTTGGAAGAGTATATAAATGAGAAAGAGTGGTGAGAAGAGAGTTTCTTTTTAGTCCAAATTAGAAGATAAAAAAAAGAAGCGGATTCCAGGAAGAAGAGCTGAAGATACTTATGAAGTGAGGGTGGAAGGGAGGAGCATGGAAGGATTCGTATCCTTATTAAGAAAATTGTAATTACAAGAGAGTTGTTTCTCCTTGGGGTTGGTGCCCTAAATACAAAGGAGTTGTTGCTTCCTAGGGTTAGCACCCTAAATACAAGGGAGTTGGTGCTTCCTAGGGTTCATTTCCTAAAGACGAGAGAGTTGGTGCTTCCTAGGGTTGGTTCCCTGAAGAAGGGGATTGATGTCTCCTAGAGTTGGTTCTCTAAAGAGGATTGGTGTCCTTCATTTTTTTTTATAAAACTTGTAATTGTTGTTAAATATATTTATATAATTTATTTTGCATACAATTCATTGTTGATTCATTGTGATAATTGATAAAATATAAAAATTAACTACTAATTGTTGAAAAGAGGTAATATTGATTCACCCCCCCAACCCCCCCTCTCAATATTCCAACAATGAGGGTCCTCCAACTTCACATGGCCATAACTCTCTAACTGTGAGGAGTTACATGATGTTCCACATACCACCAGAAATGGCATGACAAGCACTATACATCTAGGATAGTTTCACTGACAAATTCACTAACCTTCATATAATTATTCCATAATTACTCATGGGTTATCTAACGATACTTCTAGGATAACTCAATCCACAAAGTGTCTTCCTGTGAGGGATTTCACCATATGGGGACCACTTTGTAGTTTATCCATTTGTACTTCTTATCAACCATGACAATACAATAATGAGTCCTTGTTACATCAAACAAAATTGGGTCCATTACCCAAACCTTTGTGCTACCAGACTTTCTTCAAGGGTTGACATCAATCACAACCAACCTTAATCAACAATCTCCCCCTTTGTCATTGATGGAAACAATCTGATGCAATACTAAAATCATGTCATGCAATACTGAAGTCATATCACTCATGCTCTCCATGGAACCATGCCTTATTCCTCTGCATATCTATGACCAATTCTCCCCCTAGAGTCATGCCTCTATCCTCTGCATCTGATAAATTTCTCCCCCTTTGTTGTCAATGGCAAAGGGATCTTTCTATATGGGGTATCTCTCCCTAAATGAATTGTCCTCTTTATGGTGATTCCTTGTGTACATCTAAGACATATAATATAATCATTCAAAATAATTCATTTTGGAGTAGAAATAACTCTGAGTCTCTGGCAAAGATACTCAAAGGATTCCCATGGAAGTGGTTTTGTAAAGATGTCTGCCACTTGTTCTTTTTTTCCCACATACTCAACTCTGGTGTTCTTTTCTACAACTTGTTCTCATAGAAAGTAATACTTGATTGGAATGGGATTTATCTTGGAGTGCATCCCCGGGTTCTTTGAGATACTGATGGCACTTGTATTATCACAATATATTGGAATGGGCTCATCATACTCAACTTGTATATCTATCAGATTTTGTTTCATCCAAAAAACCTGTGTACAATATACTGATGTTGCAATATACTCTGCCTCGACTGTAGATAAATATATTGATGATTGTTTCTTGCTTAGCCATGATACTAAACACTCACCCAAGTAGAATGTTTCTCCACTGGTGCTTTGTCGGTCATCAATAAAACCTTCCCAATCTACATCTGTGTAGGAAATAAGAGATATATCCTTTCCTTTTGGATACCATAATCCAAACTCATATGTTCCTTTGAGATATATGAAAATCCTCTTTACTGCCAATACATGTGATTCCTTTGGTGCTGCTTGAAATTTTTCCACCTATCCAACTGACTGTGTTACATTTGGTCTAGATGTTGTCACATATAGTAGGCTACCAATCATTAACTTGTATTTCCTATGATCTGTAGACTTTGAATCATCATCTTTTCTCAACTTGCAACTGGTTTGCATGGGAGTGATAATTGGTTTGCAATATTCCATTCCCAACCTCTTTAGCATTTCTCTGATATACTTGGTTTGAGAAATAAAAATTCCTTGGTTTCTTTGATGTATCTGAAGTCGCGGAAAGAAGGATAGTTCTCCAAGTAATGACATTTCAAATTCATTTTGCATATCCTTTGCAAGTTTCAGGCTTAACCTGTCATCATCATTACCAAAAATAGTATCATCAACATAAAATTCAATTAATAAAACACGATATTGACTTACCTTGATGTAGAGGTTTTTGTCTGCACTTACTTTTCTAAACCCTGCCTATTGTAGATATTTATCTAGTTTAGAGTACCATGCGCTAGGAGCCTGTTTTAGACCATACAAGGCCTTCTCTAATTTACACACATAATATGCATTCTATGACAACTAAAATCTTTCTGGTTGTTCAATGTAGACTTCTTCTTCAAGTTCCCCATTCAAAAAAGATGATTTTATGTCCATTTGATATACTTTAATTTTTTTGGAGCATGCATAATCTAAAATCAATCAGATTGCTTCCTATCTGGAAAATTGGGAAAATGTCTAATAAAAATCGATTCCTTCAACCTATGTATATCCTTTACATACCAATATAGATTTTTTCCTTGTAACGTTTCCACCTTCATTCAATTTATTCATGTACACCCACTTTGTGTCGATCACATTCTCATCCTTTAGTCTTGGAACCAATTCACAAGTGTCATTTTTCTCTATTTGATCCAATTCTTCATCCATGGCCTTATTCCAAAATTAATCCTTGCTGACCTCTTCAAGGCAGATTGGTTCAATCGTAGATGTGACTGATAGGTGCATTTGTTCTGGTGAACACATTCTTCTTCCAGTGTCAACTCTTGCATCTTTGTTTCCGATAATATGATCTGAAGGATGATTCTTCTGTACTCATCTGCTAGGTGTATTTGCAGGCACTTGATGAACTTTCTCTTATGCTTATATCGGATCCTCTTGATCGTCCCCTTCTTTTTCATATTTTTTTTCTTCTTTGTAAAATTGTTCCATTGATTCATTTTCTTCTTACATTGGTTCTTGTTTACTTGTTTCATCAATTGTTACGTTGATGCTTTCCAAAAATTTGTTCAATATCAGGTTTTAACACTTGTATTCTTTCCTTGTACTTGATTAACCAACAAGTACTCCTTTGTCCAAATGAGATTCAAACTTTCTCATTCTTCCATCTTCTCTTTTGATGTAGCATTTTCTTCCAAAAACTATGAAGTGCTTCACATTTGATGGTCTTCCTTTCCATAGTTCGTAGGGAGTTTTGTCAATGTTGTTTCTAAGCATTACTTTGTTTTGAGTGTGAACTGTTGTATGCATTACCTTTGTCCAAAAACTATTTGTCAATTTGGAATCCATTAGCATTGTTTGAGCCATTTCCTGTACTATCATGTTCTTTCTTTCAACAACTCCATTCTGTTGAGGTGTCTTAGCAATGGAGAATTTCATTTTTATTCCATGACTGTTGCAGTAGTCCATAAATTCCTTTGAAGTGAACTCTCCTCCATTATCATATCTCATGCATTTGATTTTTGAATCCATTTCATTTTCAACTATTTCCTTGTAGATATTGAATTTTTCAAAAGCTTCTGACTTATTCTTGAGAAATCAAACTGCAGTCATTCTTTTATAATCATCAACTAATAACATAAAGTTTTTTTCACCTTTTAAACCCTTTGTTGTAGTTGGTCCAACTAGATTAGTATGCACAATTTCCAATGGTCTTGTCATTGAATATTCCTTTTATTTGAACTTGGTCTTTGTTTGCTTTCCTTGTTGACTATGCTTGCATAAAGTGTTTGTTGGTTTCGTGATCTGGGGTATTTCTATGACTTCTTCTCTTTTGTTTACTTTGACAAGGTTATCAAATTGTATGTGACCCATTATTTTGTTCCATAGCCAACTTTCATCTTCCTTTCCTAGACAACACTTTTCATTTCCAATTTCACTTAACACATATATGTTGCTTGAAGTTCTTGCAGCTATAGCAATCATTTTTCCTGAATATTCTTTTATTATATCACACTTTTGTGAATTGAAAGTGAGTTTATGAACTTGGTTACACAATTCTCTCACACTTAGAAGATTATGTTTAATATCTTCTACTAGTAGAACATTTTTTTCCTTTGTATTCTTGTTCCCAATTTTGACTGTGCCTTCTCCAATGATTTTATATGAATCCTCATTTATGAAGGAGATTGACCCATATCTTTCCTTTCTTAATGTAAGAAACATGTCTCTATCACCTGTCATGTGTTTTGAAAAGCCATTGTCAACATATCAACCATGTTTCTTCTGCTTGGCTTGTAGAGAGAGTGTGCATTCTTCATTGTTGTACTAATTTTGATTTCTTATCCATGTCCTTTCTTGAGGTTTATGTTTGTGATTGTTGTTGTTTTGTTGTGGTTCTCTAGGAGGGATTGCCATTATGTAATATTTGGCCATGTGTCCAAATTTGTTACACTTGTAGCATTCCACTTCAATGCTCAATGATTCAAACCCGTTGTAACTTCTTCTCTGTGTTTCACTAGGCCTTCTTGGATAACCCTTTTGTGTATGACTTTCAAAGATTTTTATGTTCCTGTTGTTAGCTCTACAATTCACAGATTTATGTCCAAAATTATTACATGCATAACATAAATCAAAAAATATAGTTTGATATCTGGGAGTTGAAGATATTTTGAAAGGAGGTGCTCTTATGAATCCTTCTTCTTCCTGAGACCTATATGTTTATGCCGATCGTTGATTCTAAAGTCTGAATCTTCTCGGTGGAGGAGTGTCCCTGTAATTTTCTCTGTAGACCTTCCTATCCCCTTTGTTTCTGCATAGCCTTTTGGATATGTTCCTTCTTCTATTGTTTTGGAACTTGATCCACTTTTTGTATGATTGTATCCAAGTTCGGACTTGTCATGATTAGGCCTTTGACTGTTGATAATGTCATTCAAAACTTTTGAGTTGTTCTGCATATTTTTCTTTTGAATATCCTTTCGTAATGTGACAATCTTTGCTTCCAATTTTTTAATGATCATGTCTCTTCCTTCTAGTTGTTATTTGAGTGCTTCTTGAATTCTTTTATCTTCTTCAATTTGAACCTTCAAATTTTTGATCATTTGTTCTAATTCCTAAGTGTCTTCTTTCTTGTCTAGTTCCACTTGTATCTTCTTATTTTTCCTCTTTTCTCTTCTGATAACTTCTATGGCACTGAACAATTCCTCTTGGTAGTCAACTTCTTCCTCTTCAATTTATTCTTAGACTTCTTCATATTCTTCTTTATCTTTTTCATATTATTCTTCAAAATCTTCTTTATCAGAGTCTTCTACTCCCATGAATAGAACTCTTTATGTCTCACTGTCACTGACTTCATATTCATCTGATCATGAGATGTCTTCTTTGGTGCATAAGATTTTCTTGAAAAATTTCTTTGTGGTTCTTTTGTCTTTATATGTTTGTTTTCTTTTTGGGTAACCTTCATCATTTCTCTTTTTCTTATGAGGACATTTTTTATAAAAATGACCAATACCATCATAATTAGAACAAATTAAAGGAAGCTTACATGTATACCTTATTGGTTGTGGAGCCTGATTATCTTCTTGATTCAAAGGTCCTTTCTTTCAGCCGTGTTTATACCCCATGAAGTATTTACACCCCAAAAGTATGTACACTCTTCCACGCGGGGGAGTGCGAAGCCCCCGAAGAAAAAATTTCCTTGTAAAAGTATATTGTAATTTCCTTGTAAATCTGGATCGTTCATTATAAGGTCGCAGATCTAATGGTCGAGATTATGTTAGGGTTTTTTTCCTTAGAAGGCAACCCTCTTTTATGAGGGAAATGTATTGTGGCTATGGATGAGGGTGAATGTTGTATTCTTAGAGATGAGACTGTGAGAGGAATAAGAGGAATTTACAGTGGTTTTTGCTGTAGGTTGTATCCCTTCATTTGCTGGATAATAATAAAGGAAGGACCTGGCAATTTCTCTGGTGGACGTAGACCACACTAGGTGAACCACGTAAATCTGTGTCTCTTTTGTATTGTGTGTCTTCTGTGTTTTGTTTCTACATTTTTTTTATTTTATTGCTCAGCGGTCCTATTTTTCTAACAACTGGTATCAGAGAGTAAGGTAACTCGTAGGAAAAGAGGGTTCCTGATTCGAGTGGGAGCAATGTCGAAAGATGGAAAGTTTAGGGTCGAGAAATTTAACGGCCAAAACTACCAGTTATGGAAGATGTAG
>JZKD02S1729684.1:71314-84003 GCA_000966675.3 Picea glauca | reverse complement strand
AGTGAGATATGAGTAGGAATACCTGTGAGACTTGAGACGCTCGTATTCTGGATCATATTCCATGAGCACCATGTACACATTTTTAGGTTCCATGGCCTTCGCTGGGCCGGGGTGCTCTCTGCTGTGTCGTCTGGTCTCATCTCCTACTCTGCGCTGTCTGGCTATGTATCGAGATTAGTGTGGAGGAAGGAGCGGGAAAGGGAAAAGGATCTGAGAGTGGCAGGGAGATGACAGGTCCGGCTGGTGGTGGCAGAGAATAATACGATAACACTCTTCAATCACGCGATATTTTGCATATCCTTTTGACCCTAGTAGAGTATGTTACTGCTAATCTAAGAAACTGATGCAGAATGCTTTGTTTACTTATGATAGGGTTGTCATGAATGCTTTGTTTACTTATGATAGGGTTGTCATGTTATAATTTATAATATTGGTGGGATAAAGTTAAAAGGTTAGTTAGTTGGTTACTTCATGTGTCATTATAATTAATAAATGATTATTAATTAATTAAAGTTATTTAATATAATATTTCAGTATTAAACATATGTTCAAATTTAAAATTGTCCTTTTCTGCAATTAGAAAAACCATGATGATCCATCCAATTATGAGCTCATGATTAATGCTTTTATAGAAAAAACAGTTGATTTGTTTTTAAGGAAAAATTAATTATTGACCTAACAACATATATCCAATTATGAGCTATTATGATCAATGTCTTTGAGCTATCATGATCAATGTCTTTTTAGAAAAATATTTGGCTTGTTTATTTAAGGAAAAATTAATTAATGACTTAACGACATTATGTTGCTTCATTATTAAACGCATGTTCAAATTTGAAATTTTTATCCACTAAATCATGATGATGGATTCAATTATCTAACTATTATGATTAATTCCTTTTCAGAAAAATATCTGTCTTATTTCTTTATAGAAAAATTAATTAATGGCCTAAGGATATTATGTTGCTAAGTATTGTTAAAAGATTGTTCAAATTTAACAATATTCTTATCTTCAAATGACAAAACCACAATGAAAATTTTCATGATTAATGTCCTTTTAAAAAAAATATTTAAATTGTTTATATAAAGAAAAATTAATTAATGGTTTAAATACATCATGTTACTTCATTATTAAACATCTGTTCAAATTTGAAATTGTCTTTATTTTCAAATTTTCAAATAGAAAAAAGTGGACGACCCATCATGATTGATGCCCTTTTAGAAAAAATATTTAACTTGTTTCTTTAAAGAAAAACTAATGAATGGCTTAAGCACATTATATAGGAAAAAGTGGACGACCCATCATGATTGATGCCCTTTTAGAAAAAATATTTAACTTGTTTCTTTAAAGAAAAACTAATGAATGGCTTAAGCACATTATATAGGGGCGAAAGAACAAGTTGGACTTATGAATCAACATACTACAACCAATCACCATGCTATTCTTAGAGTTATTATCAATGATTTAAATATAAAAGAAAAGAAGAAGAAAAGAAGAAATATAGAAGAAAAGGAGATGTCATATGTTGTTTTATTGATTTTAAAAAAATCTTCAACATTATTCCTAGAGCTAACTATGGAAAACAATACAAAAAATGCTACAATTAGCGAGCTTCATAGTGTTATGACTATGCAATGTAATAACAAGCTGTGCATGGGAGATATATACAACAAAATCCATGGGAGATATTTACAACAAATATTCTCTAATAGTTGTGTAAAAATTATGGAGCTTATCATTATTATTGATCAAACCAAGATTATGATAATTAAATCTAAGAAAATAATTTATCCTTTGAATTTTTAGTGTGCTTTAACACTCTTGAATATGTGAAACCTTACATGTACTTAGGTAACGATTGCAATTTGTATTTAAACTATAATTGAAATGTCAATAAGAGAAACATTGGTGGTTGGAAATTTTATTGCGACATTAAAAAAAAATGTAAAAACAATGGAAACTAAGAATGGGATAATAATAAATTCATCATCAAACCCTTTAGTTTTCTTAGTTATTTATGTAATGTATAAGATTGTACCATCCCTTCTCACACCTGTAAAAAGAAGGAGTATTTATGAAAGTACTTTTTAACCTATAATTTTAAAAGTAAATGCCACACCCCTTATCCAATTCCTTTCATTGAAGTTGGATTTACTTCTTTAGAGTCTAAAGCCCTGATTAGATATTTAGATTATAAACACAAATTTCTCATATTGAGCAAAGATAGGCTCATTCTCATTTCTTCGCGTATGAGCACTGGCCATGATGTGCATAAAAGTGATTGTCATAATCATAAGAAAGGTTTTGATTAACTATTGAAAAACATGAAAATCAAATTAATATTATCTCATGGGGTGTCCACTTGGTGAACTATGACATAACACATGCACTCATGGGATATTAAAAACTACCCCTAAATTCACTATAGAATAAATAATACCTCCCAAAATAACCTTCTTAAATCTACCTCCAAATATAGCTTTCCATGTAAGAAACCCCTATTTTCAAAATATGTGTAACATGTTTGGTTCGAAGCTGAGTCACGCCACACAAAATTATTCTCTGACCCCAATTCTAATTATGGAAATAACTCACTGAGAAAAACTGCACACGCAACAAACCTTATGTCGTGCATAATGGTTTCCCAACGTGCGTGACGATTCCAATATCGTGCCAGAATCACGTTACCATTACTATTAAAATTGACTAACATATACCATTTTTTAACCAGCATGCCCTGCATATGCAACAATTATGAAGAACCAATAATAACATGCACAACCATGCATAATTATAGACAAATACAACAACATAATTAACATAAACATACACACAACAATCAACTTGTAAACACACACAAAATAATACTTATCTTTTGCTATAAATCACCAATTGCATGTAGACCTCAAACGTTCCTCCCAGCCGTAGAATCTATTGTTCATACACTCTCAACAAAAACTCACCTCCGAGCTAGGGCTATGACTCCACCAGGGAAAAGACTACCTAAGACAAACTAAGGTATGACAAATAACATGATAAATAACAAGTTAAATTGCCCACTTTAGCAACATTTCTTATCTCACAGCCTCTCATTATCCACAACCTATCCCACCCAAGTAAATGTACCCCCTTATTTGCTCAATAGTCCTTTGGGATGTCCCACTTCCCTTCCAAAGATTTAACAACAAGTCAACCAAGAAGTCTCAGAGTTTTGTAGCACTTAGAACATAAGGTTTCTCAAGGAGTTACAAGACCCACTAGACCAACGCACAGGGAAAACTATTTCCAACAATTCTTTCACCGAAAGAGAATGTTCCACAGGCATGACAACCTGCTTCTTTAGCCCAAACCACTAAGGCTTTACTAGGTAACAATCATCTTCAACTTCTGCTTACACTCTCTAACCAAGGTATGGATGATGGAAGCGAGAATGAGTGAATGATTGGAGGAATGATGGGAGTTACACTAAGTTCCCCACATTATATTTTCATGTTCCTATATTGACACATGTCACTCTAGGAAATGCCTTTGAATCCACTTGGTAATTCAATTCCCTCACTTAGGAACTTAGGATAAATTATATCATAAAGCTTATGAATTAAGAATAATATTATTTTATTCCTTGGCTTAATCCCCCTTGACATAGATCATTTTCTTCATCCCTTAGCCCCCTTTCGTTCTCATGGATTCCTATCCCCCCATACTCTTTCATTTGATTTGGTCTACAACAATGATGTATTTTTTTAATATAATCAAGTGTGATTACATATTACATTTGTTAGGATCATTTTCCTTTCAACTCATAAGCTCCCTTGGACTAAATCACACATGCACTCTAGCCTCAAAATATATATACAAAGGCACTCTGGCCTGAAAAATTATGGTTCACCAACCTATAAATCAGATGTACATTTACAATCGGGGTTTAGCCTAGGGGTATTACTTCCCCTCCCTTTATTTATGCACTGTCCTTGGTGCATTATATACACATGTACCATCAAAATTATTCAAAAAGTTCCAAAAATATGTGGGTACTCCTCCCACATGGCATATTCATGGTCCCATGTCGCATCTTTAGGACTGTAATAGATCCAATGGACCTTTGCCAACCCTATTGTTCGATTTCAGAGTAGCTTCACTTTCCTGTCCAGTATGCACATCGGATGAACTTATAATTTTCCTTCTTTCTCCACCTGGATCACATTCCAATCAATTACATGATTAGCATCAGGCACACACTTTTTAAGAAAATAAAAATGAAGCACATTATTCATGGACATGGATGTAGGAAGTGCAATCATGTATGCAACAGGACCAATCCTTTCTAGGATCTCAAATGGTCCAAAATATCTTGCTGCCAGCTTTGGGAAGATCCCTAATTTTAGTGAAGTTTTCTTGTCTTTCACTTTTAAGAAAACATGGTTTCCCACTTTAAATTATCTATGTGTCCTGCCTATGTTTGCACAACTTTTCTGCCTATCCTGAGCAAACTTTAAATTATGCTTTATTTTCACCATCTGCTCTTCCATTTCTCTAAACAATTCCAATACAACTACTGCTCTATTTCTTGGGTTTCCCCAACTCACTGGCATGTTGCACTTTCTTCCATATAATTCTTCAAATGGGCTCATCTTTAAATATGCTTGACACCCATTATTATAAGAAAACTCAACTAAATGTATATAATCTTCCCATTTTAATGGTTTATCCATCACATACATTCTTAGCATATTTTCAATCATCTGATTAACCCTTTTTATTTTTCCATCTAATTCTAGGTGATATGTTGTGCTAAAATTTAGGGTTGTCCCAAATCCTTTAAACAATCCCTTCCAAAAATTTGATGTGAACTTGGGATCTCTGTCAGAAACAATTTCCTTAGACGCATCATGTAGCCTATTAATTTATCTCATATAAATATCTACAATGTTAGCTACCTTGTGAGTGAGCTTCACTAGAATAAAATGAGAAACTTTGGTTATCTTATCTACCACCAGCATGATGGAATCATGTTGCTTCATTATTCTGGGCAGCTTGGTGATAAAATCAATTGTCACAACTTCCCATTTCCACTCAGGAATGGGAAAAGGTTGTAGCAATCCAACTGGATTTTTATGTTCACCCTTAACCTTATGACATTATAGACATCTGGTAATATACTCAACCACCTCTTTCTTCAAATCAAGCCAAAAATATTGGCCCTTTACAATTGGAATGGTTTTCTGGTAACCAGGGTGCCCAACATAAGGCACATTATGCATCTCTATCAACACCATATTTTTCAGCTCTTGAGATTTAGGCACATATAATCTACCCTTGTACATTAGGATTCCATCCCCTCTCAACTCATAATCTTTATTTTTCTGTTGAAAATTACCTTGTTGTAATATTTCTTTTGTCTCTATACAATGTTGATCTGATTTTGCAGCTTCCAAAATTCTATCTTTAAAATTAGATTTGTACATGATAATGGTTATATAATGCATTTCCTGCACCCTCCTAATTAGTGCATAAAACACCTTGTCCTCCTTTCCTTTGATATTTTTAACATCAAAGTCATACTCACTAAGGAATTCCAACCATCGAATTTTCCTAGCATTCAAAGTTGGTGGTCCAAACAAATATTTCAGACCACTATGGTTTGTTTGTAGCTCGAATATATTTTCCATAAGATAATTCCTCCACATATTCAAGGAATTAACTATGACTCATATAAAATGAGAAACTTTGGTTATCTTATCCACCACCACCATGATGGAATCATGTTGCTTCACTATTCTGGGCAACTTGGTAATAAAATCAATTTTCAAAACTTCCCATTTCCACTTAGGAATGAGAAAATGATGTAGCGATCCAACTGGATTTCTATGTTCATGATTGACCTTATGAAATTATGGACATCTGGTAATATAATCAACCACCTCTTTCTTCATATCAAGCCAAAAATATTGGCCCTTTACAATTGGAATGGTTTTCTAGTAACCTGGGTGCCCAACATAAGGCACATTATGCATCTCTCTCAGCACCATATTTTTCAGCTCTTGATATTTAGGCACATATAATCCACCCTTGTACATGAGGATTCCATCCCCTCTCATCTCGTAATCTTTAATTTTCTGCTGAAAATTACCTTGTTGTAATATTTCTTTTGTCTCCATACAATGTTGATCTAATTTTGCAGCTTCCAAAATTCTATCTTTAAAATTAGATTTGTACATGATAATGGTTGTATCATGAATTTAATGCACCCTCCTACTCATTCCATCAAACACCTTGTCCTCCTTTCCTTTTATATGCTTTACATCAAAGTTATACTCACTAAAGAATTCCAACCATCAGATTTTCCTAGCATTCAAAGTTGGTGGTCCAAACAAATATTTCAGACCACTATGGTTTGTTTGTAGCTTGAATATATTTTCCATAAGATAATTACTCCACATATTCAAGGCATTAACTATGACTCATATCTCGTGTTCTTTCAACTTCCTTGACTCATATCATATCATATGCCCGTTTTGGCTAAGGACTCCACCAAGCCCTTCCTTGCAAGCATCAATGCACAAAATGAAATCTTCATTTGGATCATGAATCTTAAATATTGGTGCACTTTTTAATAAATTATTAAAGTGTTGAAATATTTCCTCACACTCGGAGGTCCACTCGAACTTCACACTCTTATTTTGTAAAGAAGTGATTGGATGTGCAATTCTTGAAAATCCTTCAATAAATATTCTGTAATAATCTGCAAGTCCCATGAACAACCTCACCTATGAGACATTATTTGGTGTTGACCATCCTTCAATGCATTTTGTTTTCTCATGATCCACTTCTATCCCTTCCTCTAAAATAATATGGCCCAAATTATGAATATGCCTCTGATAAAATGAGAACTTTCTCAAATTTCCATACAATTGATGCTCCCCTAATACTTGTAGCACCATCCTCAAATTTTTCCCATGCTCTTCTTCATACTTAGAGTAGATAAGTGTGTCATCTATAAAGAGAATGAAAAAATTATCCAAGTAATTTTTGAATATTCCATTCATCAAACACATGAAGGCAGTTGGTGCACTTGACAACCCAAATGACACCACTATAAACTCATAATGGTCATACCTTGTTCTAAATGTTGTCTTGTTGATATCTTCTTCTTTAATTCTCACCTGATGGTAGCCTGACCTAAGATTGATCTTGTAAAAATCACTTTTCATCTTTCAACTGATCAAAAATTTCTTTTATCCTTGGAAAATGATATTTTTTCTTCATGATCACCTTATTCAACTGGCTAAATTCAATTCACAATATTAAAATCCCATCCTTCTTCTTCACAAATAGCACTAGGGAACCCTAAGGTGACACACTTGGGCATATATACCCCTTCTTCGAAATATATTCAAGATGCATTTTCAATTCCTTCAGCTCTGGTCTACTCATCCTATAAGGAGTCTTGGACAGTGGGGCAACTCCAAGCATCAGATTAATGGAGAAATGTATATCTCTCTTGGGTAGAAACCCCAATATATTTCTAAAAACATCTTCAAATTATTTCAATAATGGATGATCTTCGATACTTGGCACTTTATCCTTAGTTTCCTCCTCCATGTGGGTTGCATAAATTTGACATCCTTTTTTGAAGCTTATTTTCAGTTGCAAGGCTGAAATCTCTTTGATAGATATTTACATTGGAATACCCAGAACTGTCCTCAATTTCCCTTCTTCATCCAAAAAAGTGAAGGAATTGTTGTAGAAACCCAAGACAACATGATGATTATCCAACCAATCCATACCAATTAGGAAATAATAGGAACCCAAAGGTATGATATTCAAATATTCCTTTGTGTTCAGTCCATTCATTCCCATTGGACAATCCTTAACCAACTCATTGATTCTTATTTTAGCTCTTGTAGCTAGCTGAACCAACAAAGATTTCCCATGCTTGATTCTTTGCATGTTAAATATATCAACAAGATTAGGATCAATGTAACTATGACTAGATCCAGAATCAATTAAAATAGCTATAGGTTGATCATTGATCTTACCTTCTACTTCAATCATATGAGACTGGAATTCATCTTGCTTGTTGTCCAAGGTTGCATAGATCCTTAGCATGTTTCTTCCCATGTACTCAACTATATTATCTTGTTGTACATTGTCAACAATCTTCACTCTTTTATCTCTATGAGGGAAATATCTATACATTTGATCGCCCTCACAACCCAAATATTTAATAGGCTACTTCCTTGGCCCTTTCCCCAATGCTTATGACATTCTGGGTTCATTTTTCAATGGATTTCCTAGAGAAATGTTTCTTAAGGATGGTGTCTTATATCCTTTCTTTATTCATTCCATCTTACCTTTCCTCTTGTCAACCCAAGCTATATGAAAGGTTGATCCCCCTCTATGTTGATCATAAAGGAATTTGTCTCTCCTTATTGCTTCCTCCAATGTTTTAGGATCATCGTATTGTATCTAATCACCGAATATGGAAGGTAGCCCACACCAGAACCTTTGAATCTCGACTTGCTCATCCTTGATGAAGTCAACATATCTCAACAACTCTGAATCTTCTCTCATACTCATTGATAGTCATGCTCCCAACCTTGAGTTCAAAGAAATCCTTCATCTTTCTATCATAATAATGCTTAGACAATGATTTCTTCTAAAAATACTTTTTGAACTACCTCCAAGTGATCCTCTTCTCATCATTGTGTTTTATTTGGACTAGTTGGTCCCACCACATTGATGCTTTTCCCTTAAGCTATTAAATTACGATTCTACCTTTTTCCTGTGAGTAATAATTGTGCAATTGGAAATACTTCCTCATATGTAACAACTAATCCTCTACATCTTCATCTTTGTTTTTATCACCATCAAAGGTAGGAGGTTTGATCTTCCTCATATCCCCTTGTAATTCGTCCACTCCAGAACTCCTCCTATGATTTATGTCAGGAGATAAACATGGACTACTTTTTTCTCTCCTAACTTAGTGTCTTGGTGAGTGATGATGATGTCTACCAACACTTATAGATTCTTCCTTTTTCACATGAGATATGTGATTCTTTGACTTACTTGAAACTGTCTCTTTATCCACCTTCTCTCTATCATGTCCAAGCTATGAAACAACTTGAGGTTGAATCAATTTTGTTGTTCATGATATTTCATAATCTTCTCATTATCATCCTTATAGCTTAGCACATCTATTTACATACTCTTTATTGTATCTACTAGATTTATGCTATTCTCTTTTCCTTCTCCATGCCCATTTGATTCAATCCCTGGATTACCCATGTTGACATACAACCCCCTAACTTCATCTTCATGGTTGTAAGTTATTTGTACATCTTCCATGTCTCTGGTCTCTCTTATGATTGTGTTCTATTCTATTTTTTCCCTTAATTATGAAAAATGTACATGCAATAGGATTTGTTAGACAAAATAATTCAACAAATCTATAAAATTATTCACAACTCTACCCTTAAAGTGCACCATAATTATTCTTTATGATTTCTTGTGAATTTTTACTACTCAATTCACATTTTTGGGTGAATATATGGATTCCTCATTCCAACACCTTTCCGACCACTATCCCCTTGCTCCATTCTGAGTTTTGAGCAACAACTTATATTGATCTGCACATTACCCATTTACTCATTCCGGGTACCAAATGTTGCAGGTGTCTTCTCCATTCTCATGTACACTTTTAGGTACCCAAATTCCTAATCTAAATCCATGGAAGTATTCTATGGTTGATGAGATTTCCATAGACTAATACTATTCCCTTAATCGAATTTTGAGCAAGGAGTTATTCCCAATGGAAGTAAACCGGTGCCGAAATTTTACCTTGCACTATTTCAACTATAACTTTATGATACAGGCTCTTTTTATCGGCTAGACTAACTTGATGGAATTATATCTTCGAGTTATGTTATTTAAGTTGTAGATACTTTATGTGGTTCCTATGGAACTTTTAGTATTGAAAATTAGAACTCCTAAAAATGATGTTTAGGCCCTAAAAAATTCCTTGCAAGATTATGATGTTCAAAACTACACAAAATTCACGAAAAATCATTGGTTTATTGTTGTGATAGACCACCAAATATACCTCCACCCATTGTTGACAATTTTATTTTCCTTTCCTCCTCTTCTTCATTTCCAATTCTTTCACATGCACTAGTTTTGTGTTATGCACCAATATTCAACACATGCAAATATTAAATTTGTAATGATAATATTTAGCGTACGTACTGCGCATTAATATTTAGTGTGCACAACTTTTATACCATGCACTAATACTTATCATGCACAACTTATGTACCATGCACAAACATCCAGTGCATGCAACTTCTACACTATGCACCAATATCGACTGTGCACAATTTTTTTGTTGCACACCAATATTATGTGTGCATCACAAAACTCACATCATGTAGAGCCAATATTCAATGTGAACACACTATGCACCAATATTCTACGTGTATCATAAGCTCTATAGCATGTAGTGTCAATATTCAATGCGCACACACTGCACACCAATAATCAATGCACACCACCCATTCTACATAGTGCAGTGCCAATATTCAATACACATGCACTATGCACCAACATTACATGTGCACCAACAATTTTGCACTACCCAATGCAAATATATAATGCACACACACTGCACACCAATATTATGCGTGCAATGACAGTTTTACATTGCACAGTGCCAGTATTCAATGTACACACATTGCACAACAATATCATGTGCGCACCACAATGTTTTCACTGCACAATGCCAAAATTTAGTGTGCACATACCATGCACCAATATGTTGTGCACATCACTAGCTCTAATATGCGCAACATTGATACTCAATGTACATAAGTCCTTTCTTCGCTTAGCTGATTTTTCAATATTTCCAACTCACGACCATCAAGACCATCATGAAAATGCTCGACTCACATGTCTAAGTGATCCAGGAAGATCCAGAAAGCTCAAAAGAGGTCCAAGAAGATCCAAAAATCTCAAAAATCAATATTATGAAATTCTTTTGAAAATGAATTCATTGTGTAGATCGACGATATTTTTCCAACGGTGCAAAAATAGCCTCAAACGGAGTTCGTATGAAAATGTTATGGATGGTCAAAGTTTGGTTAAAACAAGGAAAAAGTCAAAGGGGTGCCATGTGGCAAGCCCACAGGCTACCATGTGGTCTGTACATACAAGTTGTACAACTGACAAATGCCTTCATGGTGACACGGCAACATGACAGGATGCCACATGTCACCTGGAAATGACATTTTTGGGGGTCCATGTGGACCAATAAAAAAGTTCCACATGTCATATGTATGTGTTATTGGATAAATCCGTAAGTGCAAACACAAACTGATCTCCCTAGATCCACCTGGATCCAAAACAAAACAAGACATAATAATACTCTTTCCCTAGATTTTAACCATTGAATGTACTAGAAGGCAAGAACAAAGAATATACCTTATGATCGCTTCCTATGGTCTTTGTTGCTCTTTCTTTACTCCAGTGCTCTTGTGCAGTCAAGACCAAGACAACAAAAACCAACCAAAGTGAAGAAAGCACAATCTATTCAACAATCAATCTATGTATATGATCAAGGAGTTATACAATAAAGTGGAAATAGCTTTATGGGAAAGGGACATATTACTGTATCATATTGATGGAAAGTAAAGATTACAACCTGAGCCTTGATGTTGCAAAATTCCTTTTGATGGTCCCTGGCTCTGACACACACACTTGCTCACTTGCATGAAGAATATCAACCACTTTTGATAAACTTGCTGGAGTTCTTAGCTGCTGTAGCATCAGTCCTTCACACAATCCTTTTCACTAATTCTCCAATGAATCTCTTGCTTGTTTTCTTCTCCTTGTTTGCTTCTAACCTTTTCCATGAGAATTACCTCAATATATATGAGAGAATGGATTAGTTACTTGGATAAGAATGATCCCAAAATATTAGGGAATCCAGTACTTAGATAACCATTTGAATGTCATTTCATCCTTTTAGAAGATTCCCTTCTAGAAGCTTCGAGAATTCATCTTTTTCCCTTCTTTAAAAGAGTTTGCACCCTAGCAATACAACACAGTGAGAACTTCTCGCACCCTAGCTTAAGGTAGCCTGCGAGAATCATGCATTCTCGTAGGCAAATATACTAGCAGCCTGCGAACAATCCTCAAAAATGTGATTTCTGGAAAGAGATGAAGGTAACTTTTCTCAGGAAAAAGTTCTAATGAAGAGCTTGAAATACACCATCATCAATACATCATCATGATGACCAAAATCATGGGTAACAGAATGCCCCCCAAAGTTTGAGATTGGAACCAGTGACAACCGATAGACTTTGTAAGTTGCATGTGTGTGTCGAGAATTAGGAGCACATCTAATTGGAAACCTGCGAACAACCAAGCATCTGCAAAATATCATATATACCAATTCTGAGGTAGGCATCCCCATACTCAGATCAAAGACTGATGACATTAAAGACATGGGTCATGGCCACCAATCATACACTGTGGATCCATGCCGTCAAAATATAGCATAGCCACCGGAATACATTGTGGATCTATGCGAGAAATTGCAAATCAAGATGACATAGCCACGAAACATACACAGTGGATCTATGTGTCGCAAATTATACATACTCCATCGCAACCTGGATCGCAAAGCTAATAT
>JZKD02S1729684.1:36074-70467 GCA_000966675.3 Picea glauca | reverse complement strand
TAACGGACAAAAATGACGCTCGAGGTTTTATGTAAAAACCATAAAAAACAATAAAAAACATGCCATAGGGAAGAAAAATATGTCCATATCCTTGTATTTAATCATCAATGTTATCATGCCTGCAAGTCATTACACTCATCCTGATATTAGGTATTAGGTTTAATCAATAAATAAGCATAAAAAACCCAAAATGACATAGTAAAAAGTAAATCAAATGAGTAAATAATCATTTTTACCATATCATTTTACATTTCCACTATTGAGCTCCAAAACCCCCTTTTTACCCTCCAAATTTAGCATCAATTCGCGGGAAATACAAGAGATCATTCAATGAGCCATCTACAGCATTAAGGTAAGCTATTCATCCTTGACATTTTCATGGTTTAAAATTTTAATTTCATTGGTTAAATCTGCAGTTTCAAGTTGTTTTCTGAACCCTACATGCACGTTGGCATTCTCGCAGGCAGCCCATACGGGGCCTGCGAGAATGATGTGTTCTCACAGGTGAGCCTTAAGCCACCTGTGAGGTTCTCTCACTGTGCTAATGGGGCACCTGCGAGAACCGCAAAATCCAAAAAATTTTAAATTTTTTAGCTAATGAAAAAGATCCAGATCATGAAAAAAAATCATTAATCCTCCTTTTATGTTCCTTGTGCAGATATTTGGCCATAAACATGGTGCTTGAGTGGCGTGAAAGGGAACATGAAGAGGATAATGCAATGGCTGAGAATCATCCGCCTACCATAGCTGCATTAAGAGATTGTGGGCTCCTAAAATACTTCCGCATCCCGGGCATGAGGGCCCAAGTCAGACTACTAGAGTACCTAGTTCGTATGTGGGACCCAGATCAACAGGTTTTCAATGTCGGGGCTCACACTCTGTCCATAGACATTGAGGACATATATTTTTTGACTGGATTGTCCAGGCGTGGGTATTACGTCAACCTGACCGGTAGTAGGGGGGGTGGGCTAAAGATGAGTGAGTACTGCAATCAATACTGTGTACCTGAGGCTGAGAGGAAAAAAGGAAAAGTGGCTATATGGGGGGTACAAGACTTGACCCTCCGCACTATCCTTTTTACTATAGCTCAGATGGCTAGGATTTCTTCTCCTCATATGGCATTACAGAGCTACTTCTAGTACGCCATCGAGTGTACTAAGCCTCGAGTATTCAACTGGGTAGATGTTGTGCTTCGCAGTATCAAAAAGAAATTAACCAAATGCAGGCGAGGTGAATTGAAACAATTTGGGTATGGATCTTTACTGGTATCCTTCTTCCTTGAGAGGGTCCCTGTATTTAGACTTCAGGTTGAGTGGAACTTACTAGGTCCTAGGGATCCACGGATGCTGAGATAGTGTCGGCTCATGGCCCGGCATGTGGCAGGACCAATCGTCAAGTACAACGATATTTTCTTTGTCTGGCTTCAAAACCAGATGTTGATGGTCGATGACTACGCTTATGCCGGGTTGGATTTCCGAGGAGATCAGGATTTGGAATTGCCTGAGGACGCTCAGTGGGGTGACCTTGGTAAGAAGTATACACATTTTCTCTTTTTAAATGTTTTTGTGAATTTTTATCATATTTAAATGTTTTTGCTTTATATATATTTATCTGAAGACTAACACAAAATGTTTGTTAATAACACAGATTTTGGACCGTATAGGCCTCCTGGCACTTCTCTTATCCAGCGACGAGGAGAGGTAGCAGCAACACCACCACAGTATGCAAAGGATTATCAGGTGGTGGAACAAAATTTAGAGGGCTTGACAGCAAACATTCCAGATATGACTCTGGAAGAGGTTCCATGACACGATCAGCGTCACACTGTAGGGGTATCAGCAGCTATGAGTCGACTGCTCCGTAGGGTTGCTAGGGCAGTCGTGTGTTACCGTGAACGTCATCCATGATGTCATTTTGTAGAAGATATAAGCTTCAAATTTTGACATTTTGGTCTTCGAACAAACTTTTTGTAAAAACTCTTTTGTTCGTTCTATATACAGATGGTTTCTACCAGTTTACTTTATAATGTGTGAATTTTGATGTGTTTAATTTATAAATGGTTCAAATGTCTGTCCAATACATAATTAGCCAATTCATCTGTTAACGTATTAAGACATCTAGGAATATGCTGATATTCAATGCGATCAAAATAACATTCCAAGAGGCGAATTCGAAAATACACTTGTAACAAAGTAGGACTTCGAATAGAGTAGATATTACTTAACTGTAGTACTACAAGCTGCGAATCAAGTCGCACAACCAAATGACGAATTCTGAGCGAGATAGCATCAACCAATAGTTCAATAATAGCGCTATACTCTGCAATGTTGTTGGTTGCACGACCAAGGCACACACCTCGTAAAGATACAAGCTCGTTTGTTGGGGCATATATTGCCCACGCAGTGGATGCAAGGTTCCAAGTACTACGGCTAGTGCCATCAGCGAAGCCAATATAGGGTAGCAAAGACTCCGACATCTGGAAATCAAACACAACGTCACATGAGGGAAGAGACCGTATAACGACAAATAAAGCTAAAGTAACACACACAAAGTATGATACATTAAAATACAAGTACTAGTGCACAGATGATTTATGCATAGTACTTTTTCAAGTACAACCCATTCCTGGGTTCACTCAAAGGGATACCATCATAATCTACCAGCTCTTATGCTCCTTTTTCCAAAACTCGGTGAACAATATAAGGACCTCACCACATTGGTTTGAATTTCCCAGCTCCTAATACATCTCGATCTTGTTCATAAAGAAGAACAAGATCACCTTCAGAGAAAACGTGAGGTTTGACATGCTTGTCATATTGTGCCTTGACACGTTTCTTTTGGGCTTCTATTACTAGAGTGGCATCACGTCGAGTTTCGTCTAATCACATCAGATACAATAGACGTTCTTCTTCAGCAGAAGTATTGGGTAAGATTTCTACAGCTAGCTTCAGAGAGGGTATCTCACATTCTATAGGAAGAATGGCTTCCACACCATAGACTAATCGAAAGGGCGTAAACCCAGTAGCGGATTTGAAAGATGTCTGATATGCCCACAATGCCGAAAACAACATCGTGTGCCAGCTTCTTTTATGAATTCCTATCATTCGTCGAAGCATAGTTATAAGAAACTTGTTGATTGCTTTGACCTGGCCATTAGCTTGCGGATAATAGGGTGTTGAGTTATCATGACGAAGACCCAAATTTTTCGTAAGTTCAAACATCATAAAATTCCTAAAGTGACTACCGTGATCAGTAATGATAGCTTGGGGAACACCAAAACGAGCTATGACATGGTTAAAAAGAAACAACGTTGTAGTCTTTCCAGTATTATCAAATGTTGGCATTGCCTCGGCCCACTTGGTAAAGTAATCAACAGCTACAATGATGTAACCATTCCCCCCGTCCGAGTGAGGGTGACATGTCATGAAATCAATGCCCCATTTCGCAAAAGGACCAACTGAGACCACAGGATGAAGAGGAGCAAGATGTGACCGAATTTTTTGATTGTAGGTCTGGCAGGCATGGCATTTCTGAACGTCAGTAATGCAATCATTAAACAAAGAAGGCCAAAAATATCCTGCACGTAAGATCTTCTGGGCAGTAGCATACCCAAACATATGACCACCACATGCTCTGGAATGGCAGTCATTCAGAGCTTTCTCTGCTTCATCAAATGTCAAACAACATTGAAAAACAGAGTCAATTCCCCGACGATAAAGAGTATCCCCGAGGATAATGTATTGACGGGCTTGATAGCGTATGCGACGTCGTTCAGTACTAGACAAAGCAGGCCAGAAAGTCTGGGTTTGGAGATATATAATGATATCCCCATACTAAACATCGTCAGTGTTGATAAGGAAAAGAGATTCATCGGGTAATGAATCTACTACTACATTTTCTGTGGCAGAGTGAGGAAAATCGCATATCAACTCAGCAAAAACTAAGGATTTCTTAGACGTAGCGCGATCGAATTCCAAGTCAAACTCCTGAAGTATGAAAATCCATTTGGAGTATTTCCCCGCCAGCAATTGACGTGTCAAAATGTGTTGCATAGGGTTGCAATGAGAAATTAGTGTAGTTTTCCTTGAGAGGATATAATGCCGGAAGCGTTGGACAGCTTGAACGACAGCCAAGGCCAGTTTTTCAACATGTTGATACTTGATTTTAGTTGATGTGAGACTTCAAATCAAGTAATAAATAACATGTTCATCGTGCGCATCATCCTCTTGGACGAGAACAATGCCAATAGTATACTCTGAGGCAGCAAGATAAAGAAAATAATCACGACTATAATCAGGAGGAAAGAGAAGCGTAGCTCATGTGAGGGACAATTTCAATGCTTCAAAAGCATTGTGGGCAATGGTATCCCAAATGAACTCAGAATATTTCTTTAATAGCTACGTAAAACCACGAGTAATCTCGACATAATTAGGGATCAAACGACAAAGAAAGTTTGCTTTCCCCTGCAAACTTTGCAACTGGAACAGTGTAAAAGGAGGAGGAATATTAAGAATCGCCTCAACCTTAAGAGGATCCACCTTGATCCCTTGATGTGAAATGATAAAACCTAGAAGACGACCGAATTCTACGCAAAAAATGCATTTATGAGGATTTAAACGTATACAATAGAACCGACAGCGAACAAAAATAGCTCGGAGATGAGTGGGGTGATCGACCCGACGCAAATAATGAGCTGGTAAATCATCCAAATAGGATTGAACGATATGCTTTATATCATGAAAAGCATAAGACATAGCACGTTGAAACGTCGCGCCAGCGTTCTTAAGATAGAAGGGAAGTTTCCTATAGGAAAAAGTACCCCAAGGACAAATAAAAGTAGTTTTATGTTGGTCCTCGGGAGCGATGTTAATTTGATTATAGCTGGAGAAACCATCCATGAGAGAGAAGATTTCCCTTCCAGCACAGTCATCGACAATCTGGTCGACGAAAGGGGTTGGAAAGTTGTCTTTTGGACAGGCTTTGTTAATATGCCTATAATCAACACATACACGAATACTGCCCCCTTTCTTATCAATCAGAACAGGATTGGAAACCCATTTTGTCAGATCCATGGGATAAATAAAGCCGACTTTTAGAAGTTTTTCAACTTCGAGTTTGATAGCCGCCACTTTACATGGGTGAACTGGACGAAGGCGTTGCCGTACAGGTTTAGCTCCGGGGTATGTCTTTATCTCATGTACAACAATTGCAGGGTCAATACCTAGCATCTCTTCGTAACTCTAGGCGAAGATGTCACTAAATTCTTTGAACAGAGATGTATAGGTGACGATTTCATCAGGAGAACACGAAGCTCCAATATGAACATTTTCAACTATCCTAGGTTTAACGGATATGTCAATGGGAATTGTGGGAGAGATATTACTGAGGTTCCCTTCAACAAACACATCATGTGTAGATCCGGGAATGGTCGATATGACAACAATGGTCGATGGAGCCGAAATCCGTTGGTAGCTCTCAAGATTGTGTTGTTCCAAAAAGAGTATGGAACGATGATGCCCATCGTCCCAAGGGGTGTCCTCCATGATGGACATGATCATCTCGTCAGTGGGAAAGATAACACGAAAAGGATCGGGAGACAACTAATCAAGAGAGGGGGTAGAAGGTGTTGCCGATTGAATTTCCTGATAAGAAGACTCAACCGGACTTAACGGCATGACGTCGCCAAAACAAAGATGATCGCCAGGGTCAGGGACAATCCAAGGGTCATGTGACACAGGAAGTTCGTGAGGCACGTTGGAGATCATGTTGATAGAAGCAACTCACGGGCGTGGAACATCGGGCGGTGGAATGGGAAAAGTACCCATTAACGAGGAGTCCTTTAAAAGGCCTACACCAACGTTCTCATAACCCGGCGTGGTTTTAGCAATAAACGATACATTGCCAGTACGAGTATCAGAATTGAAGAAGGCAAGTTGGTCAACTGTAACAACCTTTCCTTGATGAGGAAAACGTACTACACGAAAAAGTGTTGACACAACAACACGCATGGAATCGATCCAGCTACGACCAAGCAGAAGATTATAATCAAGAGGAGCGTTAAAGACTTCCACTTCAACTTGGACTTTCTTACCTTCTAGTGTAATGGGAAACGAAGGAAGAACACTGTAAGGATTAAAACCAGAGCCATTGAAGGCTTTCAGAGTATTTTGTGATTCATTTAAGGGAGGAGAGCCAATGGCTTTCCAACA
Source organism: Picea glauca (assembly GCA_000966675.3). Lineage (NCBI taxonomy): Eukaryota > Viridiplantae > Streptophyta > Pinopsida > Pinales > Pinaceae > Picea > Picea glauca. The sequence continues at coordinate 64,258 of JZKD02S1729684.1, read as the reverse complement.
AGCAAAAGACATTACACATGTTGAGGCACCCTCGTCGATAACAGTTCGACAAATGTTCTTGTCAGAGACAACAACTTGTATCTGGAACGCGAGTTGCGGGGGTAACCGTGGAATGTGATCATCTAAGTCAAAGACTATTAAATTCGAATCGGTCGGGTCAATTCCACCTATAGCTTTCAACAGTGCCTTCCGTTGTGTAGGACAAGACTGAAGGACTTCAAGGGCTGACATCGCTGAAGGTGCCCGAGCCAGATCTTCAACAATACTGTAGTTTTGGGCCGCACGAGCATGAGGATTCAAAGTTGATTTCCTAACGAAACCCTTAGGGGGGGGTCGTAGAACTGTATCAAGGCTCGGTCGTGCGAGATAAAGAGGACCGCTTGTAGGTGGAGTCGGTGTAGAGGGTTGGACCAAAGCAGGAGGTAAATCATCAACCTTCTCCTTATATGGAGTATAATATTTGGCTCTAGTCATGAGTGCAACGTTGTCTGGCTTAGAATCACCAGTACACATCAAAACATATGATGTGGTAGAAGTAGATGGTTGGTCATGGATGATCAGCTAAGCCTGTTGTTGAGACGGGAAGGGTTGGGACAAGACGGTCGGGGTAAAAGGTTTTGAGGTCCCTTGAAGGAACTTAGTAATCTCAGCACGTCATGGACAATCCTTCGTGTAATGATCATCACCACAGATAAGACAAGGGTATCGTGGTTTGCGCTTATCCCGATCTTCAACAGGAGGGGTTTTAGTTTGCTCTGTTTGATTATTATTTTTTCCCTCCTTATTCTTTCCTCTCCCCTTTTTAGATTTATTTTTACCGGTCGGAGTAGATTGAACGACGTTCACCTCAGAAGTTTTACCGGTGGGAGTGGCAGGAGACGGAGCATTTTGAACATTAGAAGAAGTATATTTAGGGGTTGTACTTGAAACAAAATGTGAGTGGGCTTGGGCAGTACCAATCACACCGTCAGCTGCATGTGAGGCAGCTGGAGTAGTTGAAGTGCTGGAAGTACCAGGACGAGGTAACTCAGGTAATAAATCATAAAGTGTTCCCATTTGCGAATAAACGAGATTAAGATATTGAGCACGACTTATAGCATACTCTTCCGTGACAACACCCCCCATGTCAATGTCTATACCGATTTCATTCACAAATGACTTTGTAAACCATTCGACCAGTAACTTATCGGGGAGTTCAAGTTTGATGAGACGTCGTCTCCTTCGCCACTCATGGATATGATCAGATATATGAGTGCCTTTAGTTTGTTTGAAGGAAGTCAAAATTTCAGTCCCGGTATCATAACGGATCGACAACTGGTAATGTGTAAGGAAAGTCATAGATAGGGTGTTGAAATTAGAGAAGAAACCTCGTGGCAATTCAATATACCACTTCGTAGCAGAACCGGTAAGGGTTCGTTGAAAAAGACGTAAATGAATAGAGTCATCCATCAACGAGTTGGATGAACACCATAGGTGAAAGGTCATAACGTGATTGTTTGGGTCCTCTCCCACTTTGCCATCGAATTTAGGAATGTCCGATGGAAGCTTGGCTGGAATAACAGGCCATTGGGGAGAGTGATGAATAGGATCATTCAAAATCCTAGACAAATCTGGCAAATCCAAAGTAGCAAGAAAAGGTAACTGTCGATTCACCTATGGGTATTGGTGACTTTGGGGTGGAAGCCCTGTTGGAAAACCAGTAGGACCGTACGTAGTCTTCCCATAGTGGGAAGGCCCAAGCTAATTCGGTGGTGGCTGGAGAGGATAGTAGCTCGGGGGATTATAACTTTGAGCGGGGACATGAGTTTGAGCATTCATACCCCAAATACGATTTGGTATACCTGGATATGGTTGGCCGATAGTAGGGATAGGCTGCTACCCCACAGTCGTTTGAGGAAGATTTTGTATCATCTGATTCCAATACTGGGCCAAAGCAGGAGGTATATTTTGTCCAAAAGGTGGGGTGGGTCCCCTTATCGTAGGTGTAGTTCCAACCGGATGTTGGGTCGCAAGCGAAGGTTGCGTAGTATTTGGAAAGTGTCCAGTAAGAGGAAGTTGAATTGTACCACCTTGTCCACCAACAGGAATCTACAAGTTTGGTGTAATGGACAGGATAGTGCCACTAGGATTAGGATTGCCAGAAGGAAATGGAGGGAGAGTCGGAATAAAACCGGGAATAGGATGCCCAGAAGGACCCCCAGGAGTACCAGATGGGGTTTGCGAAGGTGTGGGGGAGGTGTGGGAATAGAAGCATTCAACAAAGCATTCAGCGCATGGTATACGGGTGGTAGTGTCGGAATGACATTGGGCGTTCACTGGGTGTTTATAGGAGGACGACCAACTATAGTGAACCTGGTTGGGACACTCGTAGTGTTCGTGAGATGGGCCATCTCAGCAGGGAGAGTAAAGTGATAAGTGGTACTCATCGATACCATCTCTGTCTCAGAAAACACCGGAGGGTTGATTTCGGAGACCACAGGCGAATCAGGACTAAAAAGGGCCCTGCGGAAATCACCTGCAGACCAAAAAGGATCTTGGCCTTCTATACCAGGAAGAGGCCCAATGGGTGATCCATAAGAGGTAACAACTAAATCTCTGGAAGAATTTAATCGCACAAAAGGTCGTTCACCACGGTGAATTCGAAAGTCCTCTCTAGTATTGGTAATTCGGAAAGGTTCTAAAGAGTCAGTGCGTTCTACCTGTGGAGGTGGTGTAGAAATGTCTGGGACTTCACTCTGCTGAGGAGAGCCCTCAAGTGTACCCTCAGGTGTAGCCTAGGCAAGGGTTGTAAAACATCTATATGCTCTGGAGATAAACCCTGCATTCTATGTGAACGACGTGGGGGAGCTATTGTAAACGAATAACAAGCTCCGTGAAGAAATTCCTATGGTCAACTTCGAGAAACAAAAAACACGCGCTAGTAAACAAAATCTAAGAAGCAATCACCAGGCAAACAAGACCTTCTAATATCAAATCCACTAGTTGGTGATGAAATCCAACGTCGCAACAACAAGACAAGAAGGGGTAGGGCTAGGGTGGAAACGTTACACTGATGACCTGCTTAACAGACTTACACCCTGGTGCAAGCTCCCACACATAATCGTGGGTATACCCTCCAAGGAGCCCGAGTGTGTTTGGTCAACGTCAATTCTAGGTACTGTGAAGAATTTCCCCTCCACAATCACCTCGAGTAAGAACCTAGAGAGATAGGCCACTAAGGTCACCACCAACAACAATAAAGCTTGGGGGAATAGTCGACAGTTCGATCCACACGCAAGGGCAGGGTATCTAGCCCGAAATCAACTCAAAAGGCTTCCACTCATCATTGTGGGTATACCTCCGAGTGACCCCCGTAATACGTGCAATCTCTACACTAATGTCAACAAAGCAGGGTGAGTAACTCTGCCAAAATCAATGCGACCTAGTGCTTGACCCTTGTGTGAGAAGGGCTTCCAGGACAATATGTTGCAAATGGAATTTAACACTCCCTAATTCAAGATGCTATTGTGTGTTTTGAGCTTTTGGAGAGTGTATCTCTCTTCCTACTCCAAAGCGCTAGCCTAGCTAAATGTTGGTGTAAAAGAGCCCTAGAAAATAGTTACTAGATAAATTTTATGATTACGCAATGTTTTTAAGAGCCGTTGTTTACTCAAAGGTAACGGAAGTGAAACTTATGTTGTATGACTCTGACTCAACAGTGCAAGGATGAGAATAAAATGTATCACTTTTCGTTCAATGAATCCTATATATGGGAGAGAGAGAAAGTTTTCGAGATCAACCCTGAACTATAATGCAAAATTTCCTTTCAAATGCCAATGCAAACAATCGTTTATGAAATGAAAATTCTCTATTATGTCTTTTTCAATACTTCAACAATCTCAAAAATTTTGATTTTCAATATTTTGTAAATGACAAAAACAATTTGATGAAAGAAAAACTTTGTGTTCACTTTTCAAAAAGGACCCTCACTATGCCAATGAGAGCACATAAAATCAAATTAATGAACAAGCAAATAACCCAATCTACTCTTTCAATGAAAGCAAAAATAAAGAGCAAATCAATGTAGTCTCTTCAAATGCAAAAGAAAAATGATCTTTCAAACCTCAAGCAAATGAGAAAACCAAACAAACTTAACCTTCAACCAATCATTGGTTCTCGACTAATCAAACACACTCAGAAACTGAAGTCAAAGAGAATGATTTTGCCAAGAAGAGTCAAGAAATGAAAGTCAAGCCACAAATGACAAGAAAAGCCTTGAAACCCTAAGACGGTTCAGACATGCAAACAAAGGTAAGAAATACATCAATCAATGGTCCATGAAACTCATAAAAGGTAATTCAACTGATCTGGGCAGTTAGAAAGACCGAAACTCAATTTCAAAATTTTGAAAAATCATGTTCGCAGGCAAGCAATATTACACAGTGCGAGAATCACTGATTCTCGCAGGTGACCCTTGAGCAGGGTGCGAGAACCTCGCACTGAAACCTATGGGCAGGGTGCGAACCTTACCAATTCTCGCATGCTGCAATGAAGTGCAGTGCAAGAATTCCTGAACATATCCAAAAATTTGAAAAATGAAGTAAAATTCAAAAAAGCTTCTGGACTCAGAGGGTCTATAAAGATATCTTGAAGACTCAGAGCCTGATAGGACAGGAGAAAAATGAAACCAGAGCAAATGGCCATAGAAAAACACAAAAAGCCACAAAGAAAATGGGATTTTTCCCCAGTGGAGTCGCCAATTTTTTTATTGGATAAATCCGTAAGTGCAGACACAAACCGATCTCCCTAGATCCACCTGGATCCATAACAAAGCAAGACAGAATAATACTCTTTCACTAGATTTTAACTATTGAATGTACTAGAAGGCAAGAACAAAGAACATACCTTATGATTGCTTCCTATGGTCTTTGTTTCTCCTGCTTTGCTCCAGTGCTCTTGTGCAGTCAAGACCAAGACAACAAAAACCAACCAAAGTGAAGAAAGAACAATCTATTCAACAATCAATCTATGTATATGATCAAGGAGTTATACAATAAAGTGGAAATAGCTTTATGGGAAAGGGACATATTACTGTATCATATTGATGGAAAATAAAGATTACAACCTGAGCCTTGATGTTGCAAAATTCCTTTCGATGGCCCCTGGCTTTGACACACACACTTTCTCACTTGCATGAAGAAGATCAACCACTTTTGATAAACTTGTTGGAGTTCTTAGCTATTGTAGCATCAGTCCTTCACACAATCCTTTTCACTAATTCTCCAATGAATCTCTTGCTTGTTTTCTTCTCCTTGTTTGCTTCTAACCTTTTCCATGAGAAGTCTCTCAATATATAGGAGAGAATGGATTAGTTACTTGGATAAGAATGATCCCAAAATATCATGGAATCCAGTACTTAGATAACCATTCGAATGCCATCTCATCCTTCTAGAAGATTCCCTTCTAGAAGCTTTGAGAATTCATCTTTTTCCCTTCTTTAGAAAGAGTTCGCACCCTAAAAATACAACACAGTGTGACCTTCTCGCACCCTGGCTTAAGGCAGCCTGCGAGAATTATGCATTCTCACAGGAAAATATACTAGCAGCCTGCGAACAATCCTCAAAAATGTGATTTCTGGAAAGAGATGAAGGTAACTTTTCTTAGGAAAAAGTTCTAATGAAGAGCCTGAAATACACCATCATCAATACATCATCATGATGACCAAAATCATGGGTAACAGTATGGTTGACGTATCATCCATACGATGATGTGTTATCCATATGATGATGTGGTAGGTACAAGTGGCATGTGACTAGATTTTGAGGTGGAAGACATGTGGACCAATTAAACCATGACACATGGACCAATAAGAGAGTCACACTCTCTGATTGGCCAATAATGGCTAAGGGAGAATCAAAATTTGTTAGAGCTTCAATGGAATAAAACCCGGGACCTATGGAGGAATATTTGAATATTCCAAAGAATTTTCCTTAGTCTTAACCACAAGCCTCGTACCTCCTAACATTAAATATTATATTTATAGTAAAACCAATTTTTCCCAAGATTTTGATTGGTGGTTTGGACGAACTAGGAATATTTAATGGGCACAAAAACCAATGCCTAGGACATGGAAATGAGTGCCAAATAGAGGTCCTCAATAGAATTTTGTGCCAAGTTAAAAAAAATTCCTCGTTTTGCATGCAAGAGATGTCCCTCTTTTGGGTTTGTCTTGTTTTGTGTGCCATAGAGTTCTTTGAGGGAAGTATAGGGTGTTTATACTCATTTTTCTTAGAATTTAAAGAGGAATATGATGGCCATGTCTAGTTTATGTAAAAATTCTATGTATGAAAAGTATTAGTCCAATTTTTCATGTATGAGACCCATAGTCTTGTTATGTGTGCAAACATGGGTCTTTAAGCACTAGTTCAAAACATAGTCAAGTTTATACTCATTTTTCTCAAATTTCATGAGGAATTCAATAATGACCTCTGTTTCTATGATTGAGTAGAATAATTAAAGAGTGACATCAAATTTTGTATTGTAAACCCATTTATTCTAATTTTTGGCATTTGATAATTAATAAGAGCGATTTATTTCTCTCCATTTTGGCACTTATTATTTTCGCAAATTATATTCATCAGTTAATGAATTTTTATGGATAAATAAGCGTTTTCACATGTTATTTACAAATAGTCAAGTCAGTCTTCAATTTCTTAGATACGATTGGATGTTTATGTGTATTTATGAACTAATTAACATCTAAGGATTTTTAAGCTAAATTGGTATCAGAGTTTGTTGATATTTCAAATCAAGTTATTGTCAGAACTCATTTGGTATTTTTAGATCATGTGGTATCAGAGATGGTTTTGACGTTTATTTGCAAGTGAATGCTTACGAGGTCCAAGTCTAAGCGAGGTGAAGTCAAGCTTACAAGTTATAATCCTGAAATTGGTTCTAGTAGCTTCACTCGAAGGAAAGAAATGGAGCATGAATATGTTCTTTCTGAGGTTGATAAGGAATTTCAAAGGATATTTCTTGAGATGAAAAATGTGGTTAAGTAATTGTGGGAAGACTTAGAAACATGAAGAGGAACTCCTTATCAAATTGAAGGTGTTCCATCGGGAAAAATGGTAAAAGATGAAGGAGAAGGAGAAGGAGAAGGTGAAGAACCGCTAGGGTCTCCTTCATCCTCATCATCCTCATCCTCATCCTCATCATCATCATCACCATATTCCGATAGAAGTGAACATTCTTTTCATCAGAGGAAGAAACATTCTACAAAGTCTTCTCGTTCTCATGATTTGCCTTTGTCAAAGCTAGATGTAAATTTTGATTTGCCTACTTATGATGGAGAGTTGAATAAAGAGAAGTTGGATAATTGGGTCAAATAGATTGAATTATATTGCAAGGTACATACAATCATAGAGGATACTTCAAGGATATAATTGGCTATTACTCTCCTGAGTGACACAACTTTGATATGGTGGGAGAGTTAGACACAAGATGATCTTATTCAACATGGTAAAATCATTTATTCTTGGATTGAATTTTTTGTTGCATTAAGAAAGAAATTTTATCCATTAACTTATATGAAAACATCAATGATTGCTTGGCAACATTTAAGACAAGGAAAAGGGGAAAATGTTCAATATTATACGTAGGAATTTGAGAAGAAGGAATTATCTTTGGGAATTCCATTACATACCCCTGAAACTCTTATAAAGTATATTGGTGGTATGCAGTCATATCTTTGCCATACTATATTGATGTTTAACCCTACTACTATTGATGAAGTATCAATTCAAGCTACTCATATTGAAGCTAGAAAAGGAAAATATTATGAGGATGAGTTAGAGGAACCACATGAATTCAAGGAGAAGTTGAAGGGAAAATGGAAGAGTAAGAAGAAATATATAGTGAAGGAGGATGAAGAGAAGAAGACTACATGTTCTCACTACGAGAAGAAAGGACATGATGAGAAGCATTGTTGGAAGTTGCATCCAGAATTGAAACCAGAGTGGGATCAACCTCGGAAGGATAAAAAGAAGACCATGACCATCGATAAGGATCTTGGATCAAATTCTTAAGATGACACTAAGGTTACAACTATGGGCATCAATGGCAAATATTCTATTTCAAATTTAAGTTCGTGTACTTATTTTGCAAAGTCTAATGTAATCCTTGATGGAAGGAAAATAATTGAACCGTTTAATTTACGAGTTATCTCAAAGCACACAAATATCGATACACTTGTTGATAGTGGATCACAAGTGAATCTTATTTCAGAGAAAATTGTTCAGAATTTGAGATTAGAAAGTAGGCCTCATCTGAGATGGTATCCTTTGGGTTGGATTTGTGATAATTCTCAGGTATAGGTAACTAAGCAATGCAAGTTATGGTTTGCAATCACATCCAGTTTGATTGATGAGGTAGAGTTAGATGTGGTTCCACTTGACATTTGCAGGATGGTTTTGGGAAGTCCATACTTGTATGACAAGAAGGTCATTTTCTACAGGGAACAAAACATGTATCATATTTCCAAGGATGGGATTGATTTCATTATGAGAGCTCATTAGATGAATACAAATTTGATATTTGTCACTAGAGGGAACATGTTAGTTAATACTAGTATCCGGGATCCAGATTTACAACCTACAGTTGAAAGAAGAACATGTCCTTTGGTTGATATTGTTCTTGTTAAGAAGGGAAAATATATTGATGTTCAACCTCTTTCACATATGTATATTCATTTTTTTTGTTCAGTTTATTACTAATCAGTGGAGTATGGTTGGCTATTGCAACAATGAATGGCGAAGATTGTGAATTTAAGGGGATGTTTAACTTGGTCAACAATGTTGTTTAAGTATTCATTATTGTTGTGATGAGTCAGGTCCTCATTATACAAATATGATGAATGGAATATACTAGACAAGTGAGACGACAATATCCTTACTTCATTTCTGAATCATCCATACTTTTGGAGGTCCAAAAGTTCTTCAATGGGGAGGTGTGATCTAGGAAGATCCAGAATGCTCAAAAGAGCTCCAGGAAGATCTAAAATGCTAAAAAACTGATATTCTCAAATTATTTTGAAAATTATTTCATTGTGTAGCAATCAACGATATCTTTGCAACAACGCAAAAATTTCCTCAAATGGAGTTCGTATGCAAAAGTTATGGATGATCAAAGTTTGGTCAAAACAGGGAAAAGGTCAAAGGGGGTGACACGTGGAAATCCCACAGGATGCCACGTGGCCTATCCATACAGTTTGTACAAATGAAAGATGAAGTCATGATGATGTCATCATGGTGACATGGCAACATGACAACCTACCACATGTCACCTGGAAATGGAATTTTTGGGGGTCCATGTGGATTAATACAAAAAAATTCCATGTCACCTGGAAATGGCATTTTTGGGGGTCCATGTGGATTAATAAAAAAATATCCACATGTCATTTGTACGATGATGTGGCAAGTACATATGGAAGGTGAATGGATACTGAGGTGGTATATAGGTGGACCAATGAAAGAATGACATGTGGACCAATCAAAGACTGCCACATGGCACTCTCCGATTGGCCAATAATGGCTATGGGAGAATCAAAATTTGTTGGAGGTTGAATGGAATAGAACTCCTGATCTATGGAGGAATATTTGAAAATTCCAAATAATATTACTTAGTCTTAACCACAAGCCTCCTACCAATAATACATGCATGTTAATTGTTATAACTAACATTAAATATTATATTTATATTAAAACCAAGTTTTCCCAAGATTTCAGTTGGTGGTTTGACCAACCTAGGCCTATTTAATGGGCATGGAAACCAATGCCTAGGACATGGAAATGAATGCCAAAGAAAGGCCCTACATATAATTTCATGCCAAGTTCATAATTTTTCCTCGTTTTGCATGAAAGAGGTGTCCCTCTTTTGGGTTTGTCTCATTTTGTGTGCCATATAGTTCTTTGAGGGCAATATAGGGTGTTTATGGTAATTTTTCTTAGAACTTCAAGAGGAATCTGATGGTGATGTCGGTTTTATGTAAAAATGTTATGTGTTAAAAGTATTAGTCCAATTTTTCATGTATGAGACCCATAGTCTTGTTATGCTTGCAAAAAGGAGTCTTTAAGCACCAGTTCAAAACATAGTCAAGTTTATAATAATTTTTCTCGAACTTTCACGAGGAATTCAGTGATGACCTCTTTTTTTAGGATTGAGCAACATAGTTTAAGATTGAAATAAAATTTGGCATCGTAATCCCATTTATCGTAATTTTTGGCATTTTGAGAATTAATAAGAGCGGTTTATTTCTCTCCATTTTGGCACTTATTATTTTTGCAAATTGTATTCATCAGTTAATGAAGTTTTATGGATAAATAAGATTTTTCACATGTTATTTACAAATAGTCAGTTCAGTCTTCAATTTACCAAATTTGGTTGGATGTTTATGTGTATTTATGAACTAATTGACATATAAGGATTTTCAGGCTGAATTGGTATCAGAGTTTGTTGATATTTCAAATCAATTTTGTATTGGAACTCATTTGGTATTTTCAGATCATGTGGTATCATAGCTAGTTTTGAGGTTTATTTGCAAGTGAATTCTTATGAGGTCCAAGTCTAAGCGAGGTGAATGCAATCTTACAAGTTATAATCCTAAAATTGGTCCAAGTAGATTCACTTGAAGGAAATAAATGGAGCATGAAGATGTTCTTTCTGAGGTTGATAAGGAATTTCGAAGGATGTTTCTTGAGACAAAAAATATGGTTTAAGGAATTGTGGGAAGACCTAGAAAGACAAAGAGGAACTCCTCATCAAAATGAAGGTGGTCCATCAGAAACACTAGTAATAGATGAAGGCGAAGGAGAAGATGAAGGTGAAGAACCTCCAGGGTCTCCTTCATCCCCATCATCATCATCATCATCATCATCATCATCATCATCATCATCATCATAATCATCATCATCATCATCATCATCATCATCTTGCAATGGAGATGAACATTCTTTTCATTAGAGGAAGAAACATTCTACAAAGTCTTCTCATTCTCATGATTTTCCTTTGTCAAAGATAGATGTAAATTTTGATTTTCCTACGTATGATGGAGAGTTGAATGTGCAGAAGTTGGATAATTGGGTCAAATAGATTGAAATATCTTGCAGGGTACAAAAAATCATAGAGGATAATATAAGGATACAATTGGCTATTATTCTCCTAAGCGACACAACTTTCATATGGTGGGAGAGTCGGACACAAGATGATCTTATTCAACATGGTAAAATAATTTCTTCCTAGATTGAAGTTTTTGTTGCATTAAGAAATAAATTTTTTCCTTTAGCATATATGAAAAAATCAATGATTGCTTGGAAACATTTAAGACAAGAAAAAGGGAAAAATCTTCAATGTTATACACAAGAATTTGAGAAGAAGGCATTATCTTTGGGAATTCCATTACATACTCGTGAAACTCTTCTAAAGTATATTGGTGGTATGAATTATTATCTTTGCCATACTATATTGATGTTTAATCCTACTAATATTGATGAAGTATCAATTAAATCTAGTCATCTTGAATCCAACAAAGGAAAATTTGTTGAGGATGAGTTGGAGGACCACATGAATTCTAGGAGCAGTTGAAGGGAAAAGGGAAGAGTAAGAAGACAACTACAATGAATAAGCATGAAGAGAAGAAGCCTACATGTTCTCACCATGAGAAGAAAAGACATGATGAGAAGCATTGTTGGAAGTTGCATCCAGAATTGAAACCAGAGTGGGCTCAGGTTAGGGAGGGTAAAAAGAAGACATTGACCATCGATAAGGATCTTGGATCAAATTCTGAGGATGAAACTAAGGTTACAACTATGGGAATCAAAGGTAAATATTTTGTTGCAAATTTCAGTTCGTGTACTTATTTTTCAAAGTTTAATGTAATCAATGATGGAAGAGAAATAATTGAACCGTTTCATTTATGAGTTATCTCAAAGCACACTAAGATTGATACACTTATTGATAGTGGATCACAAGTGAATCTTATTTCAGAGCAAATTGTTTAGAATTTGGGATTGGAAACTAGGCCTCATCTGAGATGGTATCCTTTGGGTTGGATTTGTGATAATGCTCATGTAAAGGTAACTAAGTAATGCAAGTTATTGTTTGAGATCACATCCAGTGTCATTGATGAGGTAGATTTAGATGTGGTTCCACTTGATATTTGCAGGATGGTTTTGGGAAGTCCATACTTGTATGATAGGAAGGAAATTTTCTACAAGGAACATAACATCTATCATATTTTCAAGGATGGGATTGAGTTCACTATGAGAGCTCATTATATGAAGATGAATTTGGCAGTTGTCACTACAAGGCACATGCTTGTTAATACTAGTATCCAAGATCCATATTTACATTCTATGATTGAAAGAAGAACATGTCCTTTGGTTGATATTGTTCATGTTAAGAAGGGAGAATATGTTGATGGTTCAATCTCTTTCACATCTATATATTCAATTTTTTTGTTCAGTTTATTACTAATTAGTGGAGTGTAGTTGGATACAACAACAATGAATGGAGAAGTTTGTGAATTTAAGGGAATGTTTAACTTGGTCAACAATGTTGTTTCATTCTTCGGTATTGTTGTGATGAGTTAGTTGCTCATTATCCAAACATGATGGATGGATGATACTAGAAAAGTGAGGCGACAATATCCTCATTTCATTTCTGAATGATCCATAATTTTGGAGGTCCAAAATTTCTTCAGTGGGGAGGTGTGATCCATGAGGATCCAGAATGCTCAAAAGAGTACCAGGAAGATCCAAAATGCTCAAAAATTGATCTCCTTAAATGATTTTGAAAATTGCTTCATTGTGTAGTGATCAGTGATAGATTTCCAACATCGCGAAAATTGCCTCAAGTGGAATTCGTATGCAAAAGTTATGGCGGTCAAAGTTTGGTCAAAACATGGAAAACGTCAAATGGGGAGCTACGTGAAAATCCCATAGGATGCCACGTGGCATGTCCATATAGGTCATACAACTAATAGATGATGTCATGCTAACATCATGATGATGATGTGGGAACACGACAGGATGCCACATGTCACTTGGAAATGGAATTTTTGGGGGTCCATGTGGACTGGATGTTTAGGTGGTATATAGGTGGACCAATAAAATCATGACATGGGGACCAATCAAAGAGTTCCACGTGGCACTCTCTGATTGGCTAATAATGGCTAAGGGAGAATCAAAATTTGTTGGAGGTCGAACATAATAGAACCCGTGACCTATGGAGGTATATTTGAATATTTCAAAGAATATTCCTTAGTCTTAACCACAAGCCTCCGAACAATATGCCATGCATGTTAGTTGTTATAACTAACATTAAATATTATATTTATATTAAAACAATTTTTTTCCAAGATTTCAGTTGGTGGTTTGGCAAACCTAGGCCTATTTAATGGGCATGCAAACCAATTCTTGGGACATGCAAATGCATGCCAAAGAGTGTCCCTACATATAATTTCATAATAAGTACATAATTTTGCCTCGTTTTTCGTGCAAGAAGTGTCCCTCTCTTGGGTTTGTCTTGTTTTACGTGCCATAGAGTTCTTTGAGGTAACTATACGGTGTTTATACTCATTTTTCTCAGAATTTTGAGAGGAATTTGATGGTGATGTCTATTTTACGTAAAAATGCTATGTATGAAAATTCTTAGTCCAATTTTTCATGTATGAGACCCATAGTCGCGTTATGCATGCAAAAATGGGTCTTTAAGCACTGGTTCATAACATAGTCAAGTTTATACTCATTTTTCTCAAGATTTCATGAGGAATTCAATGATGACCTCTGTTTCTAGGATTGAGTAGTAGAATTAAAGAGTGACATAAAATTTGGCATCGTAAGCCCATTTATTATAATTTTTGGCATTTTGAGAATTAATAAGAGCGGTTTATTTCTTTCCATTTTGGCACTTATTATTTCTGTAAATTATATTTATCAGTTAATGAAGTTTTAAGGATAACTAAGTGTTTTCACATGTTATTTACAAATAGCCAAGTTGATCTTCTATTTCCCAAATTTGGTCGGATGTTTATGTGTATTCATGAACTAATTGACATCCAAGGATTTTCGGGTTGAATTGGTATCAGAGTTTGTTGATATTTCAAATCAAGTCAATAAAGAAATCATTTGGTATTTTCAAATCATGTGGTATCAGAGCTATTTTTGACGTTTATTTGCAAGTGTCTGATTACGAGGCCCAATTCTAAGCGAGGTGAAGGCAAGTTTGCGAGTTATAATGATGAAATTGGTTCAAGGAGCTTCACTCGAAGGAAAGAAATGGAGCATGAATAGGTTCTTTCTGAGGCTGATAAGGAATTTTGAAGGATGTTTCTTGAGATGAGAAATATGGTTAAGGAATTGTGGGAATACCTAGAAATATGAAGACGAACTCCTCATCAAAATGAAGGAGGTCCATTGGGAACAATCATAAAATATAAAGGAGAATGAGAAGGTAAATAAACTCCAGGGTATCCTTCCTCCCCATCCCCATAATCATCATAATCATCATGTTCTTCCAATGGAAGTGAATATTATTCTCATAAGAGGAAGACACATTGTAAGAAGTCTTTGAGTTCTCATGATTTGCCTTTGTTAAAGATAGATGTAAAGTTTGATTTTCCTACTTATGATGGAGAGTTGAATGAAGAGAAGTTGGATAATTAGGTCAAACATATTAAATTATATTGAAGGGTACATAAAATTATATAGGATACTTCAAGGATACAGTTGGCTACAGTTCTCCTGAGTGACATAGCTTTGATATGGTGGGAGAGTCAGACACAAGATGATCGTATTCAATATGGTAAAATCATTTCTTCATGGATTGGTTTTTTTTTGAATTAAGAAAGAAAATTTAGCCATGATCTTATATGAAAATATCAATGATTGCTTGGAAACATTTAAGACAAGGAAAAGGGAAAAAATTTCAAGCTTATACATGAGAATTTAAGAAGAAGGCATTATCTTTGGGAAATCCATTACATACTACTGAAACTCTTCTAAAGTATATTGGTGGTATGCACTCATATATTTTCCATACTATATTGATGTTTAATCCTACTAATATTGACAAAGTATCAATTCAAGATACTCATATTGAAGCCAACAAAGGAAAATATGTCGAGGATGAGTTATAGGAACCACATGAAGTCGAGGAGCATTTGAAGGGAAAAGATAAGAGTAAGAAGATGACTACAATGAAGAAGGATGAAGAGAAGAAGCCTACATGTTCTCACTATGAGAAGAAAGGACATGATGATAAGCATTGTTGGAATTTGCATCCAAAATTGAAACCATAGTGGCATCAACCTAGGAAGGGTAAAAAGAAGACCATCACTATCGATCAAGATCTTGGATCAAATTCTGAGGATGAAACTAAAGTTCCAACTATGGGAATCAAAGGTAAATCTTATGTTGTAAGTTTCAGTTCATGTATATCTTTTTCAAAGTCTAATGTAATCCCTGATGGAAGGAAACAAAATGAACCATTTCATTTACAAGTTATCTCAAAGCACACTAAGATTGATACACTTGTTGATAATGGATCACAAGTGAATTTTATTTCAGAGAAAGTTGTTCAGAATTTGGGATTCGAAATTAGGCCTCATCTGAGACCGTATCCTTTGGGTTGGATTTGTGATAATGCTCAAGTAAAAGTATCTAAGCAACGCAATTTATAGTTTATGATCACATCCAGTTTCATTGATGATGTAGAGTTAGATGTGGTTCCACCTGACATTTGCGGAATGGTTTTGGGAAGTCCATACTTGTATCCCAGGAAGGCTATTTTCTATAGGAAACATAACAGGTATCATATTTTCAAGGATGGGATTGAGTTCATTGTCAGAGCCCATCAGATGAAGAAGAATTTGATAGTTGTCACTATAGGGCACATGCTAGTTAATACTCCTATCCAAGATCTATATTTATAGCCTACGATTGAAAGCATAATAGGTCGTTTGGTAGATATTGTTCCTATTAAGAAGGGAAAACATGTGTATGGTTCAGTCTCTTTTGTATCTGTATATTCAATTTTTTTGTTCAAATTATTGCTAATCAGTGAAGTATGGATGACTACTGCAACACTGAATGACAAAGTTTGTGAATTTAAGGGAATGGTTAACTTGGTTAGCAATGTTGTTTTGGTCTTCATTATTGTTGTGATGAGTCAGGTGCTCATTATCTAAACATGATGGATGGGTGATACTGGACAAACGAGGCGACAATATCCTCACTTCATTTTTGAATGATTCATACTTCTGGACGTCCAAAAGTTCTTCAGTGGGTAGGTGTGATCCAAGAGGATCCAAAATGCTCAAAAGAGGTCCAAGAAGATCCAAAATTATAAAAAATGTCTCTTCTCAAATGATTTTTAAAACGAATTCATTGTGTATATATCGGTGATAAATTTCCAATGACCCAAAAATTGCCTCAAACGTAGTTTGTATGCAAAAGTTATGGATGGTCAAAGTTTGGTCAAAACAGGGAAAATGTCAAAGGGTTTTCCATGTGGAAATCCCACATAATTCCACGTGATATGTCCATACAGGTCATACAACTAATATATGATGTCATGCCGACATCATCATGGTGATGTGACATAATGACAGGCTGCCACATGTCTCCTGGAAATGGTATTTTTGGGGGTCCATGTGACCCAATAAAAAAGTGCCTCGCGTCATCCATACAGATGAAATGGAATCCATATGATGATGTGGAAGGTACAAGTGGTAGGTGACTGGAGGATAAGGTAGAAGACAGGTGGACCAATGAAAGCATGACACATGGCCCAATCAGAGAGTGCCATGTGTCACTCTCTAATTGGTCAATAATGGCTAAGGGAGAATCAAAATTTGTTGGAGGTTGAATGGAATAGAACCTATGACCTATGGAGGAATATTTCCGTATTCCAAAGAATACTCCTTAGTCTTAACCACAAGCCTCCTACCAATACACCATGCATGTTAGTTGTTAATAACAACTAACATTAAATATTATATTTATATTAAAACCAATTTTGCCCAAGATTTTGGTTTGTGGTTTGGCTGACCTAGGCCTCTTTAATGGGCACGAAAACCAATGCTCGGGACATGGAAATGCATTTCAAAGAGATTTCTTGCATATAATTTCATGCCAAGTTCATAATTTCGCCTAGTTTTTCATGCAAGAGATGTCCCTCTTTTGGGTTTGTCTCATTTTGCGTGCCATAGAGTTCTTTGAGGGAAGTATAGGGTGTTTATACTCATTGTTCTCATAATTTCAAGAGGAATATGATGGTGATGTCTATTTTATGTAAAAATGATATTTATAAAAATTATTAGTCCAATTTTTCATGTATGAGACCCATAGTCTTGTTATGCGTGCAAAAAGGGGTCTTTAACCGCCGATTCAAAACATAGTCAAGTTTATACTCATTTTTCTCAAATTTTCGTGAGGAATTCAATAATGACCTATATTTTTTGTATTGAGAAGAAAATTAAAGAGTGACATCAAATTTTTCATTGTAAGTCCATTTATTGTATTTCTTTCCATTTTGAGAATTAATAAGAGAAATTAATTTCTCTCCATTTTGGCATTTATTATTTCTGCAAATTATATTCATTAGTTAATGAATTTTTATGGATAAATAAGCATTTTCACATGTTATTTACAAATTTTCAATTCGATCTCCAATTTCCCGAATCTGGTCGGATGTTTATGTGTATTTATGAACTGATTGACATCTAAGGATTTTCAGGTTGAATTGGTATCAAAGTGTGTTGATATTTCAAATCACGATGGTATCATAAATCGTTTGGTATTTTCACATCACTAATCCAATTCAACTCTTGGAATTTGAAATAAACCCTCCATAACAATTGTTCTGAGTGCAATTCTAACTTGAATTTTCCTAAAACTTGGGGATTTCACTCAATTTTTACCGTTTTCCCTAAATTCGACATAGCTCAGATGTTGAAATGATGAATTTACAAGCTTCATGATGATATTTTGCCCATATAAGTCTATTTCTAAACTAGAATCTCTGATACCGTGATGTAACATACCGGGTCCCAAGTTGAGTCACGCCACACAAAATTATTTACTGACCACAATTCTAATTGTGGAAATAAATCACCGAGAGAAATTGCGTGCACAACCAACTTTGTGTCACACATGGAAACTATTTCCAAGCATGCATGGTGATTCTGTCCTCTCACCGGAATCTCCTTAGCATTACTACTAATATTGACTAACATATACCATTCATTAATCACCATGCCCTGCATATCAAAAAATTATGCATAAACAATAATAACATGCACAACCATGCATAATTATGTACAATTAGAAAAATATATTTAACATAAACATACACACAATAATAAACATGTAAACACACATAATAGAACACTTATATTTTTTTATAAATCACCAACTGCATGCAAACCTTCGACATTCCTCCTAACCATAGACTTTGTTATTCATACACTCTCAACAAGAGGTCACCCCCAAACTGGGGATATGACTACACTAGGGCAAAGGCTACCAAAGAAAAACTAAGGTATGACAGATGGAACAATGAAAAACAAGCCTAGGTGCCCACTCTAGCACATTTCCTAGCTCATAGCCTCTCGTTCACCACATGTTGTCCCACCCAAGGAAATGTAAATAGTCATTCAGGTTCTCTCACTTCCCTTCCAAGGCTTCAACAACAAATCGACCAGGAAGTATCAAATCTATGTAGCACTTGGAACACAAGGTTGCTCAAGGAGTTACATCACCCACTAGACCAACACACAGGAAAAACTATTTCCAACAATTCTCTCACCCAAAGATAATGCTCCACATGCCTGGAAACTTGCTTCTTTAGCCCAAGCCACCAAGTATTTACTCGATAACAATTATATTTAGGTTTTTCTTACACTCTCTAGCTAAGGTACAAATGATGGAAGAAAGAATGAGTGAATTATTGGAGTAATAATGGGAATTACACCAAGTTACCCACATTATATTTGCATGTTCCTATCTTGGCACTTGTCACTCTAGGAATTCATTTGACTCCACTTGGTAATTAATTCCCTCACTTAGGAATTTAGTATAAATTTATCATAAATCTTATGAATTAGGAATAATATTATTTTATTCCTTGGCTTAAGCCTCCTTGACTTAGCCTCTTTTCTGAAGCCCTTATCTCCCTTTCCCACTCATGGAGTCCTAGTCCCCCATACTATTTCGTCAGACTTGATATACAATAGTGATGTATTTTATTAATATAATTGAGTGCGATTACATATTACATTTGTTAGGCTCGTTGGTCTTTCATCTCATAGTCTTCCTTGGTCTAAATCACACAGGCACTCTAGCTTCAAAATATATATACAAATACACTCTTGCCCAAAATATCCTAGATCAATGACCTATAAAGAATATGTACATTTACAATATGAGTTTAGCCAAGGGTTAATACAATATCTCCTAGATATCCATTATTTTTTTCCACATTTTTAATACCCATTTTTATTTTTTATCCATAGTATGGTATGACACAATTATTATAAGCCTATGGATGAGGATTATGCAAACTAATTAAATCCCCCCCCTCAACAAAACTAATTCTAATCCCACATCCATCCCTATTTCTAACCCCCCATTCCACCCTTAAAAATGTCTATTTGTTTTTATATATTAAATATGATAAGAGAGGAAAGGGGAAAACATGGCCTAAACGAAGATGAGTTCCCATAAATCCATTGATGGGAAGGTGTCGAGGAAGTATATTGCAATAAAGGACAATAAGAAATATGAACCAATAATGGGAAATGTGTATATGAATGATAGATTCAATATGAACACTATGCCCTCTATGAGATCCAAAAATACTGGAAGACCCCAAAGCTTATTATAAGGAAATTTCCTTCCAACATATCATCAAAGAAGTTCCTCAAGACTTTAAGATGGATTTGAGGTTCTAGTTCTCCATGATGGTAGATCTATAAGAAGTAATGAAGACATATTGCATCAAACTCTTTGAAAACACAAATGTCTGTGCCAGCCACACCAAGAGGGTCATCATTTAGTGCCAAAATTGGCAACAATATTGAGTGGAAAGAGTGGTTTGTTTTCACTATCATGGATGGGGTTACATATCTCCCTTTAAAAATAATGGACAATGATAATTTAAATTATGATGAATCTTTTGGAGAAGAAATAATTCCATTGGAGGGTGTATTCATGAAAGGAATCCTAACCCTGAATTCTTCCAATGTTGTTCTTCCAGATAATATCTATTGTGGGGAGATAAAAGTGGGCCTCAATTTCACTCCAAAGGTTTGATATTATGATGTAGATGTTTGCATAGTGTTTTACAAAAGGCCTTCATTAATATTTTTTAATGAAATCTATGTATACCAAGTGTTTTCTGCACATGGCAAGTGTTTGATATAACGATTTCATGTCAAGTGTTTGAAGAAAGTCATGTTTGTCAATTATTTGATACAGATGTTGATATAAATATTGATTTTCTAATAATGATAAATTCTCTCTCTAGGAAATTCTTATGGATGTGGGTGAATTTTCACAATTATGTTGTGGATTTAAAGGAGAAACTAGAGCATACTCTTGAGATTCCTATTTCCAAGAAACAACTTAATTATGATGTCAAACAACTAGATTATCTATCTTAGTTGTTTGGTTATCATATTAGTAATGATTCAACTCTTATATTGGCACTATGATTGTATGTAAGAGTGGTTGGCAATGGGGTGTCCTTTATGGTTGCAATAAAAAATATTTCTACTATTGCTCATGCTTCAAATTCTTCACCTATTTCTAGTTCCTATATCATGGAGCATGTTAAGGAGGTGATGAAGGTGGATATTATAGAGCTAGAGGTCAACCATCTACATTTCTTATATGATTCAAAAGATACAATCATTTTTCAATTTAATGGGTATTTCCCTCCTACTTTGACTTTATATTAGTAGATTCATACATCTTGGAAAAAAATGTGAGATCTCTCTTTGTTCCAAATATTTTTTTATTGTTTATTTATTTGATCATGTTGGTTATCAATTTTGTTTTAAGAGGGTCTCTAGTTTTGGGGAAACATGAGGATTTTTATAATTCCTTGGTTCCTATATTTTGATCCTAACTCTACAACAATTATTAGAATTCCGGTTGGGGTTCATCTCCCTAATTTTCCTTTCCATTTTTGGAATTACCTAGTTTCTTAGTATATTAGGAACTCTTTGGGAACTTACATCAAATTAGGTCTTGAGGAGATTTGGCAAGATTATGTACATACACTCACATGTTTGTTGTGATAGAAATTATTAAGGGTCTTCTGGATAAAGTTCTCAAATGAAAAAAAAATGATACATTTAGGTGTTAGATTACAAAAACACAACATTTCATTGATAGATATGCCATCTCCTAGGACATCTGCAAGCTTCTTTTCCCCATGCTTGTGCCCACCCTCCTAGAAAAAAAAGGAACATAACAAAATAAAAAATATGGAATTTTCCAAAAAATGATGATGATTAGAATGAGGATCCACAATCGACAAGTGTGGATGAGGAAATCCATTCCTTATTTAGGGGTTAACGTAGAATATATGGATATAAATATGTCCTCATCAAAGGAGTTAATTTTTCCTGAAGCCTGTTTAGGTGGAACAAAGAAAATCCATTTAACTTATTTTCCTATTTCAAATAAAGAATTAGTTCCCTCTATGAATCTCTATATACCGCCTATAAAATTACAATTGGTTACTATGGATCCTTCTTTAGGGAGTTGCCAAGAGGTAACAAAGAAGAAGGGGGAAAGGGAAGAATTGTTGATTATTTTCTAAAGGGAAATAAATGAAATGTATATTTTCTATGTATTTTATTTATGTACTCTTTTAGGTGCAATTTGTATGTATACTCTTTTATATTCCTTAGTACCTACACTTTCTCTTTCATATTGTGCCTTGAGCACATGGAGATTGTGATTTGTTTCTTTAATGAATACAAATTGTAAATTTTTCCTTGAAAAAAGGATATTAAAAATACCCCTTGACAACTATATACTAGGAAATATATTTATTTTGATTCTTAGAAATTTAAACACCACAATATGAACTCATGTGGTATAATATTGCACAATTAGTGAGCCCCCTTATATTATCCACCATATTAAATCTTACATCCCGATGAAGTTTATAGATAAGAACTCTAATAAATATTAAAACATTAATAAGAGCAATTTGAAATGCTACAAAGATATTATAAAATCCTAATTTGATTGATCAAAATTATTTTTCCAACATTATAAGCTTTAAGAACAAAACAAATATTGTCAAAATCATGACCAATGCTCAAGACCTTTGTAGTGAAATTGGTTATAGGTTTAGTGTAAAAACACCTTGGGATGAAAAAATTGTAAAATCCATGATCAAAAGTAGGTTGAAGATGAATACCATTTTACCTAATTTCATAACTTAATACTCTACAAAACCTCCTCACTTCAAAAACCATAATTATTTTGGTACTTCATTTCCACCAATTTCAAGTATAGAAATCATATTTTCGATTCTCCTAGAGTACTTAAATGGATTTTATTATACAGATAATTGCATAAATAAAATTTCCATTTCCCCCAATCTCTCATATATTTATTTAATTTTGAAAACGATTTTCCAAACAATTATGGTGTTTCAAACACATTTCCTTTTGCACATTCTTGTTGCATCTCAACACTTTTGCTAGTCCTATGCAACACAAAATTGCTCTTTTAATATTATTGACAAGGACTTCAATTTTTTCACATTTTTTTTATTTAAATATGATCTTATTTATTTAAATATTGTGATCACTTACAACCCCCTTGAATATTTAGAGAAATCACTCTACAATTTCCAAGTATCGAATCACTTTTCATTAATTTTATCCAAGGTGACTAGACTCTTCTTCCTTTCTACTTTGTTCTGTGGGTCACCTTCCCTTGTATTTTCTATTGGGTGCTCACATGAAGATGATGGAGTCAAAATAAGTAATGATGTTTTCCACAAACACACTCTCATTGGGGTTCCCAAGAATACATGCACGCCTTCAATAATACATATGCATTATTTTTCAACAAGCTAGGAAACAACTAAATCACCACATAGACTATTACATCAATGATAGAGGTAATGCACATGAATATGCGTTAAAAAAACATGCATGCTTTTATTGTTCTTAAAAAAATAAACATCTCAAACTCTCATTTCCTCTCATTTCACTATATCTCCTAACTCAATTGTGAACATGTTTTCAATAACACCGAGGGAAAATTTTCAACCATGTATATTGTTGTGATGATGATGGGGAGGTTTCCATCATTTCCATTCAGTATTTCTAGTAGTATTGGTGGTGTTTTCTCTCATTATTAATAGAATTCTGGGCCTTTTTCATGTGCCAACCATGGTATTTATACTTGGTAAATGAGATTTTTTCCAACAAAGAATAAGATAATTTTTAAAATGTTGCAAGGTCACATTAAAATTTCATTAACCACCTTCATATGTATAAATTCCCAACCCTAACTAAGATGCAAACCCTAATATTTAAAGTAACATTGATGCACTTAGAAACTAATTAAGGTTTTTGTGGAACTAGAGAGCCACCAAACATTTTTTTTGCTACATCCATTAAATCAATTATTTTTCCCATTTTCCAAAGATCCAATATCACTAAATATAGGGATCGTAAATATGAATATCATTGCACCAATATGAACAAGGAGATTTTACATACTAGAAAATGTAATATCATGCAACCTTTTATTATCTTTAGAACTAGAAAACACCATTTCAAAACCAGGAAATGGATTTAGATGAATTAGTGCACTTTTCCTATATTCATTAGCAATTGGATGTACAAATGGTTCTTGGTGCTTGGAAAAAATACTTAGAAAAACAAGGAGGTGTCATTATAATTTTTACAAAAATAAATTTATTTCTCACCATGTGAACTATCTTTACATTAGGTAATTCTAGGGGGGTTTTCATGGGCCTAAACATGATCAACACAATTCTATGTATGGCCCCAATGTTTATCCATGTATTAGGCATTGACCTACCCCTCCTTCCAAATATCCTCTTATTGTAGAAAATATTTGTGAGACCCAAATTACCACTACCACCCTTGCACATAGTATACTCCAGTATAGTGCATTCATCATAACATATTGTATGGAGGGATCTTCCATGAATGTGAAACATGGTCATGGAGGAGAGGGGGTAGGGTTTTCAATCCAAGTAGCCTATTCTAGTTAGATGATGTCATCTACCCAAACTATGGAATCTATCCATGTTGAGGATTCTTGTCAAAGATCATATGCATGTTCCTTATCCATGATCGATTAAATTGCAGGAGGACTTGTTATGTGATCCAACCCCCTACTCCCCTGTAGGGCTACACGACCTCCCGATCAAGGATATTTGATTCTGAGTTGAAAAACCCTATGAAACCTTGATGGTCTCATTCTATATCTAAACACAGGCCCTTTTAGCTTTTTGGCGCAGGTCTTATGGCACCCGCGACCTTCCCCTTCGCGCTTAAGAAATCTCAGAGTTTGGGTGCTAGATCCTTTTCTGATAAGCCCCTCCTTGATGTGAACTTGAGCGATGACCTCACATAGACACGTGATTGTGGGCGCGCCCAAGAGTGGTTTTGAACCAAACTACTTTTCTCCCCGTAATTCACCTCGAGCCACCACATGTCCTTTTACCAATACTGTGGTATCGATTGCGGCCTGCCATAACCTTTTTAAAGCTCGAACACCTTCTATCCCCGCAATGCGAGGTGATAATTGATCTCACGATATTGACGGTGCTTCTGAACTAACGGCTATGATATGTCTCTTCCAAGTCTGCAGATCATATCTGACCCTTTCAAATCAATGAGCATGATTTTCTTCGCGATTCGGCGTTCAGAGTTTTCAACTCTCAAACCTTGTTTTCTCCCGCAATGACAGATCTTTTGTCACATGCCCTCTTCAATTGACGGTTTTGATCAGTTCGGGATTCTGGACTTCGGAAATCTCAAATCTCAACTCTTTTCACAATTTCTTTTATCCGGAGATGGTAATCCACTGATGCATGTCTCCCGCTGATATGACAGATGCATTCCCTTCGGGTCTTTGGACTTCGGATTTCTCAATTCTCAACTTTCACTTTCCCTTTAAGTATGTTGATTTCTGCCACGCATCCACTTGAATCAGACCATTGATATTTACTTCGGGTTTTTACCTAGAGTCCACGGATTTGCACCACGTCTCACCCTAAATATGACATCTATGAATTACTTTAGGTCTTTACCCGATGATCCTGATTATTTTTGGCACAAAATGCGAGCGGAGATATAATAAATAAATGCACAAAGATATCACAGATATTCAATAAGATAACATAAATGTATCAGAGATGAAACCATAAACACATATGTACAGTAATACACATTTCCTATTAATGAAATAAATGTACGGAGACTGTAAAAATATAGAATGAGAGACTCGCTAGAATGGTGGCAGCTTATCTCTGAGAAGAGATGTGACGGCTACTCGCATTCGCAAGAAGATGGTTACAATAAGGCTCTGAAGACCTTTTTACAATAAACAGGAATTACAAAATCCCTATACATCTGAAAACCTAACCCTAGGAGATGAAGCACCAAAAGTCATGTGGGCCCCGTTTGGGTAAGTGAGTACATCAACTTCCTGGGGTCGTAACTTTTGCATACGATCTCCGTTTTAGGCGTGTGATAGCTCGTTGGAAAGGTATTGTTGAGGATATTAATTTTGGTGGCTCAATTACGCCTTAGTCTATCATTGAGAACCTCGATCTCGAAAAACCTTCATTTGATCCCTCAAAATGGCCCCGGAAGTTAAAAACTACTAAAAATAGTAAATTGCCAAAATTGCCAGAAAATTGTTTTGAGCCAATTAGAAAAGGTGGGTGGCCACCGATATCCACCTGGATCAGTCCTCCCTCCTTAGGAAGCAATGGTCTCCATTGCGTTGAGTTCCCGGGGGAGAGGGGAAAGCGTTTGTTGAATCTGCATCTTGGTGAGCTGCTTACCTTGCTGGAGACGTCGTGCTGCTCAGTTTGTGGAAGTTTGTCACGAACCTTTTGAGGCTAAGGCCGTTCAACAAGTCGAGATACATGAGAGGACGATGTGCAGAAGGAATCTTTGCACTTTGCTGCAACCTTGTCGACTTGCTTCTGTATGATAGAAGGTGCTTGGGGCAAGGCTGTAGTGGTTGCAGTGTCCTTATGTTCCTCTTTTGAGAAGATTGTGAAGAAGCTAAATTTTGTAGTATGAGATACTACCTTGAGGCACTTTTTAGGTGGAACAGTAGTTGGAACTACCTCTGGTATTCTGTAGAGATGACCCCCCAGAGAAACAATGACACTGTGTGGTCGAGACTCATAAACAACATGGCGCTTCCACATATAGGGTTGGCCCAAGAGAACATCATAGACATCCAGTGGGGCATCATCACATAATACCTCATCCTTGAAGGGTTGGATGTCATATGAAAATCGACATTGTTGGCTGACACAGAGATCTCGTCCTTGGCGAAGCCAGTCGATGTTGTATGGATGGGGGTGTGGTGTTGTCAACAATCCCAATTGTTTGACGACCTCTGCTGAGATGAGGTTCTTCTGGATTCTGCTATCAATAATAAAATGCAGTGGGGTCCCATTCACCCACATCTATGAATGAAAAAGGTGCTCCCCCTCTTCAGGATCTGGTGGTTCTTCTGGTTGAATTGTTACGGTCGTGACAATAGTACTGGGGTCTACGTCCATGATTTGTCCTTTACCATTATTTTCAGAATCAGATTCTGAATTAGGGTTTGAATCTTTGTCTTTGATCTCAGCCACCAATGACTGTTTTGAGCAACATTCATCGGTGTTGTGCCAGGGGATTTTGTGGAACTTGCACCATTTTTCGGTGTCCTTCTTTGTGTTCCCGTGACCCTTCTTTTCCTGTGTCTTGGACTGGTTTTCGGGAGGCTATTTGTTAGGTTCATCTTTGTCATACTTCAGTTGTTGCAGATTTGTAGACCCGAACTCCCGTTTGTTCTAGTGCTTAAATTTATGCTCGATAAGAAGCACCAAGTGATGAGATGTCCAGAAAATCCATTTCAATCTGGATGTATCTGTGTAGAGCCCCACGGTATTTCAGAACCAAATGTCGCTCGGAGTCTTTGATACCCAACTTGGTGTGCAAGGTATGGAAGGTATTGGTGAAATCCAGAACTTCTTAGCCCCCGTCTTGCTGCAATGTGGTCCATCTCATGTACTGGTCCTCATAGTTGCCAACAGGGTAATACTATTCCTTTACCGCATCCACAAAAAAATCCCAAGTGGGATCGGCCTCGTATATTCCAGACTCCTCTGTGGAACTTTGCTCCTAGTAAGTTTCCCACCAATGTTTGACATGAGGGAGAGCTTTAAGGAGTGTGAAGGTGATATTTTCTTTGTCAGAAAAATTGTGAACAGAGAAATAACCTTCTAGCAGAGTTAACCATTTTTCTAGGGCTTCTGCATCTATCTGTCCTTCAAATACAGGAATATCAAAATTAACTTGTACCTTGAAAGGCGAGGTGCCTCCAAAGTGGCTTCTTGATGAATATGTGCCTATTGTTATTGATAGGCATTGAAGGAGGTGGGCAAAATTATCCATCATTCCGTCCCTCTGTCATGTGAGAGCTTTCTCAAGCAACAGATTGATAGGATCATTTGCTCCGTCATTTTTATTTTATTCTACCATTGAGGGTTTCTTGGGTGTGCAAGAGTGATTTTCTTCAAGAGAGACAAGATAGAGACCCAAATTGATATACTCAGACCTCATTGGGAACATGCATTGAAAAAATGATCAAGAGCAGCCTGCTCTGATACCACTGATCCAGATTATTTTCGGCATGAAATGTGAGCGGAGATATAATAAATAAATGCACAAAGATATCGTAGATATTCAATAAGATAACATAAAAGTATCATATATGCAACCATAAACATAGATGTACAGTAATACATGATTTCTATTAATGAAAGAAATGTACAGAGACTGTAAAAATACAGAGTGAAAGACTCGCTAGAATGGTGGCAGCTTATCTCTGAGAAGAGATGTGACGGCT
>JZKD02S1729684.1:21747-36024 GCA_000966675.3 Picea glauca | reverse complement strand
AGACTGTAAAAATACAGAGTGAAAGACTCGCTAGAATGGTGGCAGCTTATCTCTGAGAAGAGATGTGACGGCTACTCACATTCACAAGAAGATGGTTACAATGAGGCTCTGAAGGAATTTTTACAATAAACATGAATGTAAAAAACCATAGACATCCAAAAACCTAACCCTAGGAGATGAAGCGCCAAAATTCATGTGGGCCACATTTGGGTAAGTGAGTACATCAACTTCCCGGGGTCGTAACTTTTGCATACGATCTCCGTTTTAGGCGTGTGATAGCTCGTTGGAAAGGTATTGTTGAGGAGATTAATTTTGGTGGATAAATGATTCCTTTGGATATCATTGAAAACTTAGATCTCAAAAAACCTTCATTTGAGCACTCAAAATGGCACCGGAAGTTAAAAACTGCTAAAAATAGTAAATTGCCAAAATTGCCACTCGGAGTCCAGAGATTCATGCCACCTGTCCTCTAGATCTGACGGTTGAGATCTCCTTCAGACTTCGGGTTTTTGGAGTTTCAAATCTCAACTGAAACTCTCGAAGTGATTTTCTCGAAGCCACTGATCTGCTGACACGTATATCTGGGTGATCAATGGTCAGGATATACTTCGGTTAGCTCACCTCCTCCTGGTCCATGAACTTCCGGAGTTGTGAATCTTCTACCACCTGTCCTTCTTGATGATGGATGGTCCCAAATTACTTCGAGACTTCTGAACTTTGGTAAGTTCACTCTTCTGCATGTGCAAAGCGCTAAGGTTCGTGCACCTTGATTTGATCAGATGGCTATTGGTCCTCTGCACTGTGATCCAACGACTGTTGTAGCTCCTCCTCCCGAGATTCTGATTTCTTCTGACTTAGAATATTTTCTAAGTGCTCAAAGGTTTCGACATTTGCTCCTCCTACGAGTCCATCTCTTGGACCTCGTCTACACTTCTGAAAAGTGCTATCTATTTTGAGCTTGATCTCCTTGAAGATTTTGATTTCCCACACACTCCTTTCATTCTTGGGATTTCGATAACTCAGTTAGAAGGATTTCTCGAAAATAAATTCTTCCCGCACTCCTTCTGTTCCTCTGTCTTGATTCTTCAACGCTTGGTCTCTCCTTGACATTGTTCACTCCTTACACCTGGTCTAAGTTCCTTTGTTCTCTATGAAATCCTCTGAGTCAATATAAGACTTTGTCAACGCACTCCTTGTGTATGAGATGCACACCTTGCATATGAGTTTTAGAAGAGAAATAATTGAAACTTATCCAGTTTTGTCTCAACCTGATACGATTAACTCTTAACAATCATACATGAACGAAATGAACTAAATCACAGACACAAAATGCAACATTCATCGAATCACACATCAAAATGAACACAGTCTGAAGGATTTGGACAATTCTGTCTATTCTATTCATTTGTGAAACAAATTACATAGTATTATAGTTCTTCACTACGTCTTTATTCTAATCTATTTTGTCTCTACTGATCTCTATCTCCCTATCTCTATTACAATACAACAAAAAACTATGTAAGGACTGGCTCCATGAACTCTCTATGTCCTGTCTGCAACCTATCCTATCAGGTCTTAGCGGTTACCTACCTTGTCCTATTACAATAACTATCAGTTATTACCTGATGAGAGCCGACACTCTATATTTGCAACTCCTCATAGTTGTATAAGACTTTACATCCAAGATATATTAAAAAACGTTATTTCCAAAATATCTCAACAACTTGATTTACTTCCGAGTTAAATGTTGATTTGAAATTCTTCCATGTTGAGATGTAGTATCCCTGGCTCCACGCTTGCATATTTGACTTTGAAGGCGATGCTCCTGCATCATACTCCTTTGGTTAAAATATTCATGGACTCATGTACATGAGTTCTTGCACTGTTTTTCCATGCTTCAAAATATAAGGTTCAGTGACCCAACTTGAATATTCCACTGGATGATCTTTCCACTTCACTAAGTATTAAGGATATGTCTTCCTCCTAGTCTTCTTTCTATCTCTATGTTCAATGATTTCTCCATATGAGGTTTTTCTGTTGTGGGAAATTGTTCTTCCCACTGAAATTATTTCTGATCATCTGATTCTCCTGCCTCATCTCTCCTGTAAGGATACAGGTCTGCAACATTGAATATTGGTGATATCCCAACATTGTCTGGCAACCCAATTTCATAAGCATTGCCTTCAAATTTTCTGAGAATCATGCATGTTCCTATCTTTTTCATCTTCAATTTGTTATATGTCCCCCTTGGAAACCTTTCCTTTCTCAAATGAGCTAAAAATTCATATCCTACTTCGAATTGAACTTCTCTCCTCTTCTGATCAACTATGTTCTTATATTTCAGGTTGTTGTCCTATATCTGCTCTCTGACTTTGTCATGGAGTTTCTGCATTTCTGTTGCAAAATCCTCTTCTCCAACACTTCTAAACTCATCTTGATTTAGATCTCTCAACTATGTAATCCCTCTTGGCTGTATACCATACACAATTTCAAATGGACTTTTGCTTGGGCTTCTGTTCACTGAATTGTTAAATGGAAATTTTTCTTGTGCCAAAATCTGATCCCATTGACAACCTTGCTCAGTGACTAAAATTCTTAACAAGTTTCCCAGACTCCTTTTTACTACTTCAGTCTATCCATTTGTCTGAGGGTGATATGTTAAACTAAAGGAAAAAAAAATCCCCAGCCTCTTCCATAGAGTCCTCCAAAAGTGTCCTACAAATTTGTTGTCCCTGTCTGAGACTATACTCCTAGGAAATCCATGTAGTCTCACCACTTCTATGAAAAACAAATTGGCTATATGTGTAGCATCGTTTTCCTTCTAACATGGTATGAAATGTGCCATTTTTGAAAAATTTTCCACCACAAGAAATATGGAATCACTCTCTTTCTGAGTTCTAGGCAATCCCAATACAAAATCCATACTGAGTGCATCCCACGACCTTTCTAGAATTGGTAATGGCTGATCCAAACCAGTGTTTTGTTGTCTACAAACAATCTCAATATCAACTCTGATACCACCTGATGCAACTCCCCTACTCCCCCATAGGGATACACGACCTACTGGTCAAGGATCTTCGATTCTTGAGTCAAATGACTCTCTAAAACCTTGATGGTATCATTCTATATAAAAACACAGGCCCTTTCGACTTTCTGGCATAGGTCTTATGGCACCTGTGACCTTCTCCTTTGCTCTTGTGAAATATCAGAGTTTGGGTGCTAGCTCCTTTTCTGATAATTCCCTCCTTGATGTGACCTTAGGTGATGACCTCACGTAAACACATGATTGTGGGTGTGCCCAAGAGTGGTTTGGAACCAAACTACTTTTCACCCCGCAATTCACCTCAGGCCACCACATGTCCTTTTACCAATACCGTGGCCTCGATTGCGGCCCACCCTCAACTTTTTAAAGCTCGAGCACCTTCTCTCCCCGCAATGTGAGGAGACCATCGATCTCACGATCTTGACGATGCTTCTGAACTGGCAGCTGAGATCTTTCCCTTCCAAGTCTCTAGATCAAATCTGACCCTTTCAAATCAACAAGCGTGATTTTCTTTGCGATTTGGCATTCATAGTTTTCAACTCTCAAACATTTCTTTCTCCCGCAATGACAGATCTTCTGCCACACTCCCTCTTCAATTGACGGTTCTGATCGTTTCAGGATTCCAGACATTAGAAATCTCAAATATCAACTCTTTTCCCAATTTCTTTTATTCGGAGATGGTAATCCATTAACGCATGTCTCCCGCTGATATGATGACTACAGTCCCTTCGGGTCTTCGAACTTCGGATTTCTCAATTCTCAACTTTCACTTTCCCTCGAAGTATCTGGATTTCTTCCACATGTCCACTTGAATAAGACCATTGATATTTACTTCAGGTCATTACCCAGATTCCACAGATTTTCACTACGTCTCACCCTAAATCTGACAGTTATGAATTACTTCGGGTATTTACCCGAAGTCCACAGATTCACCCCACCTATCCTCTGAATATGATGGTTTAGATCTCCTTCAGACTTCTGGTTTCAGGAGTTTCAACTCTCAACTAAAACTCTTGAAGTGATTTCCCCGAAGCCATTGATCTACTGACACGTATCTCCTGTCGATCAATGGTGAGGATCTACTTTGGCTTCCTCACCTCCTCCTATTCCACGAACTTCCAGAGTTGTGAATCTTGTGCCACCTATCCTTCTTGATGATGGATGGTCCCAAATTACTTTGGGACTTCAGAACTTTGGTAATTTCACTCTTTTACATGTGAAAAATGCTAAGGTTCATGCACCTTGATTTTATCAGACGGTTGTTGGTCCTCTGCAATGTGATCCAATGACTGTTGTCGCTCCTCCTCCTGAGCTTCTGATTTCTTTCGACTTAGAAGATTTTATAAATGTTCACTTTCGACCTTTGCTCCTCCTGCGAGTCTGTCTCTTGAACCTCGTCTACACTTCTGAAAAGTGCTATCTTTTATGAGCTTAATCTCCTTGAATATTTCGATTTCCCAAAAACTCCTTGTGTTCCTGGTATTTCGATAACTCAGTTCAAAGGATTTCTCTAAAATAAATTCTTCCTACACTCCTTGTGTTTTTCTTCCCTAGTTATTTGATGCTTGGTCGCTCCTTGATGTTGTGCACTGCTTGCACCTAGTCTAAGTTCCCTTTGTTCTCTCTGACATCCTCTGAGTCAATATGAGACCCTGTCGATGCACTCCTTGCGTATGATATGCACACCTTGCATACGAGTTTCAGAAGAGAAACAATTGAATCTTATCTAGTTTTGTCTCAAACTCATACGATTAACTCTTAACAATCATACATGAATGAAATGAACTAAATCACACACACAAAATGAAACATTCATTCAATCACATGTCAAAATGAACACAGTCCGAAGGATTTGGACAATTATGTCTGTTCTATTCATTCATGAAACAAATTACATAGTATTGCAGTTCTTCATTGCATCTTTCTTCTACTCTATTTTGTCTCTATCGATCTCTCTCTCTCTATCTCTATTACAATACAACAACAAGCTATCTAAGGACTGGCTCCACAGACTCTCTCTGTCCTGTCTGCAAACTATCCTATCAGGTCTTAGCAGTTACCTACCTTGTCATATTACAATAACTATCAATTATTACCCGATAAGAGCCGACACTCTATATCTGCAACTCCTTACATTCGTATAAGACTTTACAACCAAGATATATTAAAAAACGTTATTTCCAAAATATCTCAACAACTCGATTTCCTTTTGAGTTAAATGTTGATTTGAAATTCTGCCATGTTGAGATGTCATATCCCTACCTCCATGCTCACGTCTTTGAATTTGAAGGCGAGGCTCCTGCATAATTATGGGATGATATACGATATTATCTAGGATACTTTCATGGATGAGAAAATGATATTTTAATCTATATAGTTTACTTTTTATAATATTCTAGATATATTTAAATGAGATGTTTTCATTATTAACTAATTATTGACATGTCCATATGTTGTATTACGATACTCCTTCTTCTCTACAATATGATTCATTATATCACATCATTGATGTATCAATAATATTGATTTGTTTTATTGAAATGCTTCACATGCAAATATTATAGTGAAATAAGTTTATTTGATGATAGCATTCTAGTCATATTATGGTGGATTTTGTTGTTATGTATTAATCTAATTAATTTGGAATATATTTCTACATTTATGTTGACAAGGTGAAAATTCTCTTCTCAATAGTAGGGGTTCTCCTCAATCTAAAGTCCAAATTAGACCTCACACTAGTTGAAATAGGGAAGGCATCCAAATTTTGTCTTGGAACCATTAGATTCTATTGTGAAATGAATGGTGAAATTCAAAATGAAAAATTCCTTCTAAACTATATGCAATATGCAATCCTATTTTATCTACCCTAGATAAGAGTGTGTCTTAACTAGTGAATATGCACACACACACACACACACACATTATTGTTATTACTAAGGGGTATTTTTCTAAGGGGTATTTTTTTTTATTACAAAGACATTTGATGTCAATTTAGTTTAGCCTGAGTGGTTTTTTCTAAGGGGTATTCTCCCCCCCACCCAGGTTCAATTCCCACAAGTAACATGTTGAGCTCTTGAATGAGAAATATATTGAAAAATCCCCGACTTTCTACAAAATCTAGTTTATGTGGGTACCATCCTTGAAATGAGGGGAAGTTCCCAGTGGGTTTCACCAAGCTCTATTCCAAAGTAAAAAAAAACAAAAAACAAAAAGATATTTGATAAATAGAGTGGAAACACACAAAGACACACATAAGAAAAAAAAAAACTTGTTCTCAAAACATTGTTCACAAACTCAAATTCATCATCCCAAAGAAAGTATTGAAGAAGAAGAAGAAAAAAAATAAAATAAATAAACAAGAATGCAAATTTTGTATAGAAAAGTATATATCAAAAGGATACAACCTTACAGTGGTTCTAATAATGAAAATAAGAACCAAAAGGATTTATTACCACATATCACTCGAATCCAATATTCTCCTCAAAAATTTCCTTGAGGGATTCTTCTCATTAAAATTAATAAAAGAGTTTACAAAGCTACAACAACAAAAATCCCTCTTCTCAGGTAAATGATTCCTTTTTATACCCAGTGAACTCTTGTAATTCGTTCTTGGTAGTTGTTGTAATCTAGGGGAAAGTAGGGAGTGTTACCAGTAGAACTTTACATAGCCATCATAGAGATACATGCATACACATAGACATATATAGATACATACACAAGTAATCAGAGACCAAAGAAGAGTCCTTTTATTATATGATAGATATTACAACACAATTACATATATCCTCTCCTGTGAAGCTATATGATCCTTCATGTTCTTATCTATTTATACCTCTAACAGGAAGTTGTAACTACTTAACTTCCTGGGTAGGCCGGTTAACAGAGACTCCCAACGACTTCTACTTCTAACTACGTCGATCGATCGACAAGTTTTATGTCGACCATCGGGTCTAGTCGACAGGGTCAAATAGCCCCTACAACATCTCCCCCCACCTCAATGCCTTGCTCGTATCGAGTAAGAGGGGGTCATAAAAAACATTTTTTTTTCATATTTTGAATAAAAAATTACAATATGGAGAAGTATAGATGAAGAGAGAGAGGGAAGTATGTAAGAAGAAGAGACAAGATCTGTATGTGGATGATCGACCTAGGGTACTATTTCCGACTATGTTGTTATGCCTGGAGTTCCATTGCTAGTTGAATTAACTGCATCTTGTATTCCTGGTGTTCTTTTGTTTTACTGGTTGGACCATATATGATTCTTGTGAGTAGGATGCTTCTTGGATACCATTACAAAAAAAAATTCTTCCTAAAACCCTATTTTGGCATCACCCTTGGATTGGTTTCCCAGTCACTTCTTCTCACGCTGGACTGTTTCTTGGAAGTTTTTTTCCATATTTTATTTGTGCATCCAACAAAAGAAACATTGATTGTTTTTACCTTCACCAATGGGTTGAGGAAATCCTAGAGTATCCCTACACACCTTTATGTGAAGGGTAACTCCTCTTCTCACATCTGGGCCAAGATGGTTGACCTGCTTGTAAATTTTGGTAATCTAAATTAGGAGGGCCATCTACTGCTAAATTTGTCTAGCTCATGGTTTCTTCTCTAGTATTTATCTTTATGGAGAGTGATATTTCTCATTAATTGGATTTGTTATATAGATTTTGGGTTCATTATGTTAAATTTAGTTCAAACTAGTAGTGAAATTTCCCTGCACGAGGCTCAAATTCCCCATATTTGCGAAGTACTAGAAAAGGGGGTAGTTACTGAATTGAATCATGTTGTTATGAGTGCAACTGCTTTGAGGTACAATAAAAAATATGGCTTATCATAATTGGATAATTTCTAAATGTGTGTATTGTATTTTTCACATTGATATCCCTACGATTGTTGAACATATGCTCATGCATATTTCCTCGTGCAATAGTCCCGGTGGTTTCTCTGTTGCACATGATAAGTTAATCTATAGATGGTTGCGACATATTTTTTGTTATGACATTGATCATTGTCAATTATGTTATTGATATATGTCTTTTTTTGCTATGGGTTGAATTTACTTATTGTGATGACATCAACATCCCTTCAACCCGCTCTTATCCAGGTTCGACTGACTGGATCTCAATTGTTGAAGAATGGTCGATATGTAAGCCAATCAACTGGATTTCTTGAGATGTTTTTATTACTTGAATGACTTAGTCTATGTTGGTGATGGCTTGTTTTTTTTTTCATTTTGTTGATTTTTGTTAAGTCTGAATGATGTCGTCTTTTTTCATGCCAAGCATGTTCTCTTGATTCATGTTCATATGATATACACTCTTTTAATCCATGCTCGTTTGAACCACACTCGCTTTCTCCTAGACTGGTCCTTTCCCTTGATTCTCTTCTTATGAGTATTTGTCTTTAAGTCGGTCGAAGATGTAGAATGTCGAGAATATCTTTTTCTACCTTGTCTCGGGCTTTCCCACGGGCTTCTTTCTCTTTCCATTTTAATTTATTGGTTATTTCCTTGATTGTTATGGATTCTCTTTAAATACTTTAGATTTTTCATTTTTTTATACCCGAATTTGTCTAACTACCTTTTTTGTTTATTAATTTTAAGCAAGGTTTATTTCTTATAAGTTTGATTAGTTATTTTAGTTGGTTCTTGCTGGCAACTTCCTGCTAAACTTTTCTAACAAGGTTCTTTTCTTTTTATACTTGATATTTCTTTAAATGAGCCCCATTAATTAGCTTCTTAAATGGATTCCCCAATAACATTCTAAGTTGGACTTCTCCTGTCGGTCGAATGTCTTCCATCACATAAGGCCCCAACCATGTTGTTTCCAATTTTCTAGGTTTGTAAGGAGGTCCTTCGAGGCCTTTCCTTCTTCTAAGAAATTGGAAATATCTTCTAAATCCTTAGGTGCAACTTCGAATATAAATAAGTGTGCATCTGGGAGGTAATCCTCTATGCATGTCAGATATTCTCTTATTTTTAGTTGTGACAAGTATTACGAGGAAAATCACTCTATGGCATGGGGTAAACCACAACAGACATAATGACTATATAAATCAACTCTAATCCCAAGTATTCTATATAAATGCAAATGATAACAAGACAAGAGAAAGATCCTACCTTTTCTGGACGTTCGATGAAGACCACCATTGAGCACACGACTCAAAGATTTATACATGCAACTTGTCCTCAAAAACCAAGATATGCAAGGATATGATGATGGTATATAATGTTAGCACATACAATAACATAATACATTAACATTCATAAAAAATACACCCATAGAATAATAATTCAAATATTTTCAAGATATCAATTGGATGGGAAAAGAGTATTTCTATTAAAAAGATGACTAACATAAGTGTATAAGTGACAAACTTCCATGTCGACACATCTCAGAATCGAGAAACTAAGTCACTTCTAGTTGGGCCTCTACCGCTTCAATCCTCCACCAAAGGCAAGATCATATAAGAGATACAATGAAGTTCTCCATCAAAGAGGGAAGAGCTTGGGGGATGAACAATGTGTTCATACCTTAAAGGGAAAAGGGATGCAGAATCAATGTGAAGTGAAAATTTCTCCAGAGTATATTTTCTCTCAAAATTTGAATTCTCTCCCCTTCCACGATTTGGATATGGCCTAATTTATAGCCTTCAAATGGAACTGAAGGGACGAGTTAGAACATTTCCAATATATGGAAGGTCAAGGATCATGGATCTCAAGACATGTCATGGAAACCCAACACAATTTTTAATTTTGAGAACCAAAATCGATGTACATGGGTTGTAGTGGTGCAACCTGCGTATATGCATGTTGTCTAACTATTAGGGAGCGTATATGTGGAAAACTATGATTTTTGGTTGGGAAGTGCAAAAGGGGAGTTCAAGTCTGCATATGGAAATGGAAAGGCCCTCTGAGCAATTTGAATGGGGTGAGGAAAATATTGCTATAACATATTCCCTCTAATGTGTGAGGTCATAGGAGTATCTGTGATGGATGAAATAAATTATAATTCCCAGAAGTGGAGTAATGGAGACTCAGCTGGAAGAACTAGTTTCTCATGAGAATATTACAATCCATGATGACTTTGTACACATGGCTGCCAATTTGAATTACACTACAGAGCCATGTGGAAATATACCAAATAGTTGTTCATGGCCATGAATAGGCAATACCGAGTAGACACATGCCATAGGCTATCATATTCACAAACAAGGCATAGTGGAAACCAGTCTCAAAATCAACCTCAAGATATCTGTATACAATGGAGTACAATTTGATCTCCCATGATCACTAAAGTCATATAGGTACTGGTCCAATGAATGATAGGAACAACGCATGAAAGTTACTACTATAAACTAATGTCTTCATGTCTTCTACATGATCTGCCAAAGGTGAAAGTCTACATCATGTGAATAGAGGAGTTGAGGTCGAACACAATGAGACTTCGTTTGATTACCAATCATTAATGTATACCGTTAACAAATGCGAGACAACCTACCGATAATGAAAGTAGGTATCAAGGTACCAAGTACATTCTTACAAGTGTGAATAAAGGTTTTGAGGTCGAACACTTGAAGAATCCATCGATCAAGAGACATTGATGTATTCTCAACTATTGATGGTGGTAGAACCTACCAATGATGACTGCAAGCCTCTAGGTACTCATAGGACTATAGGCCTCATTTCCAAAATAGATGATTTGGAGTCGATGGAAGGAGACCCGCTGAAAGGAGAGAATTAAGGCATCTCTCATCAATCAACATGAGGTACAAAGAAATAGCTTGATGATTTGGAGGAACTCAGACGAAGAGGATGTTCACAAACCAACGACCCTATGCATATTTCACATGCACCAGATGCAAGTAGTGCATGAAAAAGACCCTTTGAATAGTAGCCAATAAGGAAGACTCCCGACAAAGGCAAGTAAACCACCAATAAATATAATGGAATCCAAGACACTGCACTAATCCTAATGTGTGAATAGATTTCTTATCGTCGAACACAAGGGAAACCCCCCAGTCAATGACCAATGAGGAGATGTTGATTGTTGGGTTTAAGGTTACCTACCCATAATGAAATTAGGACCAGGGTGCACGGTAGGACTACAACTTCATGTAACTCTAAGACACATTGAGGCTATGGCCGATGTGCAAAGTCAAGAGTTCTGAGGCATGGGCGACACAAGATTATAGATTTCCTTTGAACAAGAGAATGAGACATATGGGGGACTTTGGCAGGATAGACTTGATGATGAAACTTTGTGATGCAGGAGGCATCAATCAAAATATCCATAGGGACTGGAAGAATAACCAGTCGGAGGAGTAAATGCTAAGTAACGAGCTCATCTTCCTAAGGTCATGCTAAACCCAAACTTTCAATGACAAGTGGTCTCAAAAGTTTGTGCTCTATTTTCCCTCTGTTNNGGGGGGGGTGAATCAGTATTTTGAGCAATCAATTGATATTCTCTTTTCTTTCACTGAAAAACTTAGGTTACTTTGTAGAGACCAACTATTGTATAGTCTTAAGAAAACATAAGTGCATTTAGAGATCTTATTATGAATTTCTTCATTCATTAGATGTCTATTAAGCAGTAATTTAGTGCAGTAAATGACAAATAAACCAACGCACATGAGTAAGACACATGAACACCAGGATTTAAGGTGGAAACCCAAATCGGGAGAAAACCACCGCTGTCGTTGTCTCTGTCTTCAATAATAATTATTAAGAAAACGTTTTACAACATTGTACTAGTGCAAACTCTTACTAGTACGCAGGCTTCTACCTGTAGAAGGCTCCAACCTTCTCTCGTTTACTAGCCTTTCCTGGAAGGGAGCTTCAACCCCCTGAAGATAGTACCGGTTTTCTACTGGTAGGATACTTCTACTGAAGGCTTTAACTCTCAGACTCGCTGCTAACCATGTTTCATCAATTTTCACACTGGATCAGGCAGTTTCAACCCCGGATTCACATGTGTTCTATGTGTTGTCCATCATCTTCTTTCAGAAGAGACAGTTCTGGCATATTATTAGGACTTGTATCCCAAAATCATATTAATGCACAATTTCTAGTGGCAATGACAACAACTGCAATTATCTCTAAAGGAAACACAGATCTACTGACTGCAAGGCAGCTACAAAAGTCTCCTAAACACATATTAAACAAGACAATAAACCTGGAGATGATGCCTCCGCTCTTATAGTTGTTAAACCCACTGCAGAGAACTCTTTGTCAATGTAGATTTGCCACCCCAACTGCCACAATGAGGTTCCTCCCTCCTCAAACCTTCCGTACAGCCTACACAAATGACCTCAGCAACCTGTAGATGTCCCTACTGTCAGAAACTGGCCTCCACATCCTGCAAAAATACCCCTGCTGCCTATCAAAATCCTTACCGCCCGCCTTTTCTGCAGATCACCGCTAGAAAAGGGCATCGACCCCTTCTTAAGACCATGGGTCCAAAAGCAGTCAACGCTCACCCTCTTTTGGTTTACTCCACGATGCTCTTATAATCTTCGACTAGGGTTTTAGGTCTCAGTATAATGAACCAATAATGTGAAGGGAAAATCGGGTCCCTATTGCTCGGGTCCCTCATCAAATTTGAATTAAACTTACGTGCTCGTTTTTAAATTGGGTTTCGACATTCCTTATGTAATGGTTTCTTTTCCTCTTGAGTTCGCGATTTGCCGATCCCCGACTTCCTCCATGCTCCCGACACGCGTCCCACCGAATGGACGGTTCAGATTCCACGTCGGGGTTTCCTCCCCGATCCTTTTTTCATGGGAATACCAATTTTTCGATTCCCAATACGTTGGTCCTCCGACGGGCCTTTGACCTGCCACCTGTCCTCCACGGTGGACCACACAATATCTGCCTTATCGGGAAATCGCATATCGCAATTTCATGATGTCTGATGCACTTGTTCACGGGACTCGCAAAACTTTGATTCCCGATTCTCTGATGAAGCACCTGCCACCTATCCTCCAAGGTGGACCACACGCTATCTGCCTTATCGGGAAATTGCATATCGCAATTTCGTGATGTGTGATGCAATTGTTCACGGGACTCGCGAAACTCCGATTCCCGATTCTCCAATGAAGCCTTTCTCCCGGTGGCGCCCGATCGCTGCCACGCATCCTTCCAAATGGACGGTCCCGATTATGTCAGGATTTTGGGATTTTTAATGTCCCGGTTCTCACGACCTTGAGAACTCCGATCTCCCGATGGCTTATCTTCCTCGCAACTTCTGCAGATCTGACGGCTGTCGACGACCCTCTTCAACGATCATACGTGCCCATCCAAAACTCAACTATACACTGATTTTCTTACATGAAAACTCTTTTTCTTCCTTTGCCTCAGCCTTTGCCATCAATGACAATTTTTCCAACAATCTCCCCCTTTTTCATTGATGGAAATACTCTACCTCTTGTCTGTTTCCTCCCCCTTTGACATCAATGGCAAGGAGTGGACAATACCATGCTCCCCCTGGGATCGTGCTGCATCGTCATAATGATCCTTTTCAGATGACCAAGGCACCCCCGTAGTCAGAGAATTTAGAGATTCTTATCAGCACCGTACAACCAATTGAGGCTTCTGTACTTAGGTAGACCTGATCCTCTGCATGGCAGAGACTACTCCCAGTTTTTGGCGGAGATATTCGAACGTTTCCCTGGGTAGAGGTTTGGTAAATATATCAGCAACTTCTTCTTTGGAGGAAACATATTCCAATTTCACCTTTTGCTCAAGAACTTGTTCTCGTAAGAAGTGATATTTGATGGGAATGTGCTTCGTCTTGGAATGCATAACATGATTCTTTGAGATATTGATGGCACTTGTATTATCACACATAATAGAGACATGGGTTGAACATTTGATTTGAAATTCTTGAAGGGTTTGCATCATCCAAAGAAGTTTAGTGCAACATGATGCTGCAGCCACATATTCTGCTTCTGCTATAGATAAGGCAATGGAACTTTGTTTCTTGCTGAACCAAGATACTAACCGGGGCCCCATGTAGAATGCACCACCACTAGTGCTTTTGCGATCATCAACACTTCCAGCCCAATCTGCATTAGTGTATGCATGAAGAGTAAGATCAACATTCTTTGGATACCATAGTCTAAAATCTTGAGTTCCTTGTAGATATTTGAATATTCTTTTCACAGCCTGAAGGTGAGACTCTCTTGGATTGGCTTGAAATCGTCCAACAATCCCAATTGCATGCATAATGTCTGGT
>JZKD02S1729684.1:0-18038 GCA_000966675.3 Picea glauca | reverse complement strand
TATTGTATAGTCTTAAGAAAACATGAGTGCATTCAGAGATCTTATTATGAATTTATTCATTCATTAGATGTCTATTAAGCAGTAATTCAGTGCAGTAAATAACAAATAAACCAACGCACATGAGTAAGACACATGAACACCAGGATTTAAGGTGGAAACCCAAATCGGGAGAAAACCACCGCTGTCATTGTCTCTGTCTTCAATAATTATTATTAAGAAAACGTTTTACAACATTGTACTAGTGAAGACTCTTACTAGTACGCAGGCTTCTACCTACAAAAGGCTCCAACCTTCTCTCGTTTACCAGCATTTCCTAGAAGGGATATTCAACCCCCTGAAGATAGTACCGGTTTTCTACTGGTAGGATGATTCTACTAAAGGCTTTAACCCTCATACTCGCTGCTGACCACGTTTCATCAATTTTCACACTGGATCAGGCAGTTTCAACCCCAGATTCACATGTCTTCTATGTGCTGGCCATCATCTTCTTTCAGAAGAGACAGTTCTGGCATATTATTAGGACTTGTATCCCGAAATCATATTAATGCACAATTTCTAGTGGCAATGAAAACAACTGCAATTATCTCTAAAGGAAACACAGATCTACTGACTGCAAGGCAGCTGAAAAAGTCTCCTAAACACATATTAAACAAGACAATAAACCTGGAGATGATGCCTCCTCTCTTATAGTTGCTAAATCCACTGCAGAGAACTCTCTGTCAATGTATATCTGCCACCCCAACTGCCACAATGAGGTTCCTCCCTCCTCAAACCTTCCGTACGGCCTGCACAAATGACCTCAGCAGCCTGTAGATGTCCCTACTGTCAGAAACTGGCGTCCACATCCTGCAAAAAGACCCCTGCTGCCTATCAAAATCCTTACCGCCCACCTTTTCTACAGATCACCGCTAGAAAAGGGCATCGACCCCTTCCTAAGACCATGGGTCCAAAACCATTCAATGCTCACCCTCTTTTGGTTTACTCCACGACGCTCTTATAATCTTCGACTAGGGTTTTAGGTCTCGGTATAATGAACCAATAATGTGAAGGGAAAATCAGGTCCCTATTGCTCGGGTCCCT
Source organism: Picea glauca (assembly GCA_000966675.3). Taxonomy (NCBI): domain Eukaryota; kingdom Viridiplantae; phylum Streptophyta; class Pinopsida; order Pinales; family Pinaceae; genus Picea; species Picea glauca. The sequence continues at coordinate 16,958 of JZKD02S1729684.1, read as the reverse complement.
CATCAAATTTGAATTAAACTTACTCGCCTGTTTTTAAATCGGGTTTCGACATTCCTTATGTAATGGTTTCTTTGCCTCTTGAGTTCGCGATTTTTCGATCCCCGACTTCCTCCGTGATCCTGACACGCGTCCCACCGAATGGATGATTCAGATTCTGCGTCAGGGTTTCCTCCCTTATCCTTTGTTCACGGGAATACCGATTTGTTGATTCCCGATACGATGGTCCTCTGACGGGCCTTTGACCTGCCACCTGTCCTCCAGGGTGGCCCACACACTATGTGCCTTATCGAGAAATCACATATCGCGATTTCATGATGTCTGATGCACTTGTTCACGGGACTCGCGAAACTCTGATTCCTGATTCTCCGATGAAGCACCTGCCACCTGTCCTCCAGGGTGGCCCACACGCTATTTGCCTTATCGGGAAATCGCATATCGTGATTTCACGATGTGTGATGCAATTGTTCATGGGACTCGCAAAACTCCGATTCCCGATTCTCCGATGAAGCCTTTCTCTCGGTGACGCCCGATCGCTCCCACGCGTCCTTCCAAATGGACAGTCCCGATTATGTCAAGATTTTGGGATTTTTAATGTCCCGGTTCTCACGACCTTGAGAACTCCGATCTCCCGATGGATTATCTTCCTCGCATCTTCTGCAGATCTGACGGCTGTCGGTGACCCTCTTCAACGATCATACACGCCCATCCAAAACTCAACCATACACTGATTTTCTTACATGAAAACTCTTTTTCTTCCTTTGCCTCAGCCTTTGCCATCAATGAAAATTTTTCCAACACCCTCCAATATTTTTTTTGTTTTTTCATAGGAAAATGAATGCTATGATACAATGGAGGAAATGAGTGTCGCGAGTAAGCAACTAGTTCCAACAGTGGAACATACCTATGATCAATGCAAGGAGGTTGATGTAGGTCATGGAAACTCGGGGGAATGTTTCCTATTAGGGTACAAGGTGTTAAGATGCAAAGGATATAAACAAGACTCTGCTTGGATGGTGATGCAAATTGATGAGCTAATAGGATTATAATGAGAAAGAAGGAACCAAAAATAGGCCCATTACTACAAGCAAGAGGATGAAATTCAATTACAACTTACCTCCAAAGAATGTCCTTTTTTGTAAATTTTAGTTCCCTAGGCCTGAAAAAGTATAAAACAGTACCCACGAGAACTCTTCTAGCGAATGTTGACTAGAGTATTCCTTTTTCAAAATTTGTCTACTTGGTTCGAAAAGGGGTTAAAATTACACCAAATAAATGTCCTTTTAAATCCATTTAACGAGTGATAAAGAGACAAGTTCACTTGACGATCTTTTCACTTTTTTAGAGAGTCGAAAAAGAGCTTAAATGAGACTCGAGAATGTTGTTGTAAGCATCATATCACGGGGGAGGTCAGGGATCCTGTGCAGGACTTATGTCAAAAGTCAACAACTCAAAAATAACTAACACAAGCTTGGGAAAACCCAAAACTTGCCAAGATGAGGAGGATAAAATACTTGCAAAGAAGGAAGCCGAGGCTCTACAAGATCATTCCAATCAAATGAAACCATCCTAGGACTTGGATGAGGGAGCATACTTAGAGATAGTGGAATTCTCCCTTATTCAGAAGGTATAGGACTATAAATTCTAAGTACATGGTCAAAAGATGCATCACCCCCCCAAAAAAGAGTGGGATTGACAGAATATTGCATCAGAAATGTCACTTCCTTAGACTTGTAACTCACCAAGATAAAAGTGGGATCAACCAAAGATTGCATCGACACGACCACTTCTTCAACCATTGGTTGAAAATGATGTAAGACAACATGGTCAAGAGATGCATCACTCCTCGAAACAAGAGTGATGTTGGCCGACGATTGCATCAACATGATTGTCGGTGGAACAAGATACAAGACAACATGGTCAAAGGATGCATCACCCCCCAAAAAAAGAGTGGTGTTGATCGAAGATTGCATCGGCATGACCATTGGTTGAACAAGATGCATGAAAACATGGTCAAGAGAATCATCGCCCCCAAAAATAGGAGTGGTGTGGGACAAATATTGCATTGACGCGACCACTGTATCAACCAAAGAAGGATTAGAATGTTGGGAAACCAAAAACCACTCAGAATCCAAAGGAATATCATAAAAGGATTGTGTTTCTTGTACCATAACAGTCGTAGGGAACACACGATTTAGGTGACCTCCTTTGCAAAGTCTACAAAGGAACTTGGTCTTACATCCTATACGTCTAGGCTTCTCAATTGTATGAATTCCCCCAACATGAATTGTAGTGGTTGGTGACAAACTCACAACATTACTTGCAGAGGCTAGTAGCTCATCTCCAACATGAATTGCAGAGGTTGGTGATGAATCCACAACATGACTAACAGAGTTTGGTGATGTATGTGCAGTGTGACTAGTAGTGACTAGATTTGTGGCCCCAACATGACTTGCAGTGGCTAGTTGCATGTCTTCAACGTGAATTATAGAGGTTGTTGACCTATATCTAACATGACTAGCAGAGGTTGGTGATATAATTCCAGTAGGACTCACAGTGACTGGACTTGTGCTTCCATCATGACCTTCAACGACTAGTTTCTAGTATTTAACATCACTTGCATAGGTTTTTGACCTATATCCAACATGACTAGTAGAGGTTGGTGATATAATTCTAGTATGACTCGCATTGACTGGACTTGTGCTTCGAGCATGACTAATGGTGGTTGGTTGCGGAATTTGAGACCAAGGTTCCAAAAAAGACTGATTTTGATAAATTGCAAGCCGGGAAGGGTTCTGGTATACACCATGGCCCTTTCTGGTAAGACAGTATCCTCATCCAAACTAATTCATAAAGGTTTGTAATGGCATCATCACCGAGGAAACCGCTTGCGAAGAGAAAACAACATGACAAGGGTTACTTAGGTGAGGATATATGTTTCCCCCAGATGAAGGAAATTCATGAAGGGGGTTTCCCATACTATAAAACTGACTCCCTTAGATGAAACAACATAGGACATAAGGAGTTCCTCCATGGGAAAAGTGTTCGTAGGAACCGACATAGCGGAAGAAGGATAGATGGAAGGGATGTAATAAGTAGAATGATTTCCCATCTGAGCACTTTCTCCTGGAAAAGTGAAACTAGGATTGGATACATAGGAAGGAAGATTCCAAGCTCCTATTGTAAGAGTTGGTTAAGGGATATGACTCCCACCAAATGAAAAAGGATAATAAGGAGGCATCATGCCTCCAAACCAAAAACTAGGATTCACATAAGGTGATGAGACAAAGGATGGAAAGTGCGAAGACATGTCTGGCATACCATGATAAAAATGATTAGAGGCCCAAGGTATTGGTTGAGTATCATGATTCGACATACCACTCATAAATACAAAATGATTCATCCCCATGGAATGAGAAAATACCATGGGTTGGGTAGCGCTAACTAAGGGAGTCACAGGGGCGCCACTAACCATAGCAATGAAAAATCATGATGCAATACAAAATCCTAAGGCCAACTAATAATTAGATAGCACACCAAAGTAAAGAAAAAAGGCCAATGCACACAAATAGGATATAGTGGTTGAAAAGGGGCCTCCCTCACTAGAGTAGGTATGTCTCACCCAATATGGGCCCGAGACTCCCTTCAAATTATTGGAGGTATCAGAATTAGTTATAATGACCCTCATGGGATTAACAATGTAGTCAGTCAAATCCCTCTGGAGAGGTAATCCTCCATAAAGGATGTGTGTTGTTCGACCCTTATCTGACTCAGGGTACTAGAAGAATAACCCCTGCAAGTAACCTATGTGGCTACCTATGTCAAGAAACTAAATCCACCATGATATAACCAATGCACATGCAAACAATCGTAAGTCAAGTGCATTGTATGGGTAGGGTAACAAAGCCAAAAATCTTGAAAGCATCGCCTATGACAAAGGTAAAGGTACTACAAGACCCCCAAATATGAATAGATCCCCATAAATATCTTTGACACTAATAAGGTATTAGAGGGATATCTGTACAACCAACTTCGCATGACCTCGTGCTTAACTTCGGTGTGAGCAGAGCATTCTGATGTCACTAATTACAGAATAGATTTCACCACTCCCTGGTCAGACATATATGTTGAGCTTAATAGCCTTGGAGAGGTTTAATCACAAAATTCTATTCCAAGGTCCTATATCCTATGCTTTTTTGTGTACTCTGAGAATTAAAATCGTTTCTAATATATTTTAATTAATCAATGTTACTTTTAATGGATTTGTTTACTTAAAAGATGTGGTCATGAAACTAATGATGTTATGACTCAGCATATCAAAGAAATGAATATAATCAAAGTGCTAAGTCCTAATCTTAAATTCCCAAAAGATGATAAGATTTCAAAATGAAACTTTCAATTGAACTCTGCAATTTCAATAAGATGCAATATTTCCATATGTATCGAGATAAATACTAAAAACCCAAAAGAGAAAATGCCAAAATGAAAATATTTTTTGTATTTTCAATATAAAGAAACGAAAAATGCAAGGAATGAAAAGCAGCTTGATATATAGACCCTACTACAAGAAAAAAGAGACAAGCCAAGCAATATACCAAGAATCAAACACTTGACCAAGATGCAAGGACAACCAATGAAAAATATGATGAGAAAGAAAATCGCCCAAAAATTCAATAATAAAAAGGTTTCCTATCACTCTGCAAACACTCAATAATTAGGAAAGATACCCAGGAAGACTCACCAACCATCAAAACTCACCCATCAAACACCAAAGTCATCAAGTAATCTTAAAAAGTTGATGTACGCAAATGTTTAAGAAAAAAACCACGTATGTACGCACCCTATAAAAGGATAGCTCGTGTATGTATGTGTCTATCAAGGGAAAACCCACATATATGTATTAAAACACTTCCAGGGTAAGGATAAGGCCAAGAAACTCATATGCAAAGTAAAAATAGGCTTTCAAGAAATCAGGCGATAAGGAAACTCAGGTTAACTGAGAGCAATCGAAGGAGAAAAACACTCCAAACCCAAAAATAGAAGATTCAATCCCCAATATGGTAGCCAATTCTGTTACGAGGAAAATCACTCTATGGAATGGGGTAAACCACAACAGACGGAATGAATCCAAAAATAAACTCTAATCCCAAGTATGCTATATACATGAAAATGCTAACAAGAAAAGATAAAGAGCCTACCCCGTTTGGACATTCGATGAAGACCACCATTGAGCACACGACTCAAAGATTTATACCTAAAACTTTTCCTCAACAACCAAGATACGCAATAATATGGTGATGATATATAATGTTAGCACATATAATAGAATAATCCATTAATATTCATAACAAATACGCCCATGGAATAATAATTCAAATATTTGCAAGATATCAATTGGACGGGAAAATATTATTTCTATTAAAAAATGTTCAACATAAGTGTATAAGTGACAAACTTCCATGTCATCACATCTCGGTACTGAGAAACTAATTCCCTTCTAGCTGGGCCTCCACCACTTCAATCCTCCACCAAAGTTAAGCTCATATAAGATAGACAATGAAGTTCTCCATCAAAGAGGTAAGAGCTCGGGGGATAAATAATGTGTTCAAACTTTAAAGGAAAAAGGTATGCAGACTCAATGTGAAGCGAAAATTTCTCCAGAGTATCTTTTCTCTCAAAAGTTGAATTATCTCCCCTTCCATGGTTTGGATATGGCCCAATCTATAGCCTTCAAATGGAAATAAAGGGTCGAGTCATAACGTTTCCAGTATATGGAAGGTCAAGGATCATAGATCTTGTGACATGACATGGAAACCCGACACAATTTTTAATTTTGAGCACCAAACTCAATGTATGTGGGTTGTAGTGGTGCAACTTGTGTATATGCATGTTGTCTAACTTTTAGGGATCATATATGTGGAAAAATATGATTTTTTTGGCTCTGGGAAGTGCAAAAGGGGACTTCAAGTCTGCATAGGGAAATGGAAAGGCCCTTTGCGCAAGTTGCATGGGGTGAAGCAAAACTTTCTATAAAAATAGGTGATCAGATCGAACATTATTTTTCCATGGTCGAATGATTACATCAAATTCAAATTATTGAAATAATAGTAACCACTGACAGTTCTTTCCTTAATGGACTAGTTTATTGACCAAGTATTTTATTGCTTGATGGTCTATGAAAAATGTGAAATGGTTTTCCAATAAATAATGACGAAACATTTGTAGTTCAAAAATCATTGATAAGGCTTCCCGTTCTGTAGTTGAATAGTTTATTTATTCTTTATTTAGTTTCCGACTTGCATATGAATTTGGGTGATCCATAGTGTCATTGTATGGTTGTGCTATAACTGACCCAACAACCACATTCAACGCATCGATATGGACATGAAACTTTCTCGGCCAATCTAGAAATTTGAGAATGGGTGCTTCGACCAATTTCTTCTTCAAAAATTAGAAGGATTCTTGGGAGTATTGGATCCATTTGAATTAAACATATTTTTGTAGAAGATCATCCATTGGGAAGGTGATGTCTGAGTAGTGGCGTATACATTTCCTATAATAGCCAGTATGAACCTATATAATTTTGTTTTTCTTTTGACTTACGGGTGTTTTTAGATGAAGGATAATCTTTATTTTAGCCATGTCGACCTTCACTCCATATTTGCATACCGCATGTCCTAGCAAGATTCCAATAGGTGTGTCAAATATGCATTTTTTGATGTTTAGTGATAGTTGAATATGTTTGTAGCGTTCTAACATAAGTCGAAGCCATTTTATGTGATTTCTAAGTATACTATAGATTGTCTAGTTGTCGAAGTATACAACCATATTTTTGTAGTTGTACTCTTGGAATGATTTTAACACTATAATTGAAAAAAATGATGGCATGTTCTTCAGTCCGAATGGCATGACTCTGTAGGAAAATGAGCCAAACTTTGACACGAAAGTTGTTTTTTCTTGATCTTCTTTTTCGATTGGTACTTAGTTATATCCTGAAAATCCATCGGTAAATGAATAGAATTCATGACCAACAACTTCATTTATAATTTCATCAGCAACAAGGGTGGGGAAAGGTTCTGTCACAGTCTTTTTATCGAGTCCCTGGAAGTCAACGCAAATTATTAACTTCTTTGGATCATGCTTCTTTGGTTGTACCATCATGGGAGTTGCTCATTCTCCTTTGTCAATAGGATAAATAATTATTTCTTGTAGCATTCCTTCGATCTCTTTTTGGACGATCAGTTTGTACTTATGTGCTAACTTGTATGGTCATTTTTTGATTGTCTTTGCTCTTGGAATCAGTTCAATCTTCATTTCACCCATTTCCTCTATGAGGCCTTTCAGGTCCTTGTAGTTGCGTGCCAAAAAATCTTGATACTCTTTTAGTAGATTGACTATGTCGATTGTTTGTTTTTCAGACCAATAATCACCTACGCGCACCATTTTTATCATCATTTGATATGTCAAATTCCTTCATTCTTATTTCCACGTCCATCTATTTTGGTGGCTTTTCTTCGTCTAGGTGGCATTCTCCTTCTTCAATTTTTGCAAATCTTTTTGGGAAGTCGGGTTGTTCTTGGTCCTCTTTGTGTTCCATGGATATACTTAATACTAATTTCACATGATTCTATAAGCCTGGATGGTCTTTCTTCCATTGGAAGCTCTGTCCTAGCCATTTTGTATTCTCCATATCAATCCTCTGTGCAATTGATATTTTCTTATTTTCTACCAACACAAAATTTCAAGTCGATGTCGATCCTCCATCGATTGACATCTTTTCTTTTTATTTATTTTGAGATGGTGAATGAATTTCTAGGAAGCTTTTTATTTGACATGTTGCTTTTTTCAAGTGTTCCTCACATAATTAAATTCGAAGTCTTGGACAAAATTTCTTTTGATTTCGACCCAATTGGAAGTGTGACCGTAGGCTTCTTCAATTTCTTACCATTTTCTTGGTATCTCATCTAATGTACTTGGGAACATATGGGGCCATACCTTTCAATCTTTTTATCCAATTCTTCTCCATTCACTTTCAAAATGCTAGATATGTTCTTCTGGATCATAGACGATTTTGAATGTAGGAATATGTGCATCTTTGGATAGTTTCTTGTCGCCGAATATTTCAAAAAAGTATGTTGACACAGTTATCCATGTTTGTAATCGAGGGGAATGTGTTTCCCACCATATTGCAACCTCTCCTGTGAACGTTTCCACAAGACTTTGTGTTCTTCCTTTCTCTCTTATGGATTTTTCTACCTCTTCCACATGGTTCGAAGGGGTATGTCATTCACTGTATCGCAAGGGTTTTCTTATTTGATTGTCAGTCGGAATGAGAGTGGGCATTTGTCGGGTTAATTTTCCATGAAATTTTGGCATAGTCTGGATTGAATATCATGTCTTAAGATTTTTCTTTGGAATAACTTAGATAGAAGAACATTCTTTCGCATGTGCTTCGTAATTCTCTATTTTCTATTTATATAAGGCAGAGTCGGAATTATGTCCGACCGACATGGGATATTCTCTCAAAATTTCTCCTTTTACAGTCAGTTCTATATAGTCTTTTTGTTTTTTATTTATCTGATATAAACATTTGGTTTCTTGATCTTCATCCCATGACTCCATCCATGGTTTTCCTTCCTTTGGATCTAGGGGAATAATTATTTTTCTCTTGCTTCCTTTCAATTTGATTCTATCTCTTTCCAAAGAGATAGTTTCTTTCATTCGTAGACCCCATGGCTATCTGAAAAGAGATTCATACATTGGAATTCCTTCAACAAGGTCGATCATGTCAAATTCGAATGAAGTTGGTATTCCCTTAATTTGTGTGTCGATATTTCTCAGTATTCTGATTGGTTCTATTAATATTTGATCAACTAACTTAAGATAATTCAATGTGGGTGCTAGGTTGGGTCAAACCATTCATACCCATGTTGCTCATGGTAATATATTAACCTATGAACCAAAATAGACTACCACTTGATTAACCATCATTCCTTCGATTTCCAATTCGAATCGTGGATCATAATATTTTCTATTATAATAGAGGTGATTTACATCCTTGGTTGGTTTCTGACCATCTTTGTATTCTCGCAGTATGTTGAGTAGGTCCAATAGCCTACCAATCGACTGTTTTTCTTTGAGTAGTTTCAAAATTCCTGGATGATGTCTTAATCTTGACTTCTTGGGTTTTGTTGATCTTCTGTGGAATTCTTGAATAATTTAAGAGCTTCTCTCATTATTTGTTCTTCTTTATCTGGGTTTGGAAAGTTGTTAGCCTTTTTTCTTTGGTAGTTTTTTGGTGGAGTATGGATGTCGCATCCTGCACATGACCTTGTAACAATATGTAAATTCTTAGATTTCTTTACATCTTCTTTATATACTTGTGTAGTAGATTCATAGTCTTTCTAGGTATAATTTTTCGAGCACTATCAGACAGTCTTCTAGAGAGTGATCTCCAATGCCGCATATGTTTCAGAACTTCATATCAATTCTATATTTTATGGGACAGTCTGCACTGTCATGATCGTTTTTCCAGCAGTTATCACAATATGGTCGTCCACGACCTAGACCTCGACCACCAAATCCATTTCGGCCTCCTCGACCTCGACCACCAAATCCACATCAACCTCTTCGACCTTGACCATGACTACTAAAATAATCATCTCTTCGACCATGGTTGTTTTCTTGGTCGATGATTTATATGTGGTAGACTGCTCATATATTATTATCATTCTTTGCATTTAGGTGGCATTCTAAAGTTTGGTGATCGAAATATTCACATATGTGGCACCACTTTGTGTTTTTTAGATTGTGTGGAAAATATTGTATATTATGATCAGTTAGGCATTCACATTTGTTGCAGTATTTTTGGGCTTGTAATCAGTGGACATCTGTTATTTGTATACGCTCATTTAGGGGACAGTTATCTTTTGTGTGTTCATCCCAGGTGCATGTCGTGCACCAAATTTCATTGCTTCGTATGGATAGGTTTTTGAGAGTTTGTTGAAAATGTTCTATCTTTTCCTCAAGTCTTTCCATCGTCGACGAAGTCGACGAGATATCATCGTCCAACTCAACTCATTGTTCCTTTTGTAGTGTGTCTTCACAGTTAGTTATTTCGTATAAGCATAATGGATATCTGATTCTTGGTAGTATCCTAGCTACATACCACTGGACTAGCATGTTCTGATCGATCATTGACATTATTTGACTTAGAATATATTTAAATCTTTTGTCATATTATCTTACCAAATCTCCTGGTATTTTCTTTATTTCTTTTAACTTTTAGGCTGCTAGATGTGTGATGTACTGGATTTTGAAGAATGTTAGAAAACTATTCTTTATTTCTTCCTTTGAACGAGTTTTATTTTCAGTGTAGTTCATGAACCATGTTAAGGCTTAGTGGCATAGTGTAGCTCCGAATTACACCATTTTCTTATCCTCATCTTTGATATCAACTGCATCCCAAAGATTTTCACATACAAACCAATGGTTTTTTGGGTCTTCTTCTCCTTCATAGGTGGGGACATGATTGAATCCCATTTTGAATTTCTTGGCGAGGACACTTGGTTTTATTGGTGTTTGAGTTACTAATGCTTTCTAATGAGCCATTGGATCTTCTGGTCGGTTTTTTCCTACATCTGACAAGGGATGATACTCAAGGAATAGTTGTTTCTTCTTAAGTACATAATGTGAGTCCTCAATTTGGGAACTTTTATCTTTGTATTCGACTAACCGTCATTCTGAAGGCTGTGTCACTTCCAGACTATAGTTAATTTCTTCTCTCAAGATTAGATGTGGCAAGGGGGTTGAGTTGGTGAGGTCCTTGATTTGGATAATCATATTGTCGACTTCATTTTTTTAGGCTCAAAAATCAATGCATCTCATAGGTTTCTTAGGTCGTTTGTTCTGTACCATAGCCTTGCCAATTGGTTGTCAATATTTATCCTTTGTTGGAGAATTTCTCTTATCCTTGAGCTAGTTTCTAGTGTGGGAGACGTGTGTAAATTTGGTCCAGATTAGTTGTAGTCCATAGTTTTTGGTTCGTTGACCATTTGATGGAAGTTCAACTGTGCATCATTATATCTATCAGGTGTCATTGCGATTGTTGTTGTTGTTGGTTATGGTCGATATCTATCTGACTCAGACTTCTCATGCGCTTTGACTGGCTGACCCTCCCTGAAAATATTTCTATTAATTTTTTTTCTGTTCCACTAATTATGGAGTTCTTCTCTTTTCTGTTGTATTTTATCCCATTCTATTTTTTAGATATCCATAGATTGCTTATGGGATTTTTTACCTCTCAACAACATTTAGGCTTGGGAAATGCTACTTCTTGTTTTTATGGCATCTCACGATATCGACTAACCCCCCATTGTTGACCTGACTTACTCTAAGTCAAGAGTGCTGGCCATTTTTATTTCTTCAAGAAGTGATCCCAGGCTTCTCTTGTATCTTTGCTCTTTGCTTCCAGAAATGATTCCCACCTTTTGTCTCTTTCTTGGAAGTTTTTATTCAGTAACAATGTGCCTAATATTGGTCTGTATTCGATGATATCACTGAATCCCTTGTCGATGAGGAATTTATGAAGAAGTGTTGGAACCGTGCAGAAAAAATCATCATGCAATTCGGTGTAGAATTTCTCTTTTATTTTATCAAGGGACGTTCGATCTTCAACGACTTGTTTTAAAATATAGTCTTCAATAATTATTTCAAGCTAGTTGTGCAGGTTCTTTCTTCCTCCATTTGTCATGTTCAGGCCGAACTCCTCGTCGGGTGTCAATCTACACATCACGTGGTCTGTTAATGTGGTGAAACCATGCTTCTGGGATAGCTTCAAGAAATCTTTCGTGTGTTTTTGAAAAGAACCATGACCTTACTTCGACTAGTGAGAGGTTATTCCATCTTACGCTTTTTCTGATGTAGTTCTTGATTTTGCGCTCCCACCACTCATGTATGTCTTTTTGAGTTAGCATTTATGTATACTTCTACATGCCCAAGTTCAGTACTACCAGTGACAGAGCCAGTGTTGTAATCTAGGGAAAAGTAGGGAGTGTTACCATTAGAGACTTAGATAGCCATCATAGAGATACATGGATACGCATAGACATATAGAGAGACATACACAAGTAATGAGATTCCAAAGATGAGTCCTTTTATTATATGATAGACAATACAAAACAATTACATATATCCTCTCCGATGAAGCTATCTAAGCCTTCATGTGATTATCTATTTATACCTCTAACAAGAAGTTGTAACTACTTAACTTCCTGGGTCAGTCAGTTAACATAAAATCATACTGAATTCTACTTCTAACTACTCTGGTCAATCGAAATTTTTTAAATCGACTGTCAAGTCTAGTCAATAGGGTCGACTAGCCCCTACAACAACAATTATGATTCTTCAACTTCTTTCTTATAAATTAATTTTTCCTCATACAATTACGTATTTTAATTTCCCCTAGGCTCCCTCAAAAGGATTTCAAGGATCAACATATTGAGAGATAATAATAAATCAATGATCCTCCTTTTGAAATTTAGTGGTCACACTTTTCTTCGTCCTTGATTTGTCATTATATTTGTGAATGATTCTTCATTGATATATTTCATTTCTTTAATAATTTTGTGTTCAACAATTTCTTGAATTTGACCCATCATCATTTCCACTGTGGATTTCCTTTCTTGCATAATTATGTTTTTTAGTTCTCATTATTTCTTTCATTATATACATTAATAAACTTTACCATCATTTCATTGGAATAATAATAATGTTTGATAATTATGAATCAAAATGCATTAATATAGGTTGAAATAATTCTTAATTATGAATCAAAATGCATTAATATAGGTTGAAATAATTCTTACTTATTTTTATTATAACATGAAATGAATATAGCTGAAAGTACTGAGCTTACTTTTTAGTGATAAAACCATATCCACTAAATTCTGCAATTTACTCCACTCAAAGAAATCCAAACATCATTTTCACTCCACTATTACAAAACTTATTAAATAATATCATCTATGAAGATAAACATCACACATATTGAGTCATTTAAGTAGGTTTGAATTCAAATTTCGATGATGTTTTGAAATAATAAAATCCCATTCATTTTGGGTGAACATTCATTTTGGGTGAAACATTGGTTGCAGAGTGACACCATTCAATGGTTAATAAGTGGAATTTCACTTTTTGTGCTCTCTTAACTGAACTTTTAACATTGTAAAAATTTCAAAAAATTGATTAAAAGATAAGCTTATCGATGATGGAAAAGACTTTAAGTGGAAGGACAAGTGAAATACGAACGTGGAAATTCTAAGGATAACCTTAATGTACTTTCTTAAGCGTGGGAGACAAATTAGTTTTCTATTGGACTTTGATTTTGATTAAAGTAATTTTCTTCTATGGTCATAAAAGTGTATTTTCCAATTTTCCTTTTAGCAGATAACACTCCTTTCCACGGAGTTTGATTTTCACTTTTGAGAGGAATTTAGATTTCATTTTTTATTCTGATAAAAAAAAATTAAATCCATGAAAATTTTCAAAGTATGAATTTTAATTTCAATTAAAGTGTGTAGACTCCTTTAATAAATAAAATCCATAGGGGAAGACTTCTAACTTTTATTAGTATAGAAAGTCATTAGTATAGAAAGTGGAGTTTCAACTCTGTTAAATTGAAAAATTCATTTCAATGCATGATTTAAAAGGTGATTTTGAAGCTTTTGACTTAGAAAGTTTTTAACCTTTTAGAGAATTAAATGCCAAACAAAGAAAATAATGGTTTTAGATTAAAAATTTTATCATAATTGGAAAAGAAAATTTTTTAAAAGGAGAGTTGAAAATCAAAATAATTAAATAAAAGTGGCACCCAAAAATTTAGAAAAATTTTAGGGTGTGTTGCAGTCTCAATAAATGACAACAAATCGGGTGAATCCATAAATATTTTGAAATTATATGCTAGGGAAACACAAGTTCTGAAGAGACAGTAATTACCTTGCTTGGATAATATTAAATTCAAGTCCTCTTTCAACTCCTCTGGGTCCCACTAAAGATTTTTGTTTGAATAAGTTGTGTGAATGCCAAATTATAAATTTGAGCAACTTATTCCCTAGAGTCTCAAGGATAGATTGATGAAGTTTATTCCCTAACTTATCTTTTCCCAAATGATAGCATGGTACCATAGAGTCACTAGAAATAAGGGATATTTGAATAATTACTTAGGTGTTTTTATTTTTGTTTTCTTAGTGTTTCTATGCTACCAACAATCCTCCATAACCCTGATGGTCCACTGCCAATGAGCATCCATAACCTTGGAATAGATACTTTCATGTCCCACATGATATGAAACTACTTTCCCAAACATTTACCTTCTAATTTTATTTTGAGAGAGATGTGGATGAGGGATATCAATAACCATTTAGAGGCATGTGGGATGATACATGTTATCTGAGAACTGGTTTAGTTTTTTATTAGTGATAATAACCATCTCCCTTATACATATTACTCTTATCATTGTCTTTTCTTCTTAGTGAAACATCAAGCACCATTATGTGAGTTAATGGGGCCCTAAAGATAACTAGCAAGCCACTCAATACCTGATTTTTGAGTTTCTTGTGGCTATCCATTATCGACGTTGTATTCCACCATTGAGTTGATATTTTAGATGCCAAACTCAAAGTTTTGACTAAATAGTTTTTTGAACCAATGCTTTATCCATTGGGATCATAGGACAGTTCTATGGTTCTACATAGCTATGTTTAAAGCTTTTTAAGAAAAAAAAAATTCAATGAAAACTCAATTATTTTTAAGGAGAAAACTATAATGAAAAACTTTCTATGTAAACCAAAATGGAATAAAGGAAATTATTATGAGATTAAAATGAAAAAGAAAAAAAATTATGAGTAACCTATTTGAAGAAAAAAGTAAAATGAGGCATCAAATGAAGATTTCAAAAAAAATAAAAAAAATAAATGGAACCTACTTATATACAATCTAACTTCCCATGAGGAAGCTAACTAAAGTACCTTTTTAGAATTTGGTCATCGATAGGAAGGATTTCTATCATTTCTAGATTTTGTAGTTGGTGTGTGCCTAGGCCAAGCTTCTAAACCACTTGGAAAGGACCAAGCCATAACTATTGAAATTCATTGTGATTTCCCTTTTCTTTGTTTGGATTGTTCCATTTTAAAATGATATCTCCCACCTATAAATATTTATTTCCTTTCGATTGTTTATCAAACCATATCTTAATTATTTGGTAGTGAACATCAAAATTCTTTTTTTCCTTATGTATTTCTTTTTCCAACTTTAGTAGGGTATCAACCCACTTATAAGAAGTTGGGAAAATCTATCAACGTGACGCATAACATAGTTGGTGGTGGGAAATAATATATTTTGGGAAGAATGTATTATTTTTCACAAACTGGGAAATAAGCGAATGATCTTAGAGCTTCTTTTAGAGTCACTCTATCATCCAATAGGGAATTCAGTGAGAAATTGTGCCAAGTTCTTTGATTGTCAACTATAGTTTTCTTAGAATGTCAATCAGGTTTTTATTGGTTGATTCATATTCACCATTTCCTTGAGGGTAATAGTTAGATGATTATTTTAAAATAATTCCCTTGTTTAAAGAAAACTCAGTTAATTTCAAAGAAGAGAGATAAGTAGCATCGTATGAATATGATTCCATTAATCAACTTGTATTGTATTGAATAACCTGAGTCTCAATGTTCTATTATGTTTGAATTCAGATAGTTGGGAGAAATTCCATGTTGCAAGTATTTCCATACCTCATTTTACCAAGAGTCCGTGTCTACATGAACATACAAAATTTCCTAAGTGTAGAGAGATATCTCATTCTCCCATCCTCCTTTTGATGAATTAATGGGGTCTAGTGCATATACTCCCATCTTACATAGTCCTTGTCCTCTAACTATAGTGGTAGTTTTTAACTCTAAATCGTATTCCTAGATGCCTATCATCCATTTTTCTCTTTGTTCCCCAAGTTATTTATGCACAAATAGTGATCTCATGGCTAGGTGGGATATTATTATCATTGTGTGGTTCTTCAATATGTAGGGCCTGAACTATTTTATGAATTCATAAACAAAAATATATTTCTTATTCATCATTGGATGGTTCATATCAAAACCTTGTAGACTAGTACTCTTGAATGAATTTAGACATTGATCGCTTTGCTCATATTTCTATGTGATCATTATTGCAAGAGAATAAGTAGACATAAACATTTATAGAAATGTTTGCTAAAGTCTAGGCTTTATAATGTTGGAGAAATAGCTATGGTGCCATTGACTTATTTGAAATCCTCTTTCACAATAGAGGTACATTTCAAATGGGAATCCTTCTTAATCATTTTCTACAAAGGTTTGACAATCTTAGAAAAATCAACCACAAAACCATGATGTTGAGTACACAACACACCCTAAAAGTTTTAGTATTTTTGAGCACCACTTTTTTTTTTAAAGATTTTTACTCTCTCGATTTTTTTAATTTTTTTTTTTTTTTTTTGGCCTTTTTCAATGTTAATGTTTTCATTAGAATATTATGCATCTATTTACTTAAAAGACAGAAGATGTGCATTTCAAAAAGACAATAAAAATCAAATATATAGGAAAAGGAAAAGAGACTAAAGTGCATTGTTTCCTGATCATTAGAAATCACAAAAAAACCTATAGAAACATTTTTCTTCAAATATCGACATTGACAAACTCTTTTTCCAAGAATGCCAATAGGATTATCGGGGGTCGACGAAAAGTAATCATGATCAATTTTTCAATGAAGAACATTCACGCTAAAACATGAGAAGGCCATGGGAATATTCCCAGGATATGTGATCGAGAGTTTGTAAAAAGTCACCAAAATAACACAACTTCTGAAACCTATGATACACTCAGCTTTAATAAAAAAATATTATTTGAATATATTTATTAATTTATGAT
>JZKD02S1729673.1:106906-119602 GCA_000966675.3 Picea glauca | reverse complement strand
ATATATTGTATGTTAAATTCCCTTCCCCTTAAAAATGTGTTTTCTTCAAAGCATGATTAGAGAAATACCTATCTCTTGTTCTAGCTTGAACTATCTTCTCATGATCTTTTGTTTATGTAGTTGTGACACTTGACGAAATAAAATGATATAATCTTCGAATCCCTAAAGTAATATGTTGCTTCTTCTTGGGATTGATCCATCCCAAATCTACCTTCGTTGGAAGCATTTGATGATCGATTGTTCGAATAGAACTTCTCATTTTAGGCTTCCCTTGTTGATCTTGTCTTCGTTCTTTTTCGATGTTTTAGTTTATTTATTGGTAAGAAGAACATTGTTTATATTCATCTTGACCTTGTCGTTGGTCATAACGACTCTTGTGATTTGAAAGACAATAAGGCACATGAATTTCTTCGGGATCTTGTTTTTCGGATCTCTCTTCCATTTTTTATGCTTCTAGTAATTCAATTGGATCTATGTTTGTTCCCTTCTCTAAGGTATGGACAGTATTTGGTATCTTCTTTATGGGATCAATTATAGTTCCCTTTTAGATCATTGATCTTGTACTGATGATTTTATGCGACATTTTTCGTTGCAACTCTTTTTCATCTTCTAACTTCTTAATTTGTTCGAACAAGTCTTGATGATGACTTTTAAGGTGACAAATTTCATCATCCTTTTTGAATAATTTGTTCTCGAAATCTTGATTAGCTTGTTCTAACTTTTGATCACCTTTCTTTTTATTCTTTAATTTCTTGATTTGTGTCAAAAGATTTTTGTTATGATTTCTCAAACGAATGATCTCATCATTATTGTGTGATAGTTTCTTATTGACATTTTCAATCTATATCTTGTGGGTGTTTCCCTTGTCATTAATCTGTTGTTATAGCTCTTTTATTTTTTGTTGCATTTGATAGACCTTTGAATATTGGCTTTCCAAATTCTTTTGGTTTTGCACAATTTCTTTATCCTTGTTGGTGAGGAGTTTGTTCAGATTTTTTATTTCCCCTTCTAAATCTTTGAAGCTTCCATATGGTAATTCTTCATTTATATTTTTTTATTAGGGAATTTCTATACATGATTCCATTGTGAAGTCTCGAATGTTATTCTCTTCTTCTTATAGAAGAAGGTGAAAATTTTATTTTGTGCATTAAGAAGGAACGTACCCAATGTTTCCATCTAGTCAAAACCTAAGACTATGTCAACATCTTCTAGATCTATACTTTTAAAAATGAATTTAGATACAAAAATATAATTGTCAATTCTTAAAGATAATTTTTTTTATTTTATCTTCATTCTACAGTTTTATTTTATCTATACTTTTTTTCTCGAATTTGTAATTGATTAGTGATATCCACGTCTATATAATTCTCCTCGTTATGTTTTTGTTTATTTTTTGGTAAGAAAAACATTATTTATATTCCTCTTGACCTTGTCGTTAGTCATAATGACTCTTGTGATTTGGAAGACGATAAGGCACCTGAATTTCTTCCAGATCTTGTTTTTCGGATCTCTCTTCCATTTTTTATGCTTCTGGTAATTCAATTGGATCAGTGTTTGTTTCCTTCTCTGAGGTCTCGACAGTATTTGGTATCTTCTTTATGGGATCAATCATAATTCCCTTGTCGATCATTGATCTTGTACTAACAATTTTATGCGACATTTTTCATTGCAATTCTTTTTCATCTTCTAACTTCTTAATTTGTTCGATCAAGTCTTAATGATGAATTTTAAGGTGAAAAAATTCATCATCCTTTTTGAATAATTTCTTCTCAAAATCTTGATTATCTTGTTCTAACTTTTGATCACCTTGCTTTTTATTCTTTAATTTCTTGATTTGTGTCAAAAGATTTTTGTTATGATTTCTCAAACAAATGATCTCATCGTTATTGTGAGATAGTCTCTAATTGACATTTTAAATCTCTATCTTGTGGGTATTTCCCTTGTCATTAATCTGTTGTTGTGGCTCTTTTATTTGTTGTTGCATTTGATAGACCTTTGAATCTTGGCTTTCCAAATTGTTTTGGTTTTGCACAATTTCTTTATCCTTGTTGGTGAGGAGTTTGTTCAGATTCTTGATTTCCCCTTCTAAATATTTGAAACTTCCATATGGTAATTCTTCATCTATATTTTCTAATTAGGGAACTTCTATACATGATTCCATTGTTAAGTCTCATAATGTTATTCTCTTCTTCTTATAGAAGAAGGTCAAAAATTTATTTTGTGCATTAAGAAGGAACGTACCCAATGTTTCCATCTAGTCAAAACCTAAGACTATGTCAACATCTTCTAGATCTATACTTTTAAAAATGAATTAAGATACAAAAATATAATTGTCAATTCTTAAAAATAATTTTTTATTTTATCTTCATTCTACAATTTGATTTTCTCTATACTTGATTATGGAATTTGTAATTGATTAGCGATATCCACGTCTATATAATTCTCCTCATTATGTTTTAGTTTATTTGTTGGTAACAAGAACAATGTTTATATTCCTCTTGACCTTGTCGTTGGTCATAATGACTCTTGTGATTTGGAAGACGATAAGGCACCTGACTTTCTTCTGGATCTTGTTTTTCGGATCTCTCTTCCATTTTTTATGCTTCTAGTAATTCAATTGGATCAGTGTTTGTTCTCTTCTCTGAGGTTTGGACATTATTTGGTATCTTCTTTATGGGATCAATCATAGTTCCCTTGCTGATCATTGATGTTGTACTGACGATTTTATGCGACATTTTTCGTTGCAAATTTTTTCATCTTCTTACTTCTTAATTTGTTCTATCAAGTCTTGATGATGAATTTTAAGGTGACAAATTTCATCACCCTTTTAGAATAATTTCTTCTCGAAATATTGATTAGCTTGTTCTAACTTTTGATCACCTTGCTTTTTATTCTTTAATTTCTTTATTTGTGTCAAAAGATTTTTGTTATGATTTCTCAAATGAATGATCTCATCGTTATTGTGCAATAGTTTCTTATTTTCATTTTCAATCTCTATCTTGCGGGTATTTCCCTTGTCATTAATCTATTGTTGTAGCTATTTTATTTGTTGTTGCATTTGATAGACCTTTGAATCTTGGATTTCCAAATTCTTTTGGTTTTGCACAATTTCTTTATCCTTGTTGGTGAGGATTTTGTTCAGATTCTTGATTTCCCCTTCTAAATCTTTGAAACTTCCATATGGTAATTCTTCATCTATATTTTATACTTAGGGAACTTCTATACATGATTCCATTATGAAGTCTCATAATGTTATTCTCTTCTTCTAATAGAAGAAGGTCAAAAAAATATTTTGTGCATTAAGAAGGAATGTACCCAATGTTTCCATCTAGTCAAAACCTAAGACTTTGTCAACATCTTCTAGATATATACTTTTAAAAATGAATTGAGATACAAAAATATAATTGTCAATTCTTAAAGATAAATTGTTTATTTTATCTTCATTCAACAATTTGATTTTCTCTATACTTGATTCTGGAATTTGTAATTGATTAGTGATATTCACGTCTATATAATTCTCCTCATTAAATGGAAAAACAATGATGACGATATCATGTTCGTGAATGGTTCCCTTAACTCTTAATATCTCATGAAGAACATATTTTTATTGAACATCCAAAAATATTCCTTTTTTTATCACTATAATGTTGATGTTACGGTAGCTACGGGAGGTATTAACATCCACGTGTAACCTTTGACTAGATTAGAATATTATGGAAGTAACAGAAACCCTAAATAGATGTGTGAAAACCCTAGAAGACAAGTCGGCCTAACAGAATAAATAATATTAGAATATAATTACCAGAAAGTCAGGTCGTCCCGGCCAGAAAAGTCAATGGGAAGATTAATATAAATAGAGAACGTCTTGGCTCATTTGTTCACTCACCACACTCACTCTCTCAGCCAGTATAGCACAAGTTTGGAGATGCAGTGGCATACAAGGAAGGCGCATCTTCTAGGGTGGTTCTTGGTGGTGCTTGGTGATATTCTTGGTGATACTCTTGGTAATATTCTTGTTAAGTATGGCACAATTTTGAGATAGTAGTGCAGTTACAACTACTGCAGTTGTGTATGGTACTTGTTCTGTGGATATGGAGACCCTCTCTCTTATGTTCTACCCTTGTAGAAGGATCTCTCTACTTGTCTTGAGTTGTTGTTGCAGTTAGCAACTAGGGTTTATCTGTTGGTTCTAGTATGGCTTTCCAGAATAATTTTGTCAAAGGTTAAGGTGCTCAGGGTTGGCTTCATGCCTATGAATGGGTGACAATAGAGATATTGTTTATGGTAAAATGAGCACATTGAATATTTTAATAGGTTATGGGCCCACACCACCTTTAGGACAGTCTAATCACTAGAAGGTAAAGTGGGAGTTCTTTGTTAAGCTCGTTGTGGCACCAGTTGCAGCTGCAACTAAGGTTTCTGATTATGCAGTTGCAACAAACCCTATTCCAACTCTTTGGGCACCTTAAGTGAAGCGTTGGAACTAATTCTTGGACATTGCAGTGTGCCTTAGCCTAGCGCACCTCTTGGTACTCTCATCCAACAAAAATTTCAAGTTTGAGTTTTTGGGTCAAAGTCAAGGTTTGACTAGTCAAGGTCAAAGTCAAAGGTTGACTTTTGGTCAAATTTGGTTTTGTGGTCAAAGTTGAAATTTCAAATTTTCTATCTTATTCTAACATTGAACCTTTTTTATTCAGATTCTAACCCCTTCTTGTCAAGATGGTGTCTAGTTTCATATTAGAAGACAAGTTGAACAATGCTGCAAATTTCAAAGGTATGCACTTGTATATGGTTTTCATGTTATATCATCCAGCAAAGCATGAGTGTGTTTTGTAGGGAATATACAAGAGACCTTGTCCAAGTAGTTATCTTGGATTTAGTACATTCAAAGGAACATGCAGTTGAGGCTCCAGGTTCCAAGTTTGATTGATCAAATTGTTAAATTACACATATCAAGTTTGATAGTTGTGAAAACAATCTTTGAAAGGTTATATTAATACTATGTATACTTGGTTGCATTGATATAGATGCTTATTGAATTTTTTTGATGAACTAACATCTCCTCTAGGAGATATTTCTTGTTCCTGAGCAGGTCACCTTGGTAATTCTATGATCCTTGTTATCTTAGATATGTTCTTATGAAAATGTTATTGGAAACACTTTTTCTCTTGTTGTTCTTGTTCTGGGAAGATCACAAGCAATAGCTCTAAGAAGGAGCTACAGTGACATTTGAAAACATGGAGCATATGACTCCATCAAGAGGTGCGGGAGGAGATCTCACCAAGTACCAATTCTAAAGGAAGTGTGGAAAGAAAAAGAAGTTTTGGACATCGTTCACTCAGATGTGTGTGAACCAATGTCAACCTCCTCACTAAGAAGGAGAGTACACCTCATATGATTTCAATAAATTCTATAGAGAGGTCAGGATTAGGAGGGATCTCACTACTCCCTACAATCCTCAACAGAATGGTGTAGCAAAAATAAAGAACCAATCCATTAAAGAAACTATTAAGGAAATGATGAATGACCAGAATCAATCCATGTTTCTATGGAGAGAATAAATGATCTATATGGATGTCGGTGGCCTCCCACCTATTCCAACTAGCTCATTTTTTCAGTTTTCCAATTTGGCACTTTTTTCCTAGTTTTCGGGTCCCTGACTTATGGGATTGTTTTGAGGCCCTAAACAATGTTTTTAGGGATCGCCACAGTTATACTATTAATTGATTCATATTCTAATGACAACATGTGTAGTCCTCGAATAGACCTTTACAATGGGCTATTTTGCGCCTAAAACGGAGATCATATGCAAAAGTTACGACCCAAGGAAGTTGATGTACTAACTTACCCAAATGGGGCCCACATTACTTTTGGCGCTTCATCTCCTAGGGTTAGGTTTTTGGATGTATAGGGTTTTTGACATTCCTGTTTATTATAAAAAGGCCTTCATAGACTCATTGTAATCATCTTCTTGCGAATGAGCACAACCGTCACATCTCTTCTCAGAGATAAGCCGCCACCATTCTAGCAAGCTTGTTTTCCACTACATTTTACAGTTTCAGCTTATTTCCTTATTGAATAGAAACCATTTTTACTGTATATTTGTTATCTGTGTTAAGCATATTTTGATAATAATCTGTATTCATTTTGTTCTACTCATAAAATTTGAATTAGTGGTATAAGAGTGGCCTGCTCCTTGTCGTTCTTAATGCATGTCCCCAACGAGGTCAGGGTACAAAGAATTAGGTCTCGAGCTTCTTTCTCTTGAGGAAAAAATATCTCGCACACATGAGCGACCTCTCATGGAGGGAGAAAATATGGATGATGGGATAGGAGATCCCTTAAAAAAAATTCTCGAGGAATTCCTCACGCAAAAGAGGAACGAGATGATGGATAGTTTTTCACAAATCCTTCGGCGACTACCAATAGGTGATGCATCTTCCTCAAACGGAGGCATCACCCCCTTCAAGGTACAAATCAAATTTGATATTCCTGTATTTGAAGGTCATATAGATGTTGATGTTGTAGATAAATGGTTGAATTTGCTAGAATGGTATTTCTTTGTCCATAACTTATCAAATAGAGAAAATATTACTTTTGCGCTCCTCAAAGTCGTTCCCAATGTTAAAGATTCGTGGGAAACTTTCTGTGAATAGAAGGAAACAGAGGAACCCTCATTATTTATAGTCACGATCACCTGGGAGTCCTTCAGGGATGCTATTAGGGAACAATACTACCCTTTTAGAAGTTATGACGACCTATACACAAAGTGGACCACACTGCGGCAGGAAAGAGACCAAGCAGTGCCTAAGTTCACAAATATCTTCCATACCTTATGCACCAAGTTGGGTATCAAAGTTTCTGAGTGACATCTAGTGCTCAAGTATCACGGCGGTCTGCATGGATACATTTGGGACGAAATGGATTTTCTGGACATTTGATCCTTGGGCGCAGCCTACCGATACGTCGTCAAAATCGAGCAGAATCTCAAACAAAAGATGTTGCAATTTGGGCATGGGAACTCCTCACAACAAAATCCAGGAAAGGGCGGCCCCAACCCGGAGAACAAAGACAGACCGCCTCAAGACAACCAGTCCAAGACGCAAGTAGAGAAGGACACTGGAAAGACAAAGAAAGATACTAGGAAGTGGTGCGACTTCCATAAGATCCCTTAGCATAACACTGCTAATTGTCGCTCAAAGTAGTCACTAGTGGCTGAGGTGAAGGCCTATAAATTAGATGCGGGTTCCGACTCTGAGTCAGAACCATAAAGGGGGAAATGGATCATTGATGTAGCACCTAGTGCTACCGTTGCGACCACCAAGCTCCAACATGATGAAACAGACAAGCTAGAGGAAGGGGAGTGCCTTTCTCATTCATAGAAGTGGGTGAAGGGTACCAACCAGCACTTCATCTTTGATAGAAGTAGCCAGAAGAACCTCATCTCAGTAGAGGTTTTCAAGCGACTTTCCCTGCCGACATTGCCGCACCCACAACCCTACACCATTGGATGGCTCCGCCAAGGAAGCGACATCTGTGTCAGCCAACAATTTTGCCTATCATATGACATCAAGCCCTTCAAAGACGAGGTATTGTCTGATGGTGCCCCTCTCAAAGTTTGTAATGTTCTTTTGGGCCAAACATATTTATGGAAACTCCATGTTGTATATGATTCTAGGCCTCACAGTGTTATTATTACTTTGAACAAGAAATTGTACAAGATACCCGAGGCAGTCCCACCTAGTGTTATTTCCTTGATCTTTGCCAAGCAATGCAGGAAGGTCATCTCTTATACAGGGAATTTTCACTTCTTCGTGATTCGCTCTCAAAATGAGTGAAAGATTGCAACCACATCTAGGGTCTCTGTGACCGACCTCTCCACACAACAGAATCAAGTGGATAAGCTCGTGGAAGACTACTCAGATATATTCTCCTTGCCCATCGGGGCACCTCTGCACTATCAGTTCAAACACCCCATTGATCTAACCCCCGATGCAACGCTACCCAATGGGCCAGTCTACAATCGCTCTCTATTAGAGAATGAGGAGATCAAGCGGCAGATCCAAGAACTGCTCCACAAGGGGCACATCTATCCCATCTCATCACCTTGTGGGAGCCCAATCATGTTGGTAAAGAAGAAAGATGGAACCTGGCGACTCCACATTGATTATCGGGCCCTGAATAAAATTGCATTCAGAAACCAGTACCTGATTCCTCGAATCGACGACCTCCTTGATCAACTCACGGGGGCCAAATACTCCAGTAAGATTTATCTGAAGTCTAGCTATCACCAAGTCCCGATAAAATAGACAGATGTATGGAAGACTGCCTTCAAGTCAAAGGAAGGTCTTTTTGAATGGTTGGTCATGCCCTTTGGTTTGACAAATTCTCTAGCCACTTTCATGAGGATAATGGACGATTTCCTGTGACCATTCACCAATACTTTTTTAGTGGTGTATATGGATGAAATTCTCATTTACAACAATATTTGGGTAGAACACTTGCAGCATATTCAATAGGTTTTGCACACCCTGCAGCAGCACAAGCTATACGCTAACTTGGAAAAATTCTCCTTCAACATGGATAGGGTCCATTAACTAGGCTACATTTTTATATGCATGGCGTACATGTGGATCCAACCAAGATCCAAGTCATCCGTCACTGGCCAGCCCCAACCACACTCACTAAGCTTTGGAGCTTCTTGGGCCTTGCCAATTTCTACCGTGGGTTCATGTTGGGATTCTCCCATATTGCATGGGCCCTCAATGAAGTAACCAGGGGTGGTGGTAAGTCAAAATTTGTGTGGGGCATGTAC
This sequence comes from Picea glauca, assembly GCA_000966675.3. NCBI lineage: Eukaryota > Viridiplantae > Streptophyta > Pinopsida > Pinales > Pinaceae > Picea > Picea glauca. The sequence goes on along the minus strand of JZKD02S1729673.1, from coordinate 110,787 downwards.
CAACAAAAAGTGTTTGATGATTTGAAGAAATGCTTGTGCTCAGCCCCAGTACTTTCACTATCGGATATGCAACAACCCTTTGAGATCGAGACAAATGCTTAAGACTATGTTGTGGGCATCGTTCTCACTCAGTGTAGCCACCCCGTGGCCTATCATAGTGAGACACTATCAAATGTTGTCTGTAATTACCCTACTTATGACAAATAAATGTACTCCATTGTGCAAGTCTACCGCTAGTGGAGACATTACATTCTTAGGAAGGAGATAGTCATCCACACTTATCATAAGCCACTGCAGTGCATACAAACACAATGCAAATTGTGGAATGAATGCCATCATAAGTGGTCCACATACTTGCAGCAATTCCACCTCAACATCANGATTATGATTTTGAGCTCAACATTCCTCCTTTCCTTAGCGCACCCAGTGTTCAACATGGATCTCCTTCGACCTTATTTCCCACCATTATTGGACACCTCAGAGACAGCGGAGTAGATGACACCAACAGAGATAAAACTCGACTGCATACAATAGGAATACAGTGATCAGATTGTGGACAAACAAGTCAAGGGCACTCGCCAGCAAAGGATCCAACTTTATCGAGTTGTCAAAGCAGGGAAGCTCCTGCACCAAGGCAAGTGGCTCACCCGGGGACAAATTCAGCAGAAATTTCCTCATCTGATGGGGGAAATCAACGCAATGGATACCATTGCTTCCTAAGGGGGGAGGATTGATCCATATGGATTTCGGTGGCCTCCCACCTATTCCAACTGGCTCATTCTAGCAGTTTTCCAATTTGGTAGTTTTTCCCTAGTTTTCGGGTCCCTGATTTTCGGGGTTGTTTTGAGGCCCTAAACAACGTTTTTAGTGATTGCCACAATTAGAGTTTGATGACAACATGTGTATTCCTCAAATAGACCTTTCCAATGGGCTATCGTGTGCCTAAAACAGATATTGTATGCAAAAGTTACGACCCCGGGAAATTGATGTACTAACTTACCTAAACGGGGCCCACATGACTTTAGGCACTTCATCTCCTAGGGTTAGGTTTTTGGATGTCTAGGGTTTTTGACATTCCTGTTTATTGTAAAAATACCTTCAGAGCCTCATTGTAACCATCTTCTTGTGAATGAGTGCAGTAGTCACATCTCTTCTCAGAGATAAGTTGCCACCATTCTAGCAAGCTTGTTTTCCACTGCATTTTACAGTTTCAGCTTATTTCCTTATTGAATAGAAACCAATTTTATTGTATATATGTTATTCTATGTTAAACATCTTTTGATAATAATCTGTATTCATTTTGTTCTTCTCATAAAATATGGATCAATAAACCATGTTCAAGAAGTCCACATCGTATATTTAAGAACATGATTCCAGAAGAAGCAATCAAGAAGAAAGAATGGAAGAATATCAATCCATCATGAAAAATGATGTATGGGAAATCATACCTAGANGATCTTGCAGAGGAGCCAAACCCTCGGTCCTTCCCATCCTTTGTTCTATAGAGTGTCCCATGTCAACACCTTTTTATTCCCTGCCAACCATATAAATAGTTTAATTTTTAATTGAATATTCCACTTCCACGGGTTTACCTTCCATCCTCCTCCAATCGGATAGTCCAAAGTTGAAATGAGAGCACTATACACATTCTTAAGAGTCATATTCCCCGATGTATCCCCCTTGGTCCAAACAAGGGTGTCTGTTGAATCCCAAATATTAATGCCCGCGCCAAGAAGTGCCCTTCGATATTGTTCCCACTCTGTTGCAAAGCTTCCTCTTAAACCCATAACTTTGTTGCTTAACCAAGTCTCTGTGAATGAGTCCACGCTGCTGGGGGATTTAACTTGTGAAAGGAATGATATTCTAATATCATTAAGGTGAGATATCAATTATTCGATCCCTACCTATAGAGATTAAATGACCTGAGCCTGGGCACCAACTCTGCCAATGCAGAATCACGTGAATAATACTAGTGAGACTATTCCAAATTCTAGACGTCGCTTGTTGCTTGTGGGAGGCATGTCTGTACCAGTTGATCACATTTGATTTATATAGATATTTATCCATTAAAATTATGTGCCATATACCATCCTGCATCATAACTCTCCATAGATTATTGACCAGTAAAGCCGAGTTAAAAAGTGGGAGGTTGCTAAGGCCCCAGCCGCCACATTTCTTCGATCTGGATAAAATGTCCCATCTACATAGGTGAAACTGTTGGTTAGTCTTGCTCCCACTCTAGAGAAAATCAAACATAAACTTTCAAATTTTGTTTAGAATCGAGCGCGGAATGAGCTCCAGAGTCGTCCAGTAAACAGGTTGGCTTTCCAACACCGCTTTCACCAATACAAAACAACCACCTAAAGAAAGCCACTTATTACACCAGAGCCCGATCTTTTTTTCCATTTTAGTCACTAACCATATACAATCTTCATTCTTTGAGGGTCCAGACTTTAAGTAATAACCTAGATATTTGAATCCTATCGCCAACTCGATAAAGGAATATTGAAGAAGCTCCTTTAAAGGATTCAAATCTATCTTTGGTAATCCCCCATGGTGGACTGTAGTTTTAGAATTGTTAATCGGTAAACCCAAGGAAATACAAAATCTCTGAAGAATGTTTGTAATCTCTCTCCATTCATTAATATTCACCTTTGTCATAATAAGGATGTCATCCACAAACAATAGGTGTACCACCTTGATCATTTTGGAGACTTTTATGCCTGTTATAGTGCCCTTGACAATGCTACTTTTTAACATGAGACTAAGCCCTTCCATAACCAAGATAAACAATAACGGTGATAGTGGGAAGCCTTGATGAAGCCCCATACCGCTTTTGAAAAATTTGGTTGCCTCCCCATTGAAAAACACAACAAAGGTAGAAGTTGTAAGACAACTCATGATCCAGTTTGAAAATTGAATGCCAAAACCCACTATAATTAAAGTCAGTCTTAAGTATTCCCAGTCTATGCAATCATAGGCTTTCCTCAAGTCAAGTTTCATGACCAAGGACTTTAATTTATTTATTTTTTATACTGTGCAGACTCTCATGAACTGTACCAATTGCATCTTGAATCCTTCTTCCCTGAAGAAAGCCCAGTTGTTCAGCTGAGAGGAATCTCGAAAGGATCATCTTGATCCAATTAGCTATAACTTTGGAAATCACCTTATACCAGAGCTTGCATAGAGAGATCGACCGAAATTCATCAAAGGAAACATGTTTGTTTTCCTTCGGAATAAGAGCCAGAAAGGTTGAATTTAGTCCTCCACTTATCTTTCCTTTCCTCCTCAAGTCCTCCACCATGTCAAGGAGGTCTTCCCCTACCAGGTTAAAAAAGAAGGTAAAGAATTATGTTGTCCACCCGTCTGGGCCCAGGATCTTTTCTTTTTTGAAATGTAGTAGCACAGACTTTAATTCCTCCAATGTGACAAGGTTGTAGAGGGGTCTCGCTTCCTCCTCGCTAACCGTCCTGGGATAAATACTTGATATCTTTACTTAATCATTTATATTAATGTTTGACTGGGCCTCAAAAAATGCTTATAGTAGTCCACCGCTTCTACCCTTATCGCTCTCTGATCAGTAAGGATGATTACATTTCCATCCATGATTTCCCAAACATGTTTCTAATTCCTATTATGGCTGGCTACCTTATGGAAAAATCTTATATTATTGTCACCACATTTTATCCAGGTTGCCCTGTTGCGAAGTCTCCAAGACTCCTCCTCCTCACGTAAGAGTTTGTTCCTTTTAACCTCCAGCTCCCTAAGAAGTTGTTCCTTTTCCCGATTTTTAGAATCCCCAATTAAATTCATCAAATTATCTTTTATGTCAGCTTCCAGTTTCTCCAAGAGAGCCTTGTCTCTCTCCTTAACTTATTTAA